>WNWK01000209.1:410000-530000 GCA_009830355.1 Cherax destructor | reverse complement strand
CTCTCTCTCTCTCTCTATGTCCTCTCTCATCTCTCTCTCTCTCTCTCTCTCATGTCTCTCTCTCTCTTCTCTCTCTCTTTCTCTCTCTTCTCTCTTCTCTCTCTCTCTCTATGTCTCTCTCTCTCTTCTCTTTCTCTCTCATGTCTCTCTCTCTCTCTCTCTCTCTTGTCTCTCTCTCTCTCTCTCTCTCTCTCTCTTCTCTCTCTCTCTCTCTCTCTCTCTCTCTCTCTCTGTCTCTCTCTCTCTCTCTACCTCTATATCTATTTCTCTCTCTCCTCACAGTAGTCTCGGAATCCTAATTTTCTACTATTTTCATACCGCTACAGGAGTGATAACAACTAATTTATCGCTGTTTCGCCCACATGGTGTGTTTCGCCCACACAGTATGTTTCGCCCACACAGTATGTTTCGCATACATGGTGTGTTTCGCCCACACAGTATGTTTCGCCCACACGGTGAGCTTTATCAAGTCACTGTTCACGACCCGTTCAAAGCCCACTCCGCGGCGAAGGCGGTGGGGAAAGGAAGAAGGGAGCGAAACGTCGTAAGTTAAAGAATAGCATCACATCTCATCTTTCTTCCCCCCCCCCTCTCTCTCTCTATCTCACTCTCTCTCCAATCATCATCAGTGTTTAATCCTCTTCGCCTTCCTTCCCCCGGTTGGGGAGGACTCAGAAATGATGAGAAATGTCCGAAACGGGAACGGAGTAAAAACGTGGCGGGGAAACTGTCTCCTCTACGTTGTTTTATGACGACTGGAGAAACCGGCACAGTGTCAGTAAAATGCCACAAATACAAAAATGGGGGAGGTTAAGGGAGAGGAAAAAGGGTAGGGGGGTAAAGGGTGAAGCCGTCAAGAGTGGCGCCAGGGGGTCCGACAGTAGTGGTTGTTGAGAGGGGTAGTGGTAAGGAGGGGGAAGGTCGTTGGGGTGGGGGTGAAAGATGATGTAGTGGGTGGTGGGTTAGGGGTTATGTCAAAGGGGTGAGGGTGGGGTACCGGTGCCAGGAGAGGGTGTAGGGGAGGGGCAGGAGGAGGGTGGTTGAAAGATGTTGTGGGTGGTGGGGAAGGGGAGGTAGGGGTTATGTCAAAGCATGAGGTGAGGCGAGGGTGTTAGGGGTACACGTGCCTGGTAAGGGAGGAGGGAGGAGGGGAGATGGGGAGAGATGGGGAGGGTAGGGGAAGAGGCGGCTTCTTTCATGTCACTAACTCATAAAATTTGTTCTTGTGCGTCAGTGATAGCTCACTGTAGGTCACTGTATGTCATTGTAGGTCACTGTAGACAGCACCTATCAGGTGAGAGAGAGAGAGAGAGAGAGAGAGAGAGAGAGAGAGAGAGAGAGAGAGAGAGAGAGAGAGAATGAAAAACTTTGTTGATTACCCTACTCACATCTTTGGCTCGTCCCTCGATCACAAGGACGTCCTTACTACACTAAAGATTCCATCAGAACAAGGTGAAGAATCTACACTGTGGGTGTGGGAGAGAGGAAACTGGTCAGCCCTTTGCTCTGAGCTCTCCGCCTCTGATTGGAATGATCTTCTCCAAGGTGATGTTGATATATAAGTGAATGCCTTCACTGACGCACTCAGAAGCACTATGCAAAGAAGCCTTCAGATCAGTCTTGGTTCGGCTTTTGTTGTCGAGAGGCTGCTACTGCTAAGTGCAGGGCTTGGAGGAGATAGAAGCATTCTATTATCTATAACAGGAACCTGCACAAGCAAGCTTGTTGGCAAATGGAAGAAGTCCAAAAGTGGGCCAACTCTAGATGGAAGGCTGCCGCAAAAAGAAAGCTGGCATCAGGTAGACTGGGCTCCAAACCCTAGTGGTTCTTGGTCAAGGACCGACAAGGTTATTCACCCGATGGAATTATTCCATCTCTAAATCGGAAGGATGGGACCACCTCTACTAGCAATCAGGAGAAAGCTGACCTCTTTACAGAACACTTTGTTGACAAGGTGAAAATTCCTGATCCAGCAAGGGAAGGGACCTCCCTTTGCTGGCCACAAGAACTTTGCCAAGAGTTGTCAGTGGTGACGATAAAGCAGGATGAAGTGTATCTTCTTAAACTCCTGAACCAAGAAAAGGTTGTGGACCTAGATAAGGTGAGCCCAAAAATGCTGAGTGGATGTGCAGACCAGCGAGCATCACCTGTAACTTGCATCTATCAGCACTGCCTGGCACAGTGTAAATAGACTTCTCTGTGAAAAGAGGCAAATGTTGTCAGTGTTCCCAAAATGACGATCAGAGCGGAAATCAGCAACTACAGACCAGTGTCACTCCTGTCAATCACTGGCAAGATTCTTGGGACAATAATCTCACGACAGATAATAGCCTATTTCGACTACCACCCGCTTCTTTGTGACCGTCAATATGACTTCAGAGAAGGCCAGTCTGCTCCTGATCTGCTATTAAACCTCTCCATTAAGTGGCACCAGTCTGGATGAATTCAAGATCAGCTGTGTAGTAGTACTGGACACAGCAGTCGCTTTATAACAAAATATGGCACCAGGACTCTTGGCAAAACTGCAAGCGCCAGGAGTCACCGGTTCTACACTATGCCTCCTCTGTAATTACCCTAAGAGTAGTTCTCAACGGGACAGTGTCAACAAGACACTCTATTGGTGCAAGTGTTCCACAGGGAAGTGTGCCTGGGCCATTGTTATGGAATGTCTGCTTCAAGGACCACATATAGGCGAGTGCAACCTATTTCTGTATCTCATCTTCACAACTTCTTCAGCAGCTCCGGAAGCTGGAGACCAACCTACACATCCCGCACTTCCTTCTTACGTCTCCTATGACTTAACTCCAACACTGACAAACATTTATCACACTTCAAAGTTTCCAGTCACATACCACAGTACCACCAACCCGCGGCGGTAAGGCCGCATGCGGCTCTTTAACTAATGTTGTGTTGCCATTAAGAATCTCAAAACAGCTGCCCAAACACAAAGCATAACAAACGAAAAAGTCCATGATGGTCTCACAACCTAGCATGGCTGTGCCTGTGATAATCGTGCCAGAGAGATGGGGACTGCTTGTGTGAGAGTGACTCCAGTACTGCTGCTGAGAAGAGACGTCTGAAGCAGCCAACCACACCTGCTGAACCCGGTGTGATAAACTGGGCGACCACATCGTCGTTCTACTGAAGCCTCCCAGCTCAGACTGACACTACTGAAGCCTCCCAGCTCAGACTGACACTACTGAAGCCTCCCAGCTCAGGCTGACACTACTGAAGCCTCCCAGCTCAGACTGACACTACTGAAGTCTCCCAGCTCAGACTGACACTACTGAAGCCTCCCAGCTCAGCTGACACTACTGAAGCCTCCCAGCTCAGACTGACACTACTGAAGCTCCCAGCTCAGACTGACACTACTGAAGCCTCCCAGCTCAGACTGACACTACTGAAGCCTCCCAGCTCAGGCTGACACTACTGAAGTCTCCCAGCTCAGACTGACACTACTGAAGCCTCCCAGCTCAGGCTGACACTACTGAAGTCTCCCAGCTCAGACTGACACTACTGAAGCCTCCCAGCTCAGACTGACACTACTGAAGCCTCCCAGCTCAGGCTGACACTACTGAAGCCTCCCAGCTCAGACTGACACTACTGAAGTCTCCCAGCTCAGACTGACACTACTGAAGTCTCCCAGCTCAGACTGACACTACTGAAGTCTCCCAGCTCAGACTGACACTACTGAAGTCTCCAGCTCAGACTGACACTACTGAAGTCTCCCAGCTCAGACTGACACTACTGAAGTCTCCCAGCTCAGACTGACACTACTGAAGTCTCCCAGCTCAGACTGACACTACTGAAGTCTCCCAGCTCAGACTGACACTACTGAAGTCTCCCAGCTCAGACTGACACTACTGAAGTCTCCCAGCTCAGACTGACACTACTGAAGTCTGCCATCTCAGACTGACACTACTGAAGTCTCCCAACTCATCATATGTGATGGAACATGATACTGAAAAAAGAATCAGGTTTTGTTCCCACTGTGTAACTATTATATAGGATAGTGTAGCAACACACTGCTGGTGTTCCCACTGTGTAACTATGACACAGGATAGTGTAGCAACACACTGCTGGTGTTCCCACTGTGTAACTCATAGACGCGGTGGTTTGCATTTTTCTTAGGGATAAGATAGGTCCCCTTAAAAATAACTTTGGGCATCTTACTGACAAGGAGAATGATATGTGCTCTATTTTTAATAATTATTTTCTCTCGGTTTTCACACAGGAAGACATTAATAATATCCCAGTAATTAATTTTTACAGAGGCCCAGAAGAAGATAAATTATGTAATATCACAGTCACTAGCGAAATGATTATGAAACAGCTGGACCGACTGAAACAAAATAAATCGCCGGGTCCTGATGAGCTTTTTGCAAGGGTTCTTAAGGAATGCAAAATGGAACTCTGTGAACCAATATCTAACATTTTTAATTTATCTCTTCAAACAGGTGTAGTGTCTGATATGTGGAAGATGGCTAATGTAATTCCTATTTTTAAAGCAGGGGACAAGTCACTACCGTCAAACTACCGCCCAATAAGCCTGACCTCAATTGTAGGTAAATTACTAGAGTCAATTATAGCTGATATTATTAGAAGCCATCTAGATAACCATAATTTGATTAATGATACCCAGCATGGATTCACGAGGGCCGTTCCTGCCTATCTAATTTATTAACCTTCTTCAGTAAAGCTTTTGAGGCTGTTGATCAGGATAAAGAATTCGATATTGTTTATTTAGACTTTAGTAAGGCTTTTGATAGAGTACCGCACCAGAGACTGTTAAAGAAAGTGGCAGCTCATGGCATTGGGGAAAAGTGCTGTCATGGATCGAGTCATGGCTCACCAATAGGAAGCAGAGAGTGTGCATAAATGGGGTTAAATCGAATGGGGACTTGTAACAAGTGGTGTTCACAGGGATCAGTCTTAGGCCCATTGTTATTTATAATATATATCAATGACCTTGATGAGGGAATTACTAGTGATATGAGCAAATTCGCCGACGACACGAAGATAGGTAGGATAATTGATTCAAACATAGATGTCATAGAACTTCAGGAAGATTTAGACAAACTTAATTCGTGGTCAGAAAAGTGGCAGATGCAGTTCAATGTAGATAAATGCAAGGTTCTGAAGCTCGGGAGTGTCCATAACCCAAGCACTTATAAGTTAAATATCGTAGAACTTAGCCATACAGATTGCGAGAAGGACTTGGGGGTGATGGTAAGCAGCAACCTTAAACCAAGACAGCAATGCCTAAGCGTACGTAATAAGGCAAATAGATTCTGGGATTTATATCAAGAAGTGTTAGCAACAGAAGTCCAGAGGTTATATTACAGCTTTATACATCATTAGTAAGGCCTCACCTAGATTACGCAGCTCAGTTCTGGTCTCCATATTACAGAATGGACATAAATTCGTTAGAAAACATTCAGCGTAGAATGACTAAATTAATACATAACATTAGAAATCTTCCTTACGAAGAAAGATTGAAGACCCTAAAATTACATTCACTTGTAAGACGTAGAATGAGGAGACATGATCGAGGTATACAAGTGGAAAATGGGTATTAACAAAGGGGATATAAATAAGGTCTTGAGGATATCTCTCCAAGAGAGAACCCGCAATAATGGATTCAAGTTAGATAAGTTTAGATTTAGAAAGGATATAGGAAAGTATTGGTTTGGAAATAGGGTAGTTGATGAGTGGAACAGTCTGCCTAGTAGGGTTATTGAAGCTAGGACCTTGGGTAGTTTCAAATTTAGGTTTGATAAATTCATGAGTGAGAGGGGTTGGATTTGAGTGGGACTCGCGCATGAGTGGGTAGAATTGTCAAAGCTTATTTCTTGGGTAGCATTGAAAATTGGGTTGAGCAAATATTCTGTTAGTGGGACGGATTGTGAAGGACCTGCCTAGTATGGGCCAACAGGCCTGCTGCAGTGTTCCTCCTTTCTTATGTTCTTATGTACTGGTTTCTGGCATCTTGAACGCAATCGTGCCTACTTCTGAAACTGAGTACGGAAACCATCTCCACACTCTGACTTATGGAGTATTTCCTAACATTCTTGGAATGCATCTGCGTGCTTTTTAGCAAGTGTTTTAATGGGTCTATAGCCATCAGCATCTGAGTATCTTGTAGTCTGTGAATATGTCTCCTCTGATCCACACTGCTTGGCTTTCTTGTGTTATGCGAGGTTAATAGTCGGAAAATAAATCGTAGTTTTGTTCTTAATCTTCTATCTTCTTCTTCGTCAGAGAGATAGTTTGTTTACTCTTATTTCTTCCTCTGTTTTACCCTCCTCTCATCCTCTTCTCTTCTTCCTTTCCCTTCTGTACCTCTTTCGTACCTCCTTCCCTCTCTATCTCACTCACCACCGCCTTTCCTTTACATCTGTATTTCCTTCCTTTCTTTTTCCTTTCCTCTATTCCACCTCCTCGTCAGCAGGACACACACACACTGTGGGAAGACAGATCAGAGCAGGACACCAACAAGGAATATACCAAGTGTGGCAGATGCAGTTCAATGTAGATAAATGCAAGGTTCTGAAGCTCGGGAGTGTCCATAACCCAAGCACTTATAAGTTAAATAACGTAGAACTTAGATATACAGATTGGAGAAGGACTTGGGGGTGATGGTAAGACAACCTTAAACCAAGACAGCAATGCCTAAGCGTACGTAATAAGGCAAATAGATTACTGGGATTTATATCAAGAAGTGTTAGCAACAGAAGTCCAGAGGTTATATTACAGCTTTATACATCATTAGTAAGGCCTCACCTAGATTACGCAGCTCAGTTCTGGTCTCCATATTACAGAATGGACATAAATTCGTTAGAAAACATTCAGCGTAGAATGACTAAATTAATACATAGCATTAGAAATCTTCCTTACGAAGAAAGATTGAAGACCCTAAAATTACATTCACTTGTAAGACGTAGAATGAGGGAGACATGATCGAGGTATACAAGTGGAAAATGGGTATTAACAAAGGGGATATAAATAAGGTCTTGAGGATATCTCTCCAAGAGAGAACCCGCAATAATGGATTCAAGTTAGATAAGTTTAGATTTAGAAAGGATATAGGAAAGTATTGGTTTGGAAATAGGGTAGTTGATGAGTGGAACAGTCTGCCTAGTAGGGTTATTGAAGCTAGGACCTTGGGTAGTTTCAAATTTAGGTTGGATAAATTCATGAGTGAGAGGGGTTGGATTTGAGTGGGACTCGGCATGAGTGGGTAGAATTGTCAAAGCTTATTTCTTGGGTAGCATTGAAAATTGGGTTGAGCAAATATTCTGTTAGTGGGACGGATTGTGAAGGACCTGCCTAGTATGGGCCAACAGGCCTGCTGCAGTGTTCCTCCTTTCTTATGTTCTTATGTTCTTATGTGAAGAAGTTGCTCAGTGACATAGATACCTCAAAGGCGATGGGACCCGACAACATCTCCCCGTGGGTCCTAAGAGAGGGAGCGGAGATGCTGTGTGTGCCACTAACCATAATCTTCAACACATCCCTTGAAACTGGGCAGCTACCTGAGGTATGGAAGAAGGTAAATGTAGTTCCCATTTTTAAGAAAGGAGACAGAAACGAGGCACTAAACTATAGACCAGTGTCACTGACGTGTATAGTGTGCAAAGTCATGGAGAGAAAATTAACAGGAGGAGAATTGTGGAGCACCTGGAACGGAACAAGATTATAAACGACAACCAGCACGGGTTCATGGAAGGCAAGTCCTGTGTCACAAACCTTCTGGAGTTCTATGACAAGGTAACAGAAGTAAGACACGAGAAGAGGGGTGGGTTGATTGCAGAAGCTAGAGGATCAGGCGTGTATAACAGGAAGGGCACTGAGAATACCTGACAGGGAGGCAACAACGAGTCATGGTACGTGACGAGGTATCACAGTGGGCGCCTGTGACGAGCGGGGTCCCACAGGGGTCAGTCCTAGGACCAGTGCTATTCTTGGTATATGTGAATGACATGACGGATGGGATAGACTCAGAAGTGTCTCTGTTCGCAGATGATGTGAAGTTAATGAGGAGAATCAAATCAGATGAGGATCAGGCAGGACTACAAAGAGATCTGGACATGCTGGGCACCTGGTCCAGCAACTGGCTTCTCGAATTTAACCCCGCCAAATGCAAAGTCATGAAGATTGGGGAAGGGCAAAGAAGACCGCAGACAGAGTATAGGCTAGGTGGCCATAGACTGCAAACCTCGCTCAAGGAGAAAGATCTTGGGGTGAGTATAACACCAAGCACGTCTCCGGAAGCACACATCAACCAGATAACTGCTGCAGCATACGGGCGACTGGCAAACCTGAGAATAGCGTTCCGATACCTCAGTAAGGAATCGTTCAAGACACTGTACACCGTGTACATCAAGCCCATACTAGAGTATGCAGCACCAGTTTGGAACCCATACCTGGTCAAGCACGTCAAGAAATTAGAGAAAGTGCAAAGGTTTGCGATAAGGTTTGTTCCAGAGCTAAGGGAAATGTCCTACGAAGAAATGTTAAAGGAAATCGGCCTTACAACACTGGAGGACAGGAGGGTTAGGGGAGACATGATAACGACATACAAAATAATGCGTGGAATAGAAAAGGTGGATAGAGACAGGATGTTCCAGAGAGGGGACACAGAAACAAGGGGGCACAATTGGAAGTTGAAGACTCAGATGAGTCAAAGGGATGTTAGGAAGTATTTCTTCAGCCATAGAGTAGTTAGGAAGTGGAATAGTCTAGCAAGTGATGTAGTGGAGGCAGGAACCATACATAGCTTTAAGACATAGCTTTAAGACCCAGTAGCGATCAGTGAAGAGGCGGGGCCAGGAGCTGAGTATCGAACCCCTGCAACCACAATTAGGTGAGTACAATTAGGTGAGTACACACACACACACCACGCACGCATCTACAACAGGCCTAGTGTCTAATAGACATGTGCCTAGGACAAAATAGTAACACACACACGAACAACACACTTCACTCCATCACAATGCAACACAGATAATAACCGGAGCGCCGTAGTGATGAACACTAGCGTGTGTGTAGTGTCTCAGTGTGGTAGTAGAGGGCAGCACCTCCCAGCGACACCACCAGGCAACCCGCAACGCACACACACACACACACCATCCCTCCCCACGACCCTCCTCCTCCCACCCTCCTCCTCCCACCCTCTCCCCATCTCTGCTTACCTACCTGTCTGGCAGACAACATACCTATCGTGCCTATGTTCTTTCTCACCTACTAAACTTTATCTTCTTGTTTCTTCTTCCCTAATTCCATTCGTAACGTTGTAATAATAATAATAATAATAATAATAATAATAATAATAATAATAATAATAATAATAATAATAATAATAATAATAATAATAATAATAATAATAATAATAATAATAATAATAATAATAATAATATTAATAATAAGAGATTGGTGGATGATATTGGTAGGGCATGTAAAAGAACTAAATTAAAAGTGAATATAGGAAAGAGTAAAGTGATGAGGATAACAAAAAGATTAGGTAACGAAAGATTGGATATCAGATTGGAGGGAGAGAGTATGGAGGAGGTGAATGTATTCAGATATTTAGGAGTGGACATGTCAGCAGATGGGTCTATGAAGGATGAGGTGAATCATAGAACTGATGAGGGGAAAAGGGTGAGTGGTGCACTTCGGAGTCTGTGGAGACAAAGAACTTTGTCCATGAAAGCAAAGAGGGGAATGTGTGAGAGTATAGTTATAACAACGCTGTTGTATGGGTGTGAGGCATGGGTTGTGAATGTTGCAACGAGGAGAAGGCTGGAGGCAGTGGAGATGTCGTGTCTGAGGGCAATGTGTGGTGTGAATATAATGCAGAGAATCCGTAGTTTGGAGATTAGGAGGAGGTGTGGGATTATCAAAACTATTATCCAGAGGGCTGAGGAGGGGTTAGTGAGATGGTTTGGACATGTAGAGAGGGTGGAACGAAATAGAATGACTTGCAGAGTGTATAGATCTGTAGTGGAGGGAAGGCGGGGTAGGGGTCGGCCTAAGAAAAGTTGGAGGGAGGGGGTAAAGGAGGTTTTGTGTGCGAGGGGCTTGGACTTCCAGCAAGCATGTGTGAGCGTCTTAGGAGCGAATGGAGACAAATGTTTTTTAATACTTGACGTGCTGTTGGAGTGTGAGCAAGGTAACATTTATTAAGAGATTCAGGGAAACAGGCAGGCCGGACTTGAGTCCTGGAGATGGGAAGTACAGTGCCGGCACTCTGAAGGAGGGGTGTTAATGTTGCAGTTTTGTAGCTGTAGTGTAAAGCACCCCTCTGGCAAGACAGTGATGGAGTGAATGATGATGAAAGTTTTTCTTTGTCGGGCCACCCTGCCTTGGTGGGAGACGGCCGATGTGTAATAAAAAAAAAAAAAAAAAATAATAATAATAATAATAATAATAATAATAATAATATTAATAATAATAATAATAATAATAATAATAATAATAATAATAATAATAATAATAATAATAATAATAACAATAATATAATTGCTTTAATATCCATCTTTCATTCTTCCTCCTTCCTTCCAATCTTTTGTATCTTTCCTCGTCTTCTTCTTCCCTCTCCTTAAGATAAGATAAGCTAGGGTGTGCTTGGATTTTTAACCTGGAGGGTTAGCAATCCAGGATAATCCAAGAAAGTCATTGCGTCATCGAGGACTGTCTTATTTCCATTGTAGTCCTTCAATCTTGTCCCCCAGGATGCCACCCACACTTGTCCACTAACCCCCAGGTACCTACTTAATGCTAGGTGAACAGGGACAACAGATGTAAGGACACAAGTCCAACGGTTTTCTACCCGTGCCGGGATCGAAGCACGGACACTCATTGAGGCGAGTGTGTTGCCAACCGAGCCAGGGAACGCTTTGTACCTTGGTACATTATCTTTCTCCTCTCTCCCACCCTTTTTCTTCCCTCCCACCCTCCTTTCTTCCCCTTCCCTGCCTCCTCACCCTTTTTTCTTCCCTCCCACCCTAAGAAGAAAAGCTCAAAGGAAACGGAATCTACGCGATCTCAGTCAACCCTTTCAGATATTAAATGCTTTGATACACTCAAACAGAACTACTTGAGTGCAATATGAGTGACTAACTAGAAACAATGTAATTGAAACTTCGTGGCAGGAGATGCAACACCAAACTACTCGCTGAAGTTGTGTATTACGTGCCAACAATAATAGCCTGGTTGATCTGGATTGAGTACCTCTGAGGCTGGCCTGTTCCAGCGCAGTAATAACTATTAGTTATGAAAAAATTAGTTTGGCACTAAGATCAAATTAAAAGTAGTCATAGTTTATTTGATCTAGGAGGGTTATTATAAAAATAATTGATTACATTTATTTATTTATATACTAAGCAAGTTAGTAAATACAAGGTGGTATCAAAAAAAGATCCCCGAATCGAATTTCCGCATGCTTGATGGGTGACATATGGCATGAGCGTAGATGGTACTGCTGCACTGTGAGGCAGCCTGGCGAGTTTCAGTTAGAGCCATGTTAGATGGGCTTTTTTTTTGTGTGTGTAAGCTAATATAATCCTTAAAAGAAAGAACAGCTTGTGTGAGTGGAATTTATTTCCAGCTGAATAAAATGGTTAGTGAAACTCCGAGATGTTCCAGTGAGCATTTAGCGACAAAGCGATAACTGAATGAGCATCAGTTGAGAATAATGAGTGGGAAAATAAAAACAAAAACAGTGTAATGTGATCCTTTATTGACAACATTTCGCCCACGCAGTGGGCTTTATCAAGTCACAAACAGATCTGTTTGTGACTTGATAAATCCCACTGTGTGGGCGAAACGTTGTCAATAAAGGATCACATTATACTGCTTTTGTGTATATTTGTCCAATGTGTCGGTATTTTATACCATTTATTTCCAGAATGATGAATTTTGTGGTTGTCTGTCAACGCCAGAAACAGATAACAACACTGGAAAAGTAAGGAAGGGTAAACACGAAGGTCGACGTCAGAGTGTCCAGGACGCTGCAAGTGTTGTAGAAATTTCTTAATAAGTAAGTAAATAAGTAAATAAGGTATACACAAATACAGTTACATCATACATTGCAGCATATGCGTGGAGAATCTAGGATAACCCAAAATAGGTCAGGGTGACTTATTTCCATTGGGGTCCTTATGGGTCGTGTCCTGACTAAAAATTTGGACATGAGGCGAGTGTCTTGCAATATCTGTGCTCAGCTTGCTGACTTAACTCCATAAACACCATTGTTTTCTGGGGGAAAACAACATGGTGGTCGTCAACCCTCTTCCCTACCTCTAAGACAGCCCCCTATGACGGCTTTCTCTTCCCAAAAATGCAAATGGCACTCAATGGGCGACGTTTTAACGACGCGGAGATTCAAGCAGAAGAGCAGGTCGCACTAGATGCCTAAGAAGAGTTCAGAAATGTTTGGAGAAGTGGCAGAGGCTCTAGGATCAGTATACAGCCTCCCAAGGAGAAGTACTTCGAGGAGAGGACATCAGCTAGGTGATTAAATAAGCAAACAAAACACATCACATATATATATATATATATATATATATATATATATATATATATATATATATAATATATATATATATATTATATATTATATATAATAATATATATATATATATATAAAATAGGTACCACCTCTGAACTTTGCTGGGGATCCTCATCCTCAGAGAAGACAATAACGTACCTCAGGGAAAACTCAGGTTCTCCCGGAGCTGTTTGAATATTTTCTTCTCCTACCACCCCTATATATATATATGAGTGCTTTATTAATAGACAGAATACATTGACAGAAAACACAAAATATATATATTATTGTAACCACGAACGAGTGGTATTGATCAATAACAACACTGCGCTAGCCAGGTTGAACCCTGGCTAATGTATATATTTACTATATATATATATATATATATATATATATATATATATATATATATATATATATATATAATATATATATATATATATATAATTTAGATATATATATATATAATTCATATATTCTAGAATTTTGATAGCATTTATATTCTATGTATAAGGATGTTAACTAGTTAAGGATAAGAGCATGGGAACACTGCTAGCAGTTCTAACTGCCATACTAGGCAAGTTCTTCCCAAACCCAAACCTACCCAACCAAAATATTTGCCTAACCATTAATTTGCAAATCCCACTTAAACCAAGCCCACTCATGTTTTATCAACCATATTTAAGCTAAAGTTTGAGCTAAATCCCTACTCAAATCCAACTCTCTCACTAGTATTTATCTAAAACCAGTACTTTCTTCTATCCTTTCTAACTCTAAACTTTATTAATTCAAGTTCTTGAATGTATATCTTCAGAACCTTATTTACACCTCCCTTATTTAAGCCCATCTTCCACTTAAACACGTAAGTTATGTCTCCCATTTTCTACGTCTTACAAGATTGATTTCAATCTCTCTTCGTATGGAAGATTTCTTATTCGATGGATTAAATTTGTCATTCTCCTCTGAATGTTCTCTAATTACATCAATTCTGTAGAATGGAAACCAGAACTGAATGTCACCCTCCCCTCCCACCTTCCCCTCCCACCTTCCCCTCCCACCTTCCCCTCCCACCTTCCCCTCCCACCTTCCCCCTTTCCCAGGAGAAAAGAAAAAGTTGTGAAAATTCCTTTGCTGTTGCAATACGCTGATCTTGTCAAAAAATTACTTGGCACATTTTGGGGATGGGGGAATGGGGGAAATGGGGAAAATGGGGGAATGGGGGTTTATTCTTCAGTTTCACAATAGGGAAATTTGCGGATAAGGTTGCCCGATGAATGCATCTAATTAGAGAGAGAAAGAAAGAAAGAGAAAGAGAGAGAGAGAGAGAGAGAGAGAGAGAGAGAGAGAGAGAGAGAGAGAGAGAGAGAGAGAGAGAAGAGAGAGAGAGAGAGAGAGAAGAAAAAGAGAAGAGAAGAGAGAGAGGAATGGGGATTCTCAGTTAAGATAGGAAAGGGATAAGGTTGCGAGAAGATAATAGAAGAGAAAGAAAGAAGAGAAGAGAGAGAGAGAGAGAGAGAGAGAGAGAAGAGAGAGAACATGTTTTTCTTCCTGCATTTCAAGGGTACGCACTGTGCCCCTTTGCTTCCCGTTTTCTTCATCTCTCTCTCTCTCTCTCTCTCTCTCTCTCTCTCTCTCTCTCTCTCTCTCTCTCTCTCTCTCTCTTCTATTGCAATTACCTATGGCTACTGTGGTTCCGTACTACTACCTTTTCTTCTATCCCTACATTTCCTTACCCTCCCTCCCTTCTCTATTCTTCCCCCTCACTAATCTCCATTCCCTTCCCCTATTATTCACTAGTCCTTACTCTTATTCCCTATTCCAGTCCTGCACTCCCCATTTCAATCTCCCAACTCGTTTATTACATTCTTCAAGCCCTATGTCAGTTTTCCATTACTCTATTTCAATCTTTCTATTCCCTATTTTAGTCCCCCATTCCCTATTTCAATAATCACATTTTTAGGTCACCATTCCCTATATCAATATTTCCATTACCTTTTTAGATCACCAATCCCTATTTCGATCTCCACATTCCCTATTTCCGTCTCCCATTCCCATTTTAATATTCACATTACCAGTTTCAGTTCCCCATTACCTATTTCTATCCCCATTCCATTTGTCTCCCATCCTACAGACGCTCCTCTGTAGCCTCCGTACAACAAACTGACATGTACCCACCTGTACCCGCCTGTACCCGCCTGTACCCGCGCTTCCTTTTGTCGTTATGACCCTAAATTTACAAGCGCTGCACCCGTAAGGGATCACAGAACGCCTAGGGGGGAGAGGGGTTGGGAAGGGAGGGGTATTTAAATCAGGTTTGACGCAGGGAAGGCCGGGGGATGGGGGAAGGGGGAGCGAGTACCTCGAATTCCTCGGATCAAAGGGCCTCCTTGGAGGAGGAAGGGGAGGGGAAATGGGAGAGGGAGGGGGAAGGGGAAGGGGAGGGGGGGGAAGGGGGTTGGCTAAAGTTGCTCTAACACGGAGCCGAGTCTACGTCTAACTATATCGGTCATTAACGTCAAGGGGTAATTTAGTGTTCCCCCCCCTCTCCCCCCCTCGTTAATGTTACGAATGTTTTCTCTGATGTTTATGTGTAAGAGCCTCGGCTGTCTTACGGACTCTGTTGCGTCTTCAAGAAATGTTTAGGTGTTTTGGAGGGGGGCAACTGGAATCTGCATTCGACTGCATCTTGTGTTTAGGTCGAAGGAATGTTTAGGTGCACGTGAATGTTGAAGAAACGTTTAGGTTTTGGTACGTGAATGTTTAGGTACAGAAATCTGCACTAGAGTGCATCTTGTGTTTAGGTTTAGACACGTGTCGCTGTATTACTCACATCCAGTGTTTATGTCAACACAAGAACACAAGAATGGAGGTTAGTTAATGGTTCACTAACTTCCCCTTTGCATTCTTTAAGAACTCTTGAAAAAAAAAGGGGGTCGAGGGGTCGGCTGGGAGTTAATTTTGCTTTTAATAGGTCAGTCTGTTCAATCTACCACATCCCTGGCAACTGCCATGTTACGCAATTTTTTTTCATTGGCCCACCGTAACAATTTATTACTGGGATGTAGTTTGTGTCTTCTGTAGTTAAGACCGAGAGAAAGTGGTTAAAAACGTGTATAATTCTTTCTCAGAGTTAGTGTCCAGTTTCGGGGGGAACTAACTTTTTTAGTCTTTGTTTTAAACACTTAAAAAAGGGGGCTTTCGTAATGACCGAGAGGAAATAAATGGTAAAATCGTTCACAATTCTTCCTCAGTGTTGTTAAGGTGTCTTCAAGTGCATCTAACTTTTGTGTACTTTTTTCTTATATATAACTTCGCAACTCTAATTTCATAAATTTGTTTATCTTCTCTTAACTCTCTCTTTTGTTTTTTTAACCTCACTCCGAATGCGAATATATTGGTTCATGAGATGACCTCCCTCACGTCTCATGATAACACCTGTACGTTCCTTTCTCCTCCTCCTGAATGATATTTGAACCTCCTCTTCGTTCACTTCAAATCAAATCAACGTGATCTTATTTCCCCATAGGGTGTTTTCTATGCCCTTTATAATCTGCTGAATGAAATTTTTGACTCGTACTGTAATTACTTACGCACTTGCAAAGTTAAATGTAATCGATTTGTTATCGCTTGTGGCAAGCTTCCTTGTGATCTCCAGATTATTAGCCACAATACCGTGACTGGAACAATACACAAACAACCCGCACATAGAAGAGAGGAGCATACCCCGACGTTTCGCTCCAATTTGGACCATTTACAAAGTCACACTGTTTGACAGAGCCAAAACTGTTTTAAAAAAAATATATATAGTCGTAGATTACTCCTAGGAAGTCATCTGACGCTAGAGTCCCAGTCAAGGAATTCCAGTCAACTTTACGAAAGTTTGTCCCACTCGTCCACAACTCTATTGCCAAGCCAGCGCGATCCTTCATCCTTTCTACAGTATTAGTTATAATGTCAGTATTCTACAGTATTAGTTATAATGTTAGTATTCTACAGTATTATTTATAATGTTAGTATCCCATAGTGTTAGTTATAATGTTAGTATCCCATAGTGTTAGTTATAATGTTAGTATTCCATAGTGTTAGTTATAATGTTAGTATACCATAGTGTTAATTATAATGTTAGTATTCTATAGTGTTAGTTATAATGTTAGTATTCCATAGTGTTAGTTATAATGTTAGTATACCATAGTGTTAGTTATAATGTTAGTATTCTATAGTGTTAGTTATAATGTTAGTATTCCATAGTATTAGTTACAAAGTTATTATTCTATAACTTG
The DNA here is from genome assembly GCA_009830355.1 of Cherax destructor. Lineage (NCBI taxonomy): Eukaryota > Metazoa > Arthropoda > Malacostraca > Decapoda > Parastacidae > Cherax > Cherax destructor. The sequence continues at coordinate 513,170 of WNWK01000209.1, read as the reverse complement.
AATCCAATGTTGCAAATCCTGTCCCGGTTAGCTATGTTCAGCACAAGGTAAAGGTCAGGTCAAGTAAGAAGTGTTCTGACGACACCAGCTGACCTCAGTTAGTGTGCTCTTCCTTAATATAGAGGATAATCACAATGTCAAGTGAAAACTCAGTTAGACCAAAACTTATCGAATCTAATTTTGGTGTAATAGAGCTCTTGTCTGTGCAGAAAACAAACTCTAATATAGAGGTCTGCTCGCACAGGTAATTCTCTCTCTCTCTCTCTCTCTCTCTCCTACACAGGTAATATCTCTTGTATTGAGGTGAAACCTTTCGCTCGCACGGGTAATATCTAGCTTTTACAGGTAATATCTCTCGTTTGTCCAGGTAATTTCTCTCACTTAAAAGCAAAAGCTCCCGCTTGCACAGATAATATGTCTTACCTGCGCAGGCAATGTCTTGCAGCCACAAGTAATATCTCACTAGCACCTTAGCATAACTGCGCTCCTTCTTTCTCCCCGGGGGAGCAACTCCTGTTCACACACACATATAACCACCCCTTTGTTTACACGGGTAATATCTCATTACCCCCAGACATTAACCTTACAGGTGAGCAAGGTGACTTATAAGTAAAGGAGTATTCCTCTTCTCTCTCACCCCTCTGGGACACATTACTCTCCATGATAGTGCTCCTCCTGTCTTTAGTATTCCATCTTCTTCCTTTCCCCTTTTATTTTTCTCTCGGTTTACTCATATTTTCTTCTTTAAACTCCCTGTTGTCTAGCTGCTGTTTGACTGTTGGTCTCTGTGTCTTCTCTAGCTCTGATAGGGAGGTGTGAGCACGGATGATCAAGGTGTGAGCACGGATGATCAAGGTGTGAGCACTGATGATCAAGGTGTGAGCACGGACGATCAAGGTGTGAGCACGGATGATCAAGGTGTGAGCACGGATGATCAAGGTGTGAGCACGGATGATCAAGGTGTGAGCACTGATGATCAAGGTGTGACAGACGATCATTGAGCACGGATGATCAAGGTGTGAGCACGGATGATCAGGTAGACGGATGATCAGTTGAGCACGGATGATCAAGGTGTGAGCACGGACGATCAAGGTGTGAGCACGGATGATCAAGGTGTGAGACGACAAATGAGCTAAATAGTACTATGGATATTACTCTTGTTTTGAGTCATCACTGTCCAACCGGTCATGTATTCAAGGTGTGAGGCGACGAGTGAGTTGAATGGATATTGATCTTGTTTTGACAGACATCACAATCCATCCTGTCATATTCTTGGTCTTCGGTGCAGCTCCCTTAATGTGTTCTTTAAATGACTGGCCATCTGGTCTTATTCCTAGGTATTTACATATACATCACCTTCTGTGAGATGGTCTGCGTTCCTTATTCTCCGCTTGTTCTTCGTTCTTTCCTTATCTAATCAGATAAAATGCGCCCCTACTGAACATCACGTTATCCCACTCACCATTCTGATATCTGCATTTTTGTCCTTCTGAGGCGACTTTAGTGTTTATTTTGATATTGTCTGAAGTGAATGAAGGATTGGTTGTAGCCAGAGGTGTTAATCTATGGCTGCTGTGAGGCTGACAAACAGTAAGGATGCTAGCATCCCGCCTTCAGCTACAACATTTTTTCTTTACCTTACTTAGACGCGATTTTGTAGATGGGGGAAGTTAGAAATTTGGATTTTCATTTTCCTACAAAACTTACTATACCCACATACCCCAGTTTCTAGACGCTTAAAATTTACAGACACAACTACACATGCAGAGATATACACGTAGGAGACTACATATACAGACAGATATACATATAAACAGAAATACAGATAGACAGCTACACATACATGTAGACAGATATATATATATATATATATATATATATATATATATATATATATATATATATATATATATATATATATATATATTCCCAGGCTGAGGACTGACCACCTTGTTCCAGACCATGGAGCTGAACTCTTCTCCAGGCTGAGGGACTGACCACCACCTTGTTCGAGACCATGAAGCTGAACTCTTCTCCAGGCTGAGGGACAAGGCCGTAGTCAAACTTGACTTTAGAAATGCCTTTAATATGGTGAAGAGATGTGGTCTTGCCAGCCGTTCGAGAGCGGTTCCCCAGTCTCTTTCCCTTCATTTCAGCTGGCTACAGCAAACCCTCGACTCTTTTGTTTGGGGAATAGAAATTCCCTCATCTGAGGGTGTTCAGCAGGGTGATCCACTCGCTCCACTTCTCTTCTGTTTGGCAGTAAGAGAACTAACTTCCAGCCTATGCAGCGAGCTCAACATCTGGTACCTGGATGATGGCACTCTGGCAGGTACTGGGAGTCCTTGTTAGAGGACCTACAACGGTGAAGACACAGGAGAAGCCTTAGGACTCATCCTTAATCCCTCAAAGTGTGAAATTATCACAACAAATCAGGAAATAATCAATGCGGTGCAAACAATCCACCCAGAAGTCACTACTACCACTCCATCCAACAGTACCCTCCTGGGAGCACCGCTGGGTCACCACGCCATCGACACTGTCCTCAAGGACAAAGTGAATGACCTGAAAAGAATGGAGGAGAGAATAAGTGATCTTGATGCCCATGATGCCCTGTATCTCCTCACAAGGTGTCTTACTATGCCAAGACTCACTTACTTCCTGAGGTGCGCACCCTCTTTTGAAAACCCAACACTTTACGAGTATGACGCACACCTGAGATCAACCTTCAAGAAGGCACTGAATCTGTCACTAGAGGATCAGCAATGGGAGCAGGCAACCCTCCCAGTGCGACTGGGAGGTATAGGGGTGCGCAAAGCAAGGCAGGTAGCGTTACCTGCATTTCTGTCTTCGTGTTTAGCTTCCAGTGGATTAGTCAAGAGGATTGTCCCTGAACGTTTGAGAGGTGTGGTGGGAGCTCAAGACCCCAAGTTCATTGAAGCAGCAGTGCAGTGGGACATCCTGGCAGACTCCTCCAGTAGACCAGCTCCTCCCAAAGAGCACAAACAGTCCCACTGGGACAAACCGATCATGGAAAAAATTTCCAACACAATGCTCACCAACGCTTCAGGAAAGGACAAAGCTCGTCTCCTAGCGGTGAAGGCACCACACTCAGGAGATTTCCTTCTTGCTGTTCCCAATTCCTCTCTGAGGACTCGACTCGACCCACAGGCCATTCGGATTGGTGTTGCTCTTCGCCTAGCCGCCCCCATACTCACCGAACATAGGTGTATTTGCGGCAGGGCGACGGCTGACCAATTCGGACTTCATGGTCTAGTGTGTCACACATCAGAAGGGAAGAATGCTAGACATGAGGAGGTCAATGACATCATAAAGAGAAGTCTCGCCACAGCCTGTTGCCCAGCTCAACGGGAACCCCAAGTGCAGAGGTCTGATGGAAGTCAAAAGCGTCCTGATGGAGCCACCATGCTACCCTGGAAGGATGGTAAGAAGATTGCTTGGGACTACACCTGTGCTGCCACATTGGCAGACACCTACCTGCCACACTCCTTAGCCGAAGGGGGTGGAGCTGCCAGCCACAGGGAGACCCAGAAGACCCGCAAATATGAAGACCTTCCCTCTTGCTATAACTTCATCCCAATAGGGTCGGAGACCCATGGAGCATGGGGCAAGTGTGCTCTAAAGTTTCTCAAGGAGCTGGGTGGAAAACTCATCATAGAAACCAAGGACCACAGGGCGACCAGTTTCCTCTTTCAGAGACTCAGTGTTGCGATCCAGAGGGAAATGCCTGCAGTATTCTGGGCACGCGGCCCACTGCCGGGGAGTTGGACGAAGTATTTGACATGTAGCTCTGAGTTATCTATGTATATATATATATATATATATATATATATATATATATATATATATATATATATATATATATATATATGGGTCAGAAACACACCACACAGAAAGACAGACCGATAGAGAGACTGGAAGAGAGAAAAATGGGTATGTACATTCAAAGAGAGACAAAGAAGGCGATGGACAGAAAGATGTGCATAAAGAGGTAGACCGACGTATAAAGTGAACATTGTAGACATTAGGAGATAAACCCAGTAAAGAAGAGAGAGAGAGAGAGAGAGAGAGAGAGAGAGAGAGAGAGAGAGAGAACAGTCGTATCACTCAACAGGTGACATGAGCAAGAATATAATCATAGTCAGAAAGAGATGGTGATGGTGGTAATGTGCTTGCTCTCTCTCACTCTCTCTCTCTCACTCTCTCACTCTCTCCCTCGACACACACAGCTGGCAAAACACCTCCATTATTGTGATTGTGATACTGTAATGTTGGTCACGCTTGCTCTCTCTCCCATCATCTGGGAGAGAGTTGACTTTATACCCAGGACTCACCCCCTCCCTCCCTCCCTCCCCCTCCCCCTCCCTCCCTCCCTGCGCCCTCATCCACCTCACCCTCACCCCCCCCTCCTCTCATCCACCCACGCCCATACCTCAAGCCACCCTTACCTCCCACACCTATGCATAACCACCACACCCATACATAACACACTGCAATCCGTAAAGCCCTTAATAAAATACACCAAACTTTATAAAGCCCTTAATAAAACACCGAAGTTTATAAAGCCCTTAATAAAATACCAAACTTTATAAAGCCCTTAATAAAATACCAAACTTTATAAAGCCCTTAATAAAACACCAAAGTTTATAAAGCCCTTAAAAATACCAAACTTTATAAAGCCCTTAATAAAATACCAAACTTTATAAAACCCTTAATAAAACACAAACTTTATAAAGCCCTTAATAAAACGCACTAAATTTTATAAAATCCTTAATAAAATAAAGGACTCCCTAATCCCCTTTACACAACAAATAAAGCGATCTAAATGCCTTAATTCAACATTATTGCACTCAGTAGATCCCTTAATACAGACCTAATGAAAAGAATAATACAACAACCCTGAACCACTTAAAGTCATACAACAGTCCCTAAGCCACTTAATACAATAACCCTGAACCACTTAATGTCATACAAAAGCCCCTAAGCCACTTAATACAACAACCCTAAACCACTTAAAATCATACAACAGCCCCTAAGCCACTTAATACAACAACCCTGAACCACTTAAAGTCATACAACAGCCTCTAAGCCACTTAATACAACAACCCTGAACCACTTAATGTCATACAACAGCCCTTATGCCACTTAATACAATAATTAATACAATACAATACCCAGACTCCTTAATCCTCTTGCTACAATACCTGAATATTTTAATCAAATTAATACAATACCTGGTCTCCCAAACCTCCTCAATAAGTTAATCCAGTCAATTTAATATATTAACTCCCCTTAATTCACTCAATACAATACTCTAAATCCCCTTAACCCACTCAATACATTACTCTAAATCCCCTTAACCCACTCAATACAATAAAATAAATCCCCTTAATTCACTCAATATAATACTATAAATTCCCTTAATCCACTCAATACAACACTCTAAATCTCCTTAATCCACTAAATATAACATTCTATATCCACTTAATCCACTCAATACAATACTTTAAATCCCCTTAATCCACTCAATACAACACTCTAAATCTCCTTAATCCCATTTAAATATTAACATCCTAATCCACTAACCCACTTAAGTACAGCATTAGACTCCCTTAATCCCTCAATACAACACTTAAATCCCTTTAAACCCTTTCAATAAAGACCAATCCCCAGACCCACTTGTCACCTTAACCCTAACTTAATACAGCATTAGACTCCCTAATCTTTAATAATTGGCGGATCAAGCTCCGCAAGCCATCTTGTCACCTCTAAACACGCGACATATACAAGACTTTTAAACTCAATATAATTTTAATTAATTTTTTGGCCTCGTGTTGCAACTCACAGGCAATGGCGCAATCCGCATCATCCTCGATTATCATACACAATTATCCGTGCCATCCCCTCAATTATCATACACAATATCCGGAGGGCCAGGAAAAGCTGTTACGAGGTGTAAAGACCCATCGGTTTTAAATGGCCGGTGGCAGAGGGAGGGAGAGAGAGAGAGGGGAAGAAGAGGGAAGGAGGAAGGGGAAGGGCAGGAGGAGAAGGTTGGAAGGAATCACAATTCCCATAATTCCCATCTAATTATGGCCCAGAATTAGAGCATTATCCGCGCAGGATCAAATTTCCCTCCTGTCGAACGCTGCAGCGTTTTCCTCATTAAAGGTAACGTTTAAAGGGCCCAGGCAATGTCTATACAGACTAATAACACCTGCGCTTGCAGAGATCATAAGCCATTTATTACGGTACTTGCTGGGGGCCATTAGCCAATTGATACGAGGCTTGCATATCGTCGGGCCATTCACACTGCCTAGTCGATTCTTGAGTAGTTAGTCGACTTAGTTCCGGTCGATGCTGATTAAGGGGGAGGGGGGAAGGGGGTAATAAAGACAACCCCCCCCAGGCTCTGGTTAGTAGTACTGCCGGGATTATTATGATTATCATTATTTTGCTGTTATTACTATAATTAATATTACTATTATTACTATAATTAATTTTACTATTATTACTATAATTAATATTGCTATTATTATAATTAAGATTACTATTTACATTAAAATTGTTATTGGTATTATTAATAGGTTAATAATAACCCTAAAGGGTTATTATTATTATTATTATTATTATTGTTATTATTATTATTATTATAATTATTGTCTTTAACTAATCAAGGGAGGTGTGTAGCTGCAGGTGAAGAGTTCTTCATCCAAGAAAACAGAGCTCCCCTCCATTCCCTTGGATCAAATTTTGTCTCCTATTCCTTAGGAGTTGTGTGACTCCTCAGAGTTTAGTGATTCCCCCATGAATGCAATAATAATAATAATAATAATAACTGGGAAGCTGTTACCATTATATATAAACTTTGAGTTAGCTATGACTGCACCACGGCCTCACTTCAACATCACACAGGACCAGTGGAAACCTGACGCTAAAACTGTCCTTACCATGAAGCTCTCGCTCCTTCACCTGCCTCTGAAGACATATATATATCATGAATATTCAAATGGCTTCAGGAAGAAATTCAGCTTGATTTTGTAATAGTAATGGTCCAAGTTGTGCGAAACGTCGTGGTACGATGCTGTCTTCTACGTGCGGGTTATCTGTGTGTTGTTGCAGTCACGGTGTTGCGCCTCTTTCTTCCCAGGTTATGATTATTTGTAGCGTTATTAACATTACTTTGTAAATCAGCACTTTTCTCTAATAATTTTTGTTGTTAAAATTTATATTAGTATTTTTTTTGGTTAAAATTTATATTAGTATTTTTTTTTAATTTAAATTAGTATTTTTTTGGTTAAAATTTATATTAGTATTTTTTTTAATTTATATTAGTATTTTTTTTTTTTTTGTTAAAATTTATATTAGTATTTTTTTAAAATTTATATTAGTATTTTTTTGTTAAAATTTATATTAGTATTTTTTTTAATTTATATTAGTATTTTTTGTTAAAATTTATATTAGTATTTTTTTGTTAAAATTGATATTACTATTTTTTTTAATTTATATTACTTTTTTTTTTAATTTATATTATTATTAACCTGCAGTTGAATCTTAGACTAGACTGATAAATAGTCAATAATATTTAACATTTTTGGTGTTAAAGAGAGAGAGAGAGAGAGAGAGAGAGAGAGAGAGAGAGAGAGAGAGAGAGAAGAACAAAACCTCAAGAAAAAACACACATCACTCAGACGTGATGAACAGCGGATGAACAACAAGAGTAGTGAACGCCGGCGTCTCCAGCCACGGGCGCGTAACTTCAGGTAAATAGGATTCATATGCGTAGGTGGTGGCGTAACCAGCGTCTCGGGGACCCTCAAGCGTAGCAGCCGTGAAAGGTAACAGCATCCTGGGCGTATACTCACAGCCTCAGCCAGTACCATAACCAACCACTCATCTTCCACCCTCCTGGGGAACGAGGAGATAGGGGGATATGGGGGAATATGAGGGGATATGGGGGATATAATGGGTGGGAGGAGGGTAAGGGGGGGCAGTATTTTGTTCGTCACCAGTGGAAAAAAGTGAATGAAATGGTTATAATCATGAATATAGTTTTTAAAGGGGGTGGACGGGTAAGCCAGCGGAAGGCCTCAGTCAGTCGACCAAAAGCTCCAGCGGAGGGTCATCATATGACAAAAACCCGCGTCAGGAAACACCTGTCCTGTTTCCTGAAGAATCTTACCTAGAAGTGGAAAGTTTTTCCTGACGCGGGTGCTTACTTGTAAGACGCTAGATTTTGGTTCACTAGTATGTGTACCAAATCGTAAGATATCTTCGTTGTGGAGGATACAGGGTGCGGGGACAGGCTATCGTGGGATGGAGGTTAGACGATAGTGGACCCGGGGTTAGACGATCGTGGAGTGGGGGACAGGCGATCGTGGAGTGGAGGCTAGACAATAGTGGGTTAGGGGAACAGGCGATCGTGGGGCGGGATTAGAAGATTGTGGGGTTGGGGGTGTGAGGGACTTGCTATCTCCTTTATCGGGAACATAAAAAAAAAAGTGCCTTATGTCGTTTTCGTTTCTCGTTTAGGACTAATAGCTGTTTGCAATGGCGTTGTTTACAAGAAAGTGACCATACTTTACATACTGTGTGATCATCGTCTGTGGATATGCCAAACATAAATACATGTAAACAAACCTAAGCCTGGCTACTCCAACATCAGTGAGTCTGTGTATATGTCAAACTGTCAGAAGTACTTGCAACCAGGCCTAAGCCTGGCTACTCCAACATCAGTTAGTTTACGTTGCATATTGCACCGTAAGCGTGCTTATCTACCTTCATCTTATCACGGTGTTACAGATCTACTGAGGCTTCTTGGGAGGGGATTGCAGGTGTGTAATATTAAATGAACACATCTCCCATGGAGGGGTGAAATGCTCTTATGTTGTCTACAGTGATACAGTTCATGTTAGTTATAAAACTTAATATAACTACATGTTTTCACAGTGTCTGGTTCATTTCTCAACATTTCAATGAAAAAGGTATTTAATTAATCCCAATAATCCCACCACTGATACTAGGAACACCAAGCTTCTTCCTCACGATAAGACCCTTGCTAGTTTTAGGAAGCCAAGAATAGTTCAGAGAGCTTCGTTATTATTACTTCAAGGGCCGGAGAGAATTTAAGAACATCAGAAAGCAGGAACACTGCAGAACGTCTATTAGCCCATACTAGGCATCTCTTACCCAAACCCAAACTAACAAAAATATTTCCCCAACCCATTTTCAAAGGACCAAAGAACAAGTTTTGATGACATAAGAACACAAGAGAGGAGTAAGACGTAGAATGAGGGTAAACATGGCTGAAATGCGTCAACATTGACGCAGCATAATGAGTTAAGTGTCTAATATAGACTGACTTTCTTGGGTTATTCTACGTAATTTACACATATGTTAAACTATGTATGAGAAAATAATTGGGCATATGTGTCCCTGTACCTAAATAAACTTACTTACGTCTACAGCAAGAAGGCTACGTCTACAGCAAGAAGGGTGCGTCTACACCAACAAGGGTACGTCTACACCAAAAAGGTTACTTCTGCGCCAAGAAGAATACATCTACACCAAGAAGGATACGTCTATACCAAGACAAATACATCTACACCAAGAAGGATACGTCTACACCAAGACATCAGTAAGATTTAACGTAGCTGATGTTACCACCGAGCAAACAGATGGGCAAGTCACATCGGTTACCGGTTAATATCTCTATGTTAGGTGCAGATAGGCTGTAGGAGGGAGGAGCGAGTGAGGGAGGGAAGTATGGGAGGGAGGTAGGGAGGGATGGAGGCGGTGTGATGGAGGAGGATGGTGGGATGACCCACAAGGCTGCTGGAAGCTCATCCATTAGCGGTCGCTGCAGTATAAGTCAAGAAGCTTTTTGTTGTGTTCATAAACCCGGGCCAGGTCCCACAGGCATCATCCTCTGGGCCAGGTGGTCCAGCAGACATCATCCTCTGAGCCAGGTGGTCCAGCAGACATCATCCTCTGGGCCAGGTGGTCCAGCATACATCATCCTCTGGGCCAGATTCAGCAGGCATCATTATCTGGGCCAGGTGGTCCAGCATTCATCGTCATTTTGGCCAGGTCCAGCAGGCATCATTCTCTGGCCAGGTGGTTCAGCAGGCATCATCATCTGGGCCAGGTGGTCCAGCATTCATCATCTGGGCCAGGTCCAGCAGACATCATCGTCTGGATGAGGTGGTGGGAAGGGCAACAAAGGATGAGACGAGCCAGCACATCTCCCCTCCATTTACACCTCTCCCACACCCACATTCATACCTCTCCCACACCCACATTCATACCTCTCCCACACCCACATTCATACCTCTCCCACACCCACATTCATATATCTCCCACATCCACATTTACAACGTCTTACATTCCTCGTCTTACACACATGCAGGGAAAAGAAGATACCAAGAGGTCAGAAGGAAAAACACAGCAGAGTTGAGGAACATCGAAGTAACAGAAGAGAAACATCGAAGTAACAGAGTTGAGGAACATCGAAGTAACAGAAGAGAAACATAGAAGTAACAGAGTTGAGGAACATCGAAGTAACAGAGTTGAGGAACATCGAAATAACAGAGTTGAGGAACATCGAAGTGACAGAGTTGAGGAACATCGAAGTGACAGAAGAGGTGCCGGAGCACTGGAGAGAGATAAACACATGGAAAATGGAAGCTGATCTTGGGACGCCATAGTTACAAAAGGAAGGAGCCGTAGGCTTTAAGTTAGTTAGAGGGAGGGACTCCCAAACGCTGATGTGTGTGTGTTAATGATGCAAAACTTAGGAGAAGAATACGGACATAGGAGTAATGCAAGAAGGCAGGGATAAACTAGAAGGTTGTGGCAGCAAAAAGGTTTAAAATTCAACTCCAATTGTATGGTAATAGAGATGGAAGTTGAGAGAAGCGACCTCTTATATAGTTTCACTTGGACCTGTGACATAGCATCACCTGGACCTGTGACATAGCATCACCTGGACCTGTGACATAGCATCACCTGGACCTGTGACATAGCATCACCTGGACCTGTGACATAGCATCACCTGGACCTGAGACATAGCATCACCTGGACCTGTGACATAGCATCACCTGGACCTGAGACATAGCATCACCTGGACCTGTGACATAGCATCACCTGGACCTGAGACATAGCATCACCTGGACCTGAGACATAGCATCACCTGGACCTGTGACATAGCATCACCTGGACCTGTGACATAGCATCACCTGGACCTGAGACATAGCATCACCTGGACCTGTGACATAGCATCACCTGGACCTGAGACATAGCATCACCTGGACCTGAGACATAGCATCACCTGGACCTGTGACATAGCATCACCTGGACCTGAGACATAGCATCACCTGGACCTGAGACATAGCATCACCTGGACCTGTGACATAGCATCACCTGGACCTGAGACAGCATCACCTGGACCTGAGACAGCATCACCTGGACCTGAGACATAGCATCACCTGGGAAGAAGATACAATACAGCAACATCACACTTCACCCCTCCCTGAGGTCAACTCATCCCCCCACCACACCATCCACACATGGGGGATGATCTCCGTCTTCAGCCTCCCCCGTCGACCATCACCAGTGAGTCATCTCATCATCCCCTGCCAATCATTCCTCCCTGACGAATGACCTAGCAATAACCGAGACGAACACAGGGTAACCTAAACCCCCTGGCAAATATAACTACCACTTAGGAGGATCCTAGACAAGGAGTTATCAAGTACAACAGTTAGGTATCTTTATTCCGAAACGTTTCGCCTTCACAGTAGGCTTCTTCAGTCGAATACAAAAGGAGACAGCAGAAGCAGTGGAGATGTGAAGACGCAGTTTTCGGGATGTCAGTCTCTCATTACCTTATTCAAGACTTTGTACTCCCATGCTAAAAGACACCAAGTTAACATGAATGATATACAATACCATTGAATTTGCAATAATAATAATAGTAATAATAATAATAATAATAATAATAATAATAATAATAATAATAATAATAATAATAATAATAATAATAATTTAATAATAATAATAACAATCTTTAACTACAAGTACATGTACAAGGTATACAGACCATAGGTGACATCAATGACATACTACTATATATAGAAAGTCTCCTGTTATGCAGAGCATTTCGGGCAAATCAGGTCATTTTTGTCCCCAGGATGCGACTCACACCAGTCTACTAACACTAGGTACCTAATGTACTGATAAAGCCACTGGGTACCCAGTGGATGAAAGTGTCTGAGAAAAGGAAGAAAAGGAAAAAATGCTAAGAAGAAGGTAGAGGTGAATAAAGGAAGTGAGAGGAGAAGAGAGAGAGAGGAAAAACAGACAGACGACAGCAGCAGACAAAAGGAATCTCATACCTCAGGGACATAAAGGCAGCCGAGGCAAGGGTGAAGTTCAAGTGGACCATTCTAAGTAGGCTGACACTAAGTGATACTTGATTGTCCCCACATTGCAGATAGAGATAGCAGAGCCTTCAACAGGAAGAATGTGGAGATAGATAAAGGCAATATGAAGCAAGGCAAGGAACGAGAAGTGATCTAACAAAGAAGGCAGAGCGAACTCACATGAAATTCCAGAGAATGTGAGAAAGGATAAAAAAGTATGAGGATGATTGAAGAGAAAGAGTGTATGAAATGAAGAGCAATACGATAAGAGGTATTGAATAAATAAATAGATGAGATAGGTAAAGATGAGGAAAGAGAGAGAGAGAAGAGAGGAGAGAGAGAGAGAAGAGAGAGAGAGAGAGAGAGAGAGAGATAGAGAGAGATGAGATGAAAGAAGAAGAGAAGAAGAGAGAGAGAGAGAGAGAGAGAGAGAGAGAGGAGAGTGAAGAGAAAGAGACGGAGATGGACAGAGATGGGAAGAGACGGATGGAGGACAGACGGACGACGGACAGACGGACGGACGGACGACAGAGGACGGACGGAGGTGTCTACCCTCCCTCCCTCCCTAACTTATCTGATCGTATATCCTGCTGCCTTTTATAGATTATGGCAGCCCGTCCCTGCCTCCCTGCCTGCCTTCCCTCGGAAGCTAGCAGGATATTTGTGAAGGCAATATGTAATGTTAGTAATAGGACGAAGCTGAGGGATGAGGCAGGGAGAGGAAGGGAGAGGAGGAGGAGAGGGAGGGAGGGAGGAGGGAGGGAAGGAGTGAGGAAGCAAGGGAGGGAGGGTGGGAAGGAGGGAGGTAGGGAGTGATGGAGGGAGGTAGCGAAGGGAGGGAAGAAAGCGAGGGGAGGGAGAACGAGGAGAGGGAGGGAGGGAGACAACCAGGGGAGGGAGATAGCGAAGGGAGGGTGTGAGCGAGGGGAGGGTGGGAGAGAGGAGACGGAGTGAAGGAGGGAAACGAAGAAGAGAGAGGTAGGGAGGGGACAGAGAGAGGAAGGAAGGAAGGGAGTGAAATGAAAGGGAGGAGGAAAAAAAGAGGGGAATGAGGGGAAGGAGAAAGGGAAGGGATGGGAAGGAAAGAAGGGGTTGGGAGAGAAGGAAGAGGTGTGGAGGGGAGACGGGAACGGTTACCACTTCTTGATAGTACCAAGAGGAATCACTGACCTAACCCCTCAGAATAATAGGCTGATCAGCCAGGCTGTTGGCGCATGCAACATGCAGTGCCAGCAAGCACTGCCGTCCAACAACTAGAACGGATAACATGAACGATCACTCTCTCTCTCAAAGTGACTATCAGGAAGAGACATCAAAATGGGGAAGAGTGATAAGAGGGGTGCCGATATACCATATACCAGATGGTATCGGGTGTAAAATTAATTAGACTAAAAACAAATGTGGACAGGGAAAGGCTTCAAACTTATCTAGACACACCGCGAGATTGGTCAGATAAGTGGCTGCTTGAAATCAACCAAAAAAATGCAATGTTATGAAGACTGGAGAAATGGCTAGAAGACCGGACATGGAAGGGACGGGGGTTGAAGACCTCGCTAAAAGAGAAGAACCCAGGAGTGAGCACTGTGCAGGGTAAATCACCAGCTGAACAACCTCCGCAGCCAACGTTCTTCTGTCTAATCTTAAAGTAACCTTCAGGACTCTCAACTAAGTCATTCCGGGCTCTTTATACAGCATATGTCAGACCTGACTTTTAGTAGGCATCACAGGTATGGAACCCACAACTGATAAAGCATGTTAAGAAACTGGGAAGAGTGCAGAGGTAGCAGCAAGACTAGTCCCAGAACTAGGGAGTATGAGGTACAGCAGAGGCTAGTAGAATTGAATTTAACGATATTGAAAGACAGAAAACTAGAAGAGACATGATAACAATATACAAAATACTCAAGGAATTGATAGTGTAAATGGTTTAGAAGGGAATGATTTCTGTGTGCAGATTAGGGACCAGTCCCTCCAGAATCTTCTAGGTGTAGATTATGATATATCTCTCTCGCCTGTGCTCCAGTGAATGTAAGTCTAGTGCTTCCAGGCGTTCCCAGTAGTTAAGGTGTTTGATGGAACTTATATGTGCAGTAAAGGTTCTCTGAACATTCTCTAGATCTGCAATTTTACCTGCCTTGAATGGGGATGTTAATGTACAGCATCTCTTGTCTTGAATGTTCTTATTATCCATCCTATCAGTTTCCGAGCAGATGTGATAGTGGCATTGTTTTGGTCCTTGAAGGTGAGGTCTTCGGACATTACCACCACTCCCAGGTCCTTCACATTACTTTTTCGCTCTATTGTGTGATTGGAGTTTGTAATATACTCAGTCCTAGCTATTATTTCCTCCAGTTTTCCATAACAGAGTAGTTGGAATTTGTCTTCATTGAACATCATATTGTTCTCTGTTGCCCATTGGAAAACTTGGTTTATATCTTCTTGGAGATTTGCCGTGTCCTTAATGGATGACACTCTCATGCAGATCATAGTATCATCTGCAAATAATGATACAGTGCTATGGTTTACATCTCTGTCTATGTCTGATATGAGGATGAGGAACAGGATAGGAGCGAGTACTGTGCCTTGTGGAACAGAGCTCTTTACTATGACAGCTTCGACAGCTTCTGATTTAACTCTGTTTACCACTACTCTTTGTGTTCGATTAGTTAGAAAGTTGAAGATCCATCTGCCTACTTTGCCAGTTATCCCTTTAGCACGTATTTTGTGTGATATTACACCATGATCGCACTTGTCAAAGGCTTTTGCAAAATCTGTGTATACTACATCTGCATTCTGTTTGTTTTCCAGTGCATCTAAGACCATATCAAAGTGATCCAATAGTTGCGAGAGGCAGGAGAGACCTGCTCTTATCCCATGTTGCACTGGATTGTGCAATTGTTGGGGGTCCAAGTGGTTTGCAATATTCCTTCTGAACTTATGAAGACAAAAAGCTTGTCAGACGGTGCACAATACCTCAAATGAAAAGTAGGGAAGCGATGAGTACAATTGAAAGAGAACTCTATAAGTGTAAAGGGACCACGACTCTTCAACAACCTCCCTTCATGTATTAGGTGGATCACCCACAAACCCCTGGCTGTCTCCGAGAGGGAACTCAACAGATTCCTCAAGACGGCTATTGATCAGCCTGGCTGTGGTGCATACGTTGTACTGTAAGTGGCGGTCGCTAATAGTTTGATCGATCAGGCCAGCAACCAGGAGACCTGGCCCCGGGGGCAGTGAGCTTCCTCACCTTCGTGTGTTAGTGTGACTTGTAAATGGTCCAAGTCGGACCGAAACGTCGTTATAAGCTACTTTCTAGTATGTGTTGGTTATTTGTATATAACAGGACGATCACCCACTTCCTCTCCTCCCCGCCCCTCCCCTCCTCTTCTCCCCTCTTCTCCCCTCCTCAATGTCTCATACGAAGACAAAAATACGAAAATGCCAAAAACACCCCAAACGAATAGAAATCTGCAGGAGGACCCAGGAGTCGCATCTGTTTCTTAGTCGGGTCATTTTTCATGGGGGCGGCCCATGACTTGATGGGGCGTGAGGCGCGGGTAATATGCCGGCATATTTGTGTGAGCCGAGGCGGACATCAGTGCCCCGGGGGGAAGGGGTCCTTGGACCAGCCAGCCGGCCGCTGCCCCCACCCCCTTCCCCATCCCTCATTCCCCTTATCCGAACACCTCTCCGTTATTCCGAACACTCTCTCTCTCTACGGCATCATTCGTCAGGGTGATCCCAAGCCGCCCCCCCCCCTTTTTTTTCGAACGATCTTCGGTATCAATGGTCGGGTTGTCCGAACACCCCCTCCCTCCCCCTCCCCTCGACCCGCATTGCTAAGCGGGTTACCGGAACATATGTTTATTCCGAACAAGCCTCAGCCTTATCCGAACACCTGTTATTCCGGACAATCTTCAGCATCACTCAGCGGGTTATTCGAACACTTGTTCTCTCTACATCTGTTATCTCAACACCTGTCATTTCAACACCTGTTATCTCAACACCTGTCATTTCAACACCTGCTATCTCAACACCTGTCATCTCAACACCTGCTATCTCAACACCTGTCATCTCAACACCTGCTATCTCAACACCTGTAATCTCAACACCTGCTATCTCAACACCTTCTATATCAACATGTTATCTCAACATCTGCTATCACAACACATGCTATTTCAACACCTGCTATCTCAATACCTGCTATCTCAACACCTGCTATCACAACATCTGTCATCTCAACACCTGCTATCTCAACCCCTGCTATCTCAACACCTGTTATTCCGAGCGCTCACCTGCAGGGGCCGCGCGACACCGCGTCAACCTCAATCCTCACGCTGATGGAGGGTCTGGCCGGCGCATATTTTCCCTCTGTGTATTCGTAATATTCGGTCTTGGGACCAGCCTGGACAGCCTGAGACCCAGCCTGGACAGCCTGAGACCCAGCCTGGACAGCCTGAGACCCAGCCTGGACAGCCTGAGACCCAGCCTGGACAGCCTGAGACCCAGCCTGGACAGCCTGAGACCCATCTTGGACAGCCTGAGACCCAGCCTGGACAGCCTGAGACCCAGCCTGGACAGCCTGAGACCCAGCCTGGACAGCCTGAGACCCAGCCTGGACAGCCTGAGACCCAGCCTGGACAGCCTGAGACCCAGCCTGGACAGCCTGAGACCCAGCCTGAACAGCCTGAGACCCAGCCTGGACAGCCTGAGACCCAGCCTAGACGGTCTGACGGACGGCTCGGCAGGTCCCAAATCCCACAGCCTCGCCGGAAGAATCGGGGACTGATAAAGGGTAATATTTTTCAAAATTTTATTATCTGTTTGTGTGTCTGGAGAGCGTAATGGGAGGCGGCGAGGCCAGGGATGACCTCCAGCGAGGCCAGGGATGACCTCTGGCGAGGCCAGGGATGACCTCCGGCGAGGCCAGGGATGACCTCCAGCGAGGCCAGGGATGACCTCCAGCGAGGCCAGGGATGACCTCCAGCGAGGCCCAAGGCGACCTCCAGCAAGATGACCAGGGCGACCTCCAGCGAGGCCTAAGGGGACCTCCAGCCAGGCAAGGACGACCTCCAGCGAGGCCAGGACGACCTCCAGCGAGGCCAGGGATGACCTCCAGCGAGGCCCAAGGCGACCTCCAGCAAGAGGCCCAAGGCAACCTCCAGCAAGAGGGCCAGGGCGACCTCCAGCAAGGCCAGAAATGACCTCCAGCGAGACCAGGATGGCCTCCAACCCTCCTGATGCAAATATGGCACTGTCAGTGCCAGTGGATCACCATAGATGTATTGTGTGGCATCGGTCAACATACGGTGCTGGCTCTTCCCTCTCCCTTCTTCTCCCTCTATCTTTTCTCTCCATCTCTCCTTCCCTCTATTTAATGCCTCCCCCTCCAGTCTCCATTCTGCTCTTCTCTCTTCTACTTCCTTTCCCCTCCCTCTCTTCAATTTCACTCTCTCTATCATTCTCATGTCCCTCGTTCCTTCCCTTCTTATTCTACCCCTTCCCCCTCTAACGTATTCTTCCTTCTCGTCTCCATCTTTCCCCCTCTCCATCCTTACCCCTCTTCCCCCACGATTTTCTCTTTATTGTCTCCTTCCCTTTTAGTTCCTGTCTTAGTTCTACCCCTCTCCCTTCTCTTTCTCCCTCTACGTCGCTTATTCTTCTTCCCATCTTCATGGGATAGAAGGACGGTGGGATGGACTGAAGCAAATGATGAGAGGTAGTAAAAGGAAGAAGAGGAAGGGAGGGAAGGGAGGGAAAGGGAAAGGGAGTGATTCTACAGCTTACAGACCGTATGTTTTGTAACCCAAATAATGCGGACTGCCGACATAATAGTGTCATTGATCGACAAATGCTACGTTGCCCCCTCCCACGGTGACCAGACGATTGGTGACCATACCAGGAGAGCTTCCCATGGTTGCTACGAGAGTTAAAGTTAGGGAGAGAGGAAGGGAGGGAGGGATTAGGGAGGTGGAAGAAGAGAAGAGTTGGATGAGGACTGAAGCAGTAGTCACGAGACATGTTTGGACAAGCAGAACAAGATAGATCCACAGTCAAGAATGGTGGTGTGACTTTGGGATGAGAGATCAGGGTCACAAGCAAGGTGACGAGCAAAGGTGACGAGCAAAGGTGACGAGCTAGGGTCACAAGCAAGGGTGACAGGCTGGGATCACAGGCTGAGTACCAGAAGGAAGGTAAGAGAGAAGAGAGAGAGAGAGAGAGAGAGAGAGAGAGAGAGAGAGAGAGAGAGAGAGAGAGGGACATGAAGCACCTGGATGGGGGCGAGTGTTACTGGTGGGGTCCCTCAAGGATCACCAATACTCCTCAAACACCAGTACACCCTTAGACTCACACTCGCTGGCTTCGGAGCTGCACTTCACTGCCTTGCAATTTCCAAATGCCTCACAATTCACCACCTTTGCAATTCACGAGTCTCGATTATACAATCCTTCAACTGAGGGTCATCTCCCTAACAGAATAAATTATACGTGAGGTATATTTTTTTCCTCCGTGCCGCCTCCGCCCCCCCTGTTTTTTTTAGTTAGCCCAAGGGTTCTAAATTAAAAAAAAATATGTCAAATGGAATTTCGATCAAAATGTCCACAATGACTTTTTTCCCCCTTCCAAATGCCTTTTCCTGGCAGGTCATTTTTTTTAACGAGTGTCAACGTTAACTAGATGAGAGCAATGTTTAACGAAATATGTTTAACAAGGTATGTTTAACGAAGTATGTTTAACGAGGTATGCTTAACGAGGTATGTTTAATGAGGTATGTTTAACGAGGTATGTTTAACGAGGTATGTTTAACGAAGTATGTTTGACGAGGTATGCTTAACGAGGTATGTTTAACGAAATATGTTTAACGAGGTATATTTAACGAAATATGTTTAACAAGGTATGCTTAACGAGGTATGTTTAACGAGGTATATTTAACGAAATATGTTTAACGAGGTATGTTTAACAAGGTATGCTTAACGAGGTATGTTTAACGAGGTATGTTTAACGAAATATGTTTAACGAGGTATGTTTAACGAGGTATGCTTAACGAGGTATGTTTAACGAGTATGTTTAACGAAATATGTTTAACAAGGTATGTTTAACGAGGTATGTTTAACGAGGTATGTTTAACGAGGTATGTTTAACGAAATATGTTTAACGAGGTATGTTTAACGAGGTATGTTTAACGAGGTATGTTTAACGAGGTATGTTTAACGAGGTATGTTTAACGAGGTATGTTTAACGAGGTATGTTTAACGAGGTATGTTTAACGAGGTATGTTTAACGAGGTATGTTTAACGAGGTATGTTTAACGAGGTAAGTTTAACGAGGTATGTTTAACGAGGTATGTTTAACGAGGTATGTTTAACGAGGTATGTTTAACGAGGTATGTTTAACGAGGTATGTTTAACGAGGTATGTTTAACGAGGTATGTTTAACGAGGTATGGTCTCCGAGACAAAATGAGTTTGAGTTTGAAACGGAGGTCATTATACAGACCGCAATGTTTGTATTATCTTGTATTACTCTCGTATGTACTTTGTATCATTCTTATCCCCCTCGCATAAGACCTGCCAGTGATAGCAACATCTTAGCCGTACTAGCAGAATGTCGTAGCAGTTGTGATACTAGCAGAACGTCGTAGCAGTTGTGATACTAGCAGAACTACGTAGCAGTTGTGATACTAGCAGAACGTCGTAGCAGTTGTGATACTAGCAGAACGTCGTAGCAGTTGTGATACTAGCAGAACGACGTTGCAGTTGTGATACTAGCAGAACGACGTAGCAGTTGTGATACTAGCAGAACGACGTAGCAGTTGTGATACTAGCAGAACGACGTAGCAGTTGTGATACTAGCAGAACGACGTAGCAATTGAGATACTAGCAGAACGACGTAGCAGTTGTGATACTAGCAGAACGACGTAGCAGTTGTGATACTAGCAGAACGACGTAGCAATTGTGATACTAGCAGAACGACGTAGCAATTGTGATACTAGCAGAACGACGTAGCAGTTGTGATACTAGCAGAACGACGTAGCAATTTGATACTAGCAGAACGACGTAGCAGTTGTGATACTGCAGAACGACGTGCAAGTTGTGATACTAGCAGAACGACGTAGCAGTTGTGATACTAGCAGAACGACGTAGCAATTGTGATACTAGGAGAAGACAACAGAAAATGGCAAGTGACCTTGGAAAACTACAGAGGTGGTTGAGCAGGTGGCTGTACTTTCTACAAGATTGATGGACTGAACACATCTTCTCCAGGCCGAGGGACTGATTACCTCAAATTCCTCCTCTCCTTACACCTTTCTACTTTGTATTGGACTGATGAAGCCACTGTGTGGCGAAACGTTTCCTCATAAAGATACCCAAGTGTTGCATATGTGTCTAATTTATAACATGTCCTTTGAGCGAGGACACGAAATTGACAAGTGATCAGACACCTGTGCACTTGGGAGACAGTGTTACAAGGCTGTCTTCTGAAATGCACAGTAACAGGAGTGTCCCCTGAGTGCTAGTAACGATGCTGATGCACAGTAACAGGAAGTGTCCAGCCAGTAAGAAGTGTCCAAGTGCCAGTAACAGAGTGTCCTTGAAGTGCAGTCAGGCCCTTGAAGTGCAGTACAGGTCTTGAAGTGCAGTAACGTGTCCTGGTCCAGTAACAAGTGTCCAAGTGCACAGTAACAGAGTGTCCCTGAAGTGCACAGTACAGGTGTCCTGAAGTGCACAGTAAGTGTCCCTTGAAGTGCACAGTAACAGGAGTGTCCCCTGAAGTGCACAGTAACAGGAGTGTCCCTTGAAGTGCACAGTAACAGGAGTGTCCCTTGAAGTGCACAGTAACAGGAGTGTCCCTTGAAGTGCACAGTAACAGGAGTGTCCCCTGAAGTGCACAGTAACAGGAGTGTCCCTTGAAGTGCACAGTAACAGGAGTGTCCCCTGAAGTGCACAGTAACAGGAGTGTCCCTTGAAGTGCACAGTAACGGGATTGTCCCTTGAAGTGCACAGTAACGGGAGTGTCCCTTGAAGTGCACATTAACAGGAGTATCTTCTGAAGTGCACAATATCAAGACTGTTTCTAGAGTGCACACAAACAGGAGCTATGTATACCTAGCTGGTAAAACAAGACACGTCAACGTCGTGATGTGCACCAAATCTTCATCGCGCGCGTGACTGATCCTCGAGTACACAGCGCCTGTGCAGAACCTCTCCTTGCCTACATGCTACGAGGCATGACTGATGCTGGAGGTAGAGGGAACGACCTCTGGAGGTATCAAGGTACATTCTGCCTTGATGATGGTGATGGGGAGGAGGGAGGAGAGGGTGGATGTTCTCGATCCGAGGAACTGGACTTATCCTCCCATTTCCTGTATTGAACCTGATTGAATCCCTTTCCCTTTATCCTTCCAGGGCGCTGTTTGATCCTTACAGTTTTAGCGCTTCTCTTTAAACCTAATAGCGCTTAGCATACCCGAAGGAATGTGAAAGGAAAGGAGACATGATCGCGACATAAAAAATACTCTGGATTAACAAGCACCAGTGGGTAGGAGTGAATGCCCAACGCCCCATGAGTCCCGGTTATTCACCTCATGATTCCCAGTTATACACACCATGATTCCCAGTTATACACCACTATTCCCATTTATATACCCATGATTCCCAGTAATACACCCATGATTCCCAGTTATACACCATGATTCCCAGTTATATACCCATGATTCCCAGTAACACACCCATGATTCCCAGTTATACACCATGATTCCCAATTATACACCCCATGATTCCAAGTTATATACCCCATGATTCCCAGTTATACACCCATGATTCCCAGTTATACACTCCATGACTCTCAGTTATACACCCATGATTCCCAATTATACACCCCATGATTCCTAGTTATACACCCCATGATTCTCAATTATACACCCATGATTCCCAGTTATACACCCCATGATTTCCAGTTATACACGCATGATTCCCAGTTATATACCCATGATTCCCAGTTATACACCCATGAATCCCAGTTATATACCCATGAATCCCAGTTATACACCCATGATTCCCAGCAATACACCCATGATTCCCAGTTATACATCCATGATTCCCAGTTATACACCCCATGATTACAAGTTATACACCCCATGATTCCCAGTTATACACCCATGATTGCAGTTATACACCCCATGATTCCCAGTTATACACCCATGATTCCCAGTAATACACCCATGATTCCCAGTTATAAACCCCATGATTCCCATTTATAAAAGTGTTCAATTGATTAAATCAAGAGCCTCTTTCCTAACATCAAGGCAGCCTCTGTTGAAGTACCAAGAGCTGAGCTCAACCTTCTCAACCTCTATTACCCTCCGCCATATATACACACATGATAACGACGTATAAAATACTGAGAGGAATTAACAAGATGGACAGTACCAAAATGTTTCAGAGATGAGACACAGCAACAAGGGCACACAACTGGAAGTTGAAGACTCAGATGAGTCACAGGGATGTTAGGAAGTACTTCTTCAGCCTTAGAGTTGTCAGAAGTGGAACAATCTGGAGAATGAAGTAGTGGAGGTAGGATCCATACATGGCTTTAAGATGGGGTACGATAGGACTCTTGGAGCAGGGAGAAAGTGGAACTAGTAGCGGCCAGCGAAGAGTTGGGGGCCAGGAGTTATGAATCGACCCCTAGAACCCTTATTAAATGAGTACAGATAGGTGAGTATAAACACACACACACCTCCCTTTGGTTCCTCAGTTCCCAATGCAACAACGCGCAACACACCTCCCTGCAACTGCCGTGCAATACCTGAACATTCCTGGAAGGAAGTTCCCTGTCTGAGGACCTCCTTCCCCCGTCACAGGAATAAACAACACCTTCCTCATCTTCCTCCATTTCCTCCTCTCCCTTCTCCGGCCGCTGCCGTTGCAGGAGGCTGTGTGGTCTCTCCCAGGAGGGATCCCTGCTCTAGGCCTCCCCTAGGAGGGCCCTCACACCTGCAGTGGACACCTGGAGAGGATTGCCAGTGCAGGCGACGCGGCGCCAGCCACAGCCTCCCAGGACTTCAAGGAGAGAGAGGCGAGAGAATACAATTTACATGACTAGGATTCCTATTGTTCCTGGCTATGTGTGTGTGTGAGAGCGACAGAAGACCTCGACGCGCCTCCACCAGGTACTAAAAACCAGACATTTTTCGAGGAAGGTATCCCCGTATGCTACAACCCCAGCTCCCTCTACCTCGACACACTCAACAGGAATACTAGGTAAATGCACACACGTGCAACTAATGTGGCATTTTATTGTGACAACGTTTCGCTCACCTTATACCTACCATAATTCTGCTAACATTATTACAACAGGATTACCGTAACGCCTTCATCATTTTCTAACCTCCCAGAATATACCAGGAGCTGCGCTGCGCCGCGGAATAAGAGCCCCAGTCAAAGACTGGGAGAAAAACGTAGCTGTGGGGCATATCAAAGGTATGAAGCTCCCGTTACCATGTTCTGACTTACAGCAGCAGTAGACATCATGGACGCGTTCCCAGAAAGAGAAGTATATTAACCCGGATATTAACGTTGATGGCGGATGATCTTTTCTGCCGACCAACGCCGCCTCGTCTGTTGTTATGTACCGAAGTCTCTTTGAACCCGCAAAACATTTAGAGTGTCTTAAGAAATTTGAATTTGCATACAACTTATGAACCACCAGATGGAGTTGAGAGTCGACGATTCAAAGCTGTTTGAAGTATTTTACGACATCAATTTTGGGCTGACTTGGATGTAAATCATTGTAAAAAAAAGTGTTGAGGTTCGCTAGTTGAAATAAAATACGGACCCTCGGTTTTCGTACACCTCCCAACTCGAACAATTATGTAAGTGTATTTTTGTAAGTTCTTTTGTAAGTGTATTTTTGGGGATCTGAAACGAGTAATCCAATTTACATTCGTCCTTATGGGAACAAATTCGTTCTGTAACGGCACTCAAACAGCATTCTCGAAAGAATTATCGACGAAAACCGAGGGTCCACTGTAATATGATTTGGCTTAACTTTTAACTTAAAATGTAATTGTAAGTTACAATTACATTTTATGTCGAAACTGCTGTTACAATTTGTAACGGCAGTTTCGACTAAAAGTGTGTTTGAAGTGGCATTCTGGCTGCTGGCACTGAGACACACCAATGATAACACATCGGTACTGTAGGTTTGAAGGCGATCGGAAATGGCATTCCCCACTAATTGCATGAAAACGAACTTGTTTAATAATATTATGATAATAAAACTTCTATAGTCAAGAATTAAAAAGAGCCTTTTCTCTAGCGGAAAGTCCGCCACAGTTGAAAGTTTCAATTCGATCAGAAGAGGCATTCTCCTGCTATTACTTGAAATCTAACTGTTTCAAGTTTATAAACACTGTTAGAAAAGCGGCAAACTTGTATATACAAAGTTTAAATTTGCTAAGTACCAGCCTGTTCATAATATTTATTTACCATTAACGACTAAAGCCGTACAGAAGAGGCTTACTCAGGTTATTTCACAGAATATAATATTACACTATTTTGTAAATGAAACTGACAGATTTGCACCGACACACTCCAACAACAAGTTCAACCATCTTCTAAGTAGGACACACTTGTGTTTAAAGTTTGAAGGAAACCATAAAAAGTTTCTTCAAGTTATCGCACGGAAGCCAAATCAGTGAATGGCCTACAATACAGGAAGGCCCCGTTTATACAGCAGGTTAGGTTCTATGCTATTGTAGGGCCCCGCTTATACAGCAGGTTAGGTTGTAGGCTATTGTAGGGCCCCGCTTATACAACAGGTTAGGTTGTAGGCTATTGTAGGGCCCCGATTATACAGCAAGTTAGGTTCTGGGCTATTGTAGGGCCCCGCTTATGCAACAGGTTAAGTTTAAGGCTACTACTGTAAAGCGAAAATCTCTGTAAAGTGAATCATAGCCTTTTCTCACTTTCAAATGAATATAAAAGCCTGATAACATATTTACACTATTATATATTAAGTCAGCAGCAGAACTAGGCCTAAAAAATACCTATACAGCACACTCACATTACTTACCTAAAATATTTTCGCCCTTAGCTTATAGTGAGTGTGAATATTTTTATTGTAGGAATAAATGAAAAATGGGTATAATTGAAAACGCTGCATTAGTAAAACACTGTGAAGCGCTGTAAAGCGGGGCCTTGTGTGAGGGAGCACAAATGTAGCCGGGACAAGATGCGAGGTCACCTGCGGTCATTTTTTTCTAATTTAATATCATTAATCATCTTTATGCAGCCAAGGCAGATTTCTGACCTATATTTAGAGAGAAAATAATGGTACTCCAATACCACCTGCTCTTGTCTGCATAAAGATGATTAATGATATTAAATTAGAAAAAAATGACCGCAGGTGAGCTCGCATCTTGTCCCGGCTACATTTGTGCGAGTTCACACCTGCTCTTGTTTGTATCTTAGAGATGCAGGTGGCCACACATTATTTCCTCTCTAAAATATAGGGCAGAAATCTGCCTTGTCTGCATAAAGATGATTAATGATATTAAATTAGAAAAAAATGACCGCAGGTGACCTCGCATCTTGCCCCGGCTACATTTGTGCTCCCTCACACCTGCTCTTGTTTGTATCTTAGAGACGCAGGTGGGCAGTGAGGTCGCGGGTGAACATCACGTGACCACACAGTATTTCCTCTCTAAAATAAATATAGGTCAGAAAATCTACCTTGGGTGTGTGTGCATAAAGGTGATTTTATAGAAAAATGTAGATGAACCCCTAATCACCCCCCCCTTACGAGGGGGAGATGAATCATATAAGGCAAGGAGGTAGGCAGGCAGAGTCCCTATTGTGTTTCCAGTCTTCAAGTGTGTCGGACGTCATCTGTGAATCCAGCTGCATCATGAAGAATGGTGAGTTGAAATTCTTACCATTATTTAGTTAAGGGAATATTATTTAGTTAAGGGAATATTATTTAGTTAAGGGAATATTATTTAGTTAAGGGAATATTATTTAGTTAAGGGAATATTATTTAGTTAAGGGAATATTATTTAGTTAAGGGAATATTATTTAGTTAAGGGAATATTATTTAGTTAAGGGAATATTATTTAGTTAAGGGAATATTATCCCATAGGTGTCTTTCTGATGAATTAGTAAACTGTGAAATATTCTTACCATTATTTAACTTTATGAAATATTCTTACCAGTCATTAATTTAGTTAATGAATGTATTTCTTAACAGAGGATAAGAAACGGATCCACGCGAATTACGTGGGAGCATTAATTAATAGGAAGTTGTCCATAATGCGAAGAATATCCGCTATCGAGAGCGGAGATACACGCGCTAATGAGAGACTGACGGAATTGAAGACGGAGTGGGATCGTGTAGATAAATTATGGAAGTAGGCTATACAAACAGGTATGTATCTTTCTGTGTGTGTGAGGTAGAGAGAGAGAGCAGGTGAGGTCATGACCTCAGGCGCTGGGGTGGGTCTTTGATGGGTAATGGGTGGAGTGTGTGTGGTAGAGAGCAGGTGAGGTCATGGCCTCAGGCGCTGAAGTGGGGTCTGCTCAGAGATAACAAAAATGTACCATAATGGAACTTATAATTTTTTTAATGAAAACGAGAAAAATTATGGGTTATGAATAGATATACTTTTCTCCACAGAAAATGAGTTAGTAGCTACCACCTCACAACGAGGAGGTGCGAGCGCGAATACTTCAGCGGGCGTGAATGATGAAGATTCCTCATCTCAGGAAGACGATGAGTATCCAGAAATTATCACATATATACAGAATTTCCGAGGTAGGCACACAGTGAGGAAATATAGTGTCCCCTCAACTTATGAGAGAGATTTAAGAATGTATTTGCATGAATATAGAGAGTATTTTATAGGACAAATGCGAGATATGTATGATAGATCACCTATGGCAATGTCGCTCAGAATCCATCCGATTGTTATTATTAGAACATTACGTCAGAATATATCAGGTGATGATCAGAATGGTCAGTTTGTGATAAATTTAGCCTTTGAGATAGTTAGTGAAGAGGAAATATCTGAAGTATTTGATCGATGGCTGGAAACAATATTGGAAAGGTACGACACAGAATTACAAGATCAGGAAGGTTCTGGTTGGATCATAGATCAAATTGAATCTTTCAGTATGGAATATGTCAAGGTAGAACTTAAAGTGCAATTAGGAACATATATGCAATATCCCAAGAAATTGAGAGGAAGCGAATATATTTTTAATCCTGTCGTTAATGATGGTTTGTGTGTATTGCGGGGTTTTGCCGCCTATCAATGTCATAAAAAGGGTATGAGATGGGTGAAGTAAAGAAACATTGTCATAGATGTTTGATGAAGTTGAATACCCAGGAAGAGTTAGATATCCACGAAGACGGGTGTAAAATCAATCAGACTCTCGTATTCAAACCAGAAGGAACAACTGTACATTTTAAAATTTTAGTCATGCTCATTCCAGTGAATACATCGGTGTTTTTTATTTCGAATGTGCGTTAGATACCACTCTCCCCGCAGGTTAGATACCACTCTCCCCGCAGGTTAGATACCACTCTCCCCGCAGGTTAGATAGCACTCTCCCCGCAGGTTAGATACCACTCTCCCGCAGGTTAGATATCACTCTCCCCGCAGGTTAGATAGCACTCTCCCGCAGGTTAGATACCACTCTCCCCGCAGGTTAGATAGCACTCTCCCCGCAGGTTAGATAGCACTCTCCCCGCAGGTTAGATACCACTCTCCCCGCGGGTTAGATACCACTCTCCCGCAGGTTAGATACCACTCTCCCCAGGTTGTACACTCTCCCGCAGGTTAGATACCACTCTCCCCGCGGGTTAGATACCACTCTCACCACAGGTTAGATACCACTCTCCCCGCGGGTTAGATACCACTCTCCCCGCAGGTTAGATACCACTCTCCCCGCAGGTTAGATACCACTCTCCCCGCAGGTTAGATACCACTCTCCCCGCGGGTTAGATACCACCTCTACCCGCAGGTTAGATACCACTCTTTCCCAGGTTAGATACCACTCTCCCGTGGGTTAGATACCACTCTACCCGCAGGTTAGATAGCACTGTCCCCGCAGGTTAGATACCACTCTCCCCGCAGGTTAGATACCACTCTCCCCGCAGGTTAGATACCACTCTACCCGCAGGTTAGATACCACTCTCCCCGCAGGTTAGATACCACTCTCCCCGCAGGTTAGATACCACTCTTCCCGCAGGTTAGATACCACCTACCCGCAGGTTAGATACCACTCTCCCCGCAGGTTAGATACCACTCTCCCCGCAGGTTAGATACCACTCTCCCGCAGGTTAGATACCACTCTCCCGCAGGTTAGATACCCTCTCCCGCAGGTTAGATACCACTCTCCCCGCGGGTAAAATTGAATCTCGACATAAAGCCATTGCATACTGTTATATTATAATTGATCACAGAGGTGAAGTAGTGTGTATGAAGAATTATAAAGGTGAAGATGCTGTTAATCATTTTATTTTAAATGTCAATGGTGATTGGTCTAAGATAAAGTTTAAAAGAGAATATTATGTAATCCATATGACAGAGGAGGATAATGCCAGATATGATGTACAGACAACTTGTGAATTATGTGATACTACCTTCAAAGATACTAAATCAAAACATAGACATCATGATCATACTTTAAAATGTAATAATTACATTGGTGCATACTGCAGTCGTTGTAATATGCAATGTAAAGATAAGACGAATAGATTATTATTATTTTGTCATAACATGTCGTATGATTTAGGAATAATTTTAAAGGAATTGCAAGTCGATACGAAATAAATTGAACTTCATTCGAAACAAGGCCTTAAATTCTTGAAAGTGGATATAGGTCAGCTTAGGTTCCAAGATTCCTTGAGTTTAATGAACGAGTCTCTGTCCAGTTTAGCCGATCAACATATTAAAGCTGGTAAATCACTGAAATATACCGAGTCTATTCTGAAAGATGCACTTAAGGATGTCTTACCATTATTGTGTAAAGGAAAACAAGTCTTGTGTTATGATTATGTAGACAATTTAAAGAAACTCGACGATACAAAATTACCGAATAAAGAACATTTTTTTTAATTCTCTGAGAAATATCGCTATTAGTCAGGAGGATTATGATCATGCATTGAAAGTATTTGAGCTGGGGAAATGTAAGACGTTAGGAGATTATTTGATGATGTATCTCAAGACAGACGTTGGATTGTTAGCCGATGTCTTCATGGAGTGGCGTAAAACACTCAAAGATATATACAAACTCGATGTGAGTAATTACATAAGTTTACCTTCATTCAGTTGGGATGCATTCCTCTTAAAAACGAATGTGAAATTGGATATGATATATTCCCATCAATTATATGATCTGATTAAAAGGAATCTCAGAGGGGGGTTCACATGTGCAGTTAATCAGTATACTAAAGCTGATAATCCTTTAATTAATCCTAATTTTGATGTCGAGAGTGGAATGGGTACACATATTTTATATCTAGATTTCAATTCTTTGTACGCCAGTGCTATGGTAGAAGCTCTCCCTCAGAAAGGCATAAGAAAATTATCGATTGAGGAGCAGAATGCTTTCCTGGATGTGGGGTTAAGTAATGTATCGTGTGGGGGTGAAAAGGGGTATTGGATAGAATGTGATACCAAACCTGTGAATCCCGAGGTAGCTAGACGCACAGATGAACTCCCCTTGATATTGTCAAATATGAATATATCAGAAGAAATGTTATCGCCTTATTGTGAATCTGTTTTAAGAAATGAAGGTAGAAAGATCCCCAAATCTAATTCGAAATTAGTGGCAAGCCATTTACCTCAGAAAAATTATTTGATCAGTCTAGAATTGCTTCAGTTATTAATGGAACTTGGATTAGAAATTGAAAAGGTCCATTCAGTATATGAATATAATCAATCAAAATATTTAGAACCCTTCATAACAACCAATATCGCGCAGAGAACAGCTACTCAATGCCCCATCAAGTCAAAAGCCTTTAAATTAACTAATAATGCCATTTATGGCAAGTCACTGCTTAACATTACAAAGTATGCTGAAACTTATAGATTTATCAATAATCAGAAAGGATTTATTAAAGCTGCCAAAGATCCTTTCCTTAAAAATATCACACACTTGAACCAAGATAGAGTGATTTGCACATTCAACAAAGCGAAATTACAATTCGAGCAACCTCTTTATCTCGGTTTTCAAATTCTCGAGATTGCCAAAAAGAAATTATACCATTTTTGGTACAAAGTTTTAAAACAACATTATGGTGAAGATGTAAAACTTTTGTATACAGATACTAATTCCTATATTTTTAGTTTGAAATGTAAAGATTTGTATACTGAATTAAAAAGAGAACCTTTGTTAGGATACATGGATTTTTCAAATTTCAGTCCTAATCATCCCTTATATTATAATAGTAGGAAAGGAGAATTAGGTTTATTGAAATCTGAAATGTGTGATTATAATATTAGTGAATTAGTAGCTCTGAAAGCTAAAATGTACTCTGTAAAGATTACTGGAAGATCAAATACTGTCAGCAGAGCCAAGGGTATTCCATCTCATTTCATGCCACTATTAACTCATGAAAGATATAAGAATGTTTTGAAAAATGTAGATACGGAATTATTTACCTGTAAATCTATAAGTAACGTAAAAGGTGAAATATGTACAGTAAAAATAAAAAAGAGAGGCTTGTCAGCCTTTGATGATAAAAGGTATCACTTGGATACCAAGAAATCCTTGGCTTATGGACACCCTGATATTCCACCATCTAAACGTAGCAGAATAGACTGATCTCGTAATGCATGTTTTTCATATGTTAATGTAAGACTGGAACTTGACTTACCCGTATGGGGACTTTTTATTGATACCTAAAAAATGTTAATGTAAGACTGGAAAAATTGTATCTTTCTATAATAATAAAATAAATAAATGAAAAAATGTGTATTAGTGTTAACCTACATTAAAAAAGAGACCCATAGGGGTTTATACAAAAATTTGATTGGAGGAAATATTGTGACGTCACGGGTAAACATCACGTGACCTCACACACTTTTAATTCTTTTAACATAATTTTATCTCGTTTAACTTAAAAACAGACCCCATAGTGATACATGATTGAACTTGTTTTCTCATGTTTAAGCATGTCCGAGAAAAACTGTGATAACGTCACACCACACGGCTGCTTGAATGAACTTGTAGAGAGACCCATAGGGGACTTTACCAACCCCCAGGGGGTTATACTGATAGTATCTTATTTAAATGAGAGGAAGTATTATAGGGAGACCCATAGTGATCTTTATCCTTACATAGTTATACTTGATAGTATCTCATTTAACTTAGAGAGGAAGTATTATAGGAGAGACCCCATAGGGGGATCTTTTACCATACCCCATAGGGGGTTATACTTGATAGTATCTCATTTAACTTAGAGAGGAAGTATTATAGGAGAGACCCCATAGGGGGAGCTTTTACCATACCCCATAGGGGGATCTTTTACCATACCCCATAGGGGGTTATACTTGATAGTATCTCATTTAACTTAGAGAGGAAGTATTATAGGGGAGACCCCATAGGGGGATCTTTTACCATACCCCATAGGGGGTTATACTTGATAGTATCTCATTTAACTTAGAGAGGAAGTATTATAGGGGAGACCCCATAGGGGGATCTTTTACCATACCCCATAGGGGGTTATACATGATAGTATCTCATTTAACTTAGAGAGGAAGTATTATAGGGGAGACACCATAGGGGGATCTTTTACCATACCCCATAGGGGGTTATACAAAATGCTTGCCCTCATAGGGTGAAATATTCTTATTATACCCCATAAGGAACTTGATACAAGGAGATGGAGGGATGATAGAATATTGAAATCGATAAAATTTCTACCCCATAGGGGGTTACCATATCTCTGACTCTCCATAGAGGTCAAGTAAAAAATATCAGAATATTGAAAAAATGAAAAATTTGAAAAAAAAAATCGAAAAAAAATCGAGAAGCGGGGGCGATCCGCAGCAGAAGGCGCTGCAGAAGGCAGCGAGGGACCGAACGCGGGAAGGGGGCGGGGCCGAGCGCGGGAAGGGGGCGGAAAAAACGGAAGTGGGGGCGTGGGGGCCGACCGGAAGTGGGGGCGACCGGAAGGGGGGGTGACAGGAAGTGGGGGGTGACCGGAAGTGGGGGGTGACCGGAAGTGGGGGTGGGGGGGTTGGTGGTGGGGACCGCCGCCATTTTGCGTTCTACAGACTAAAAGCCTACTACTAACGTTTTTTTTTTTTTTTTACCGAAAACCTTTGGCTTAAAAACTTAAAAAAAAAAATCCTTAAACTAAGATTTTGGATCCAGAAAAAAACTTTTTGAGTAAATCTGAAACCTAAAAAAAAAAATGTAGCTTGTATAAACTATATATTTAAAAAAAATTAAGGAGCATTAAACAAAGAAACCTAACCAGAGGCGCTGGCCAGAGCGAAGAAATACGCAAAGAACAATAGCTGAAAAATATACGAGATACGACTAATCGGAAACGAGAAAAAAAAAATCTAATAGGAAGCACCTAGCAAGGAGCACCTAGCAGGGAACACCTAGTAGGGATCAGCACCTAGCAGAAAGAACCTAGAATGGAGCACCTAGTAGGGATCAGCACCTAGCAGGAAGAACCTAGAAAGGAACACCCAGCAGGGAACACCTAGTAGAAATCAGCACCTAGCAGGAAGAACCTAGAAAGGAGCACCTAGCAGGGAACACCTAATAGGGATCAGCACCTAGCAGGAAGAACCTAGAAAGGAGCACCTAACAGGGAACACCTAGTAGGGATCAGCACCTAGCAGGAAGAACCTAGAAAGGAGCACCTAGCAGGGAACTCCTAGCAAGGAACACCCAGCAGGGAACACCTAGCAGGGATCAGCACCTAGCAAGGAGCACCTAGCAGGGAACACCTAGCAGGGAACACCTAGCAGGGAGCACCTAGCAGGGAACACCTAGCAGGGAACACCTAGCAGGGAGCACCTAGCAGGGAACACCTAACAGGGAACACCAAGCAGGGAACACCTAGCAGGGAGCACCTAGCAGGGAACACCTAGCAGGGAACACCTAGCAGGGAACACCTAGCAGGGAGCACCTAGCAGGGAACACCTAGCAGGGAACACCGAACAGCGACTTACCTAACCACAATCCAGTGAGATGTTAAATATCAATGGCAAAAATTTAGCCGTGAGCTGAACCTTCAAAATATCTTTAAATTAACAAATTGTACGAGCATGCTCTTCTTTTTAACAAAAATCTAACATTTTGTTTTTACACAATTCAAGTGGACGATATTGTGAAATTTGAGTTAGGGCTGATAAGTGTGAAGGCCATATGGACTCATTCTCTGTCTTTAATCCCAAAGGACACGGGGCGCCTAGTTGGGTGTGAAATGTGATTTGTGTCAACAGAAGGGTCGAGTCACACTCCAGGAAGTGCAACTCAACCTGCCATTCTACAGCACTGTGGTGAGGAGCACCAGCACTCTTTCCAAGCCTATTCCAGCACTTTCCCAAGCCTATTCCAGCAGCTTTCCAAACCTATTCCAGCACCTCTCCACCCCAGCACCATCCTTACCCTCCTACTTCAGCACCTCCCCACCCCAGCACCCTCTCAATCTAGCACCACTCCATAACACCCCCAAAGACCCCACCCCTCCTCCACAACAGCAACACCCAAGCAACCTACCCCCCCAACAACCCCCCTAACACTATTGTAATGCATCACCAGTACTTACCCTCCCCCCCAGCACCACAAGCAACTCTTTCTCTCTCCTTTTTTTTACACTTTTTTTTTAATCCAATTCTGTATATATGCAAAGAATTTGAGAAATTATCATATGTCCTCCGAAAGCGAAGCAGTTTTTCTTGCCAACACCGCGGGGCCATTCGGTTGATTTTCATTGTAGGCTATTTACATGCAAATTGGTGCTTGCCGTTTTTTTGTTTCGACGGAGGTGGTTCAAAAATGTCATCGTGCAATTATGTTAGAAGCATATTGTATATGATAATAGCTGGAACAACACGATGGACGCACTTGTGTGTTAAACTAGCGGCTCGTTGTGTTGACAGGGATTGTTGTGTGTGTGTGTGTGTGTGTGTGTGTGTGTGTGTGTGTGTGTGTGTGTGTGTGTGTGTGTGTGTGTGTGTGTGTGTGTGTGTGTGTGTGAAAGTGTGTGTGTATGCGTGTATTTTTCAGTAGTGGCCTCAGGGGAGATTTTTAACAAAGCTGGATACATCAGTAGTATGCACTACACTGCTCTATATTATAGTTACACAATGGGAATATAAGCTAGCTATGTTTCCCTGTCGTATTCCATCACACAGGATGGGTCACATACATACTGTTGTAATGTGTCAGTCTGAGCTGGCAGACTTCAGTAGTGTCAGTCTGAGCTGGTAGACTTCAGTAGTGTCAGTCTGAGCTGGTAGACTTCAGTAGTGTCAGTCTGAGCTGGTAGACTTCAGTAGTGTCAGTCTGAGCTGGTAGACTTCAGTAGTGTCAGTCTGAGCTGGTAGACTTCAGTAGTGTCAGTCTGAGCTGGTAGACTTCAGTAGTGTCAGTCTGAGCTGGTAGACTTCAGTAGTGTCAGTCTGTGCTGGCAGACTTCAGTAGTGTCAGTCTGAGCTGGTAGACTTTAGTAGTGTCAGTCTGAGGTGGTAGACTTTAGTAGTGTCAGCCTGAGCTGGCAGACTTTAGTAGTGTCAGCCTGAGCTGGCAGACTTTAGTAGTGTCAGTCTGAGCTGGCAGACTTCAGTAGTGTCAGTCTGAGCTGGTAGACTTCAGTAGTGTCAGTCTGTGCTGGCAGACTTCAGTAGTGTCAGTCTGAGCTGGTAGACTTCAGTAGTGTCAGTCTGAGCTGGTAGACTTCAGTAGTGTCAGTCTGTGCTGGCAGACTTCAGTAGTGTCAGTCTGAGCTGGCAGACTTTAGTAGTGTCAGTCTGAGGTGGTAGACTTTAGTAGTGTCAGCCTGAGCTGGCAGACTTCAGTAGTGTCAGTCTGAGCTGGCAGACTTTAGTAGTGTCAGTCTGAGCTGGCAGACTTCAGTAGTGTCAGTCTGAGCTGGCAGACTTTAGTAGTGTCAGTCTGAGCTGGCAGACTTAAGTAGTGTCAGCCTGAGCTGGCAGACTTTAGTAGTGTCAGTCTGAGCTGGCAGACTTAAGTAGTGTCAGTCTGAGCTGGCAGACTTTAGTAGTGTCAGTCTGAGCTGGCAGACTTTAGTAGTGTCAGTCTGAGCTGGCAGACTTTAGTAGTGTCAGTCTGAGCTGGCAGACTTAAGTAGTGTCAGCCTGAGCTGGCAGACTTTAGTAGTGTCAGTCTGAGCTGGCAGACTTAAGTAGTGTCAGTCTGAGCTGGCAGACTTTAGTAGTGTCAGTCTGAGCTGGCAGACTTTAGTAGTGTCAGTCTGAGCTGGCAGACTTTAGTAGTGTCAGTCTGAGCTGGCAGA
This sequence comes from Cherax destructor, assembly GCA_009830355.1. Classification (NCBI taxonomy): domain Eukaryota; kingdom Metazoa; phylum Arthropoda; class Malacostraca; order Decapoda; family Parastacidae; genus Cherax; species Cherax destructor. The sequence continues at coordinate 477,214 of WNWK01000209.1, read as the reverse complement.
CTTAAGTAGTGTCAGCCTGAGCTGGCAGACTTTAGTAGTGTCAGCCTGAGCTGGCAGACTTCAGTAGGAGAATGAGGATATTGCCGAGTAGGAGACAGAGAAACAGGAAGTAAGAGGAAGAGGCATAAAGGGAATGATTAGGGAGGACAGGGAGGGACGCAGAGAAGAGGCTAGAGGAAGCACGGAGGAAGGGAGGGAGGGAAGAGACTGAAGAAGAGTGTGGAAATCAGGTAAGAATCTTGTATATGAATAGTATACAATACAGACAAGTTCAAATTTTAGACACATGTGCAACATCTGGGTATCTTTATTGTAGACGTTTCGCCCTCCAGTGGCTTTATCAATACAAATTCAAGGACATAACTGGGAGATAAGAAGTATATACAAAAGATGAGGTAATTAGTCTGAGCCTTGAAGTTGGTCGTGAAGAGTCTGGAGCACAGGCAAGAAGGCTGGCTCTTATATACTGGCGACAGGTGGATACAGTCGGGTAGCAGACGAGGGCATAGTCACTGGTAGGCGGGATTCTCCATTGGAAGTATGCCCTCGTCTGCTACCCGTCCGTATCCACCTGTCGCCAGTATATGAGCACCAGCCTTCATCTTTTGTATATAGTTCTACTGTCTTCAAATTATGTCCTTGAATCTGTATTGATAAAGCCACTGGAGGGCGAAACGTCTACAATAAAGACACCCAGATGTTGAACATGTGTCTAAAATTTTCAGACAAGAATGTAAGTAAAATGGCAGGTGTAAGAAAGGACCAACAAGAAACAGAAAAAAAAACAAGAGACCTACAGAGACAGATAAAACAGGAAGGGAAAAAAAAGGCAAGGGAGAAAGGGAAAAAAAGAGGGAGGTGAAATATTAAGAGAGAGAGAGAGAGAGAGAGAGAGAGAGAGAGAGAGAGAGAGAGAAACTTTACACAAACACGCTTTAATATAAGTGATTATTTTATTGCAATGTTATTCAGCAGACTCAAAGATAAAACGATTTCAGAGAGCGTTTTCATTATCCAAATGGAAAATATGTTCAGCGTAGCCGTTTTTTTTAAGCGTTTTAATCGCGCTGGGAGCATGAATTTTTAGTGAATATATTTACAAATGAAATATACTGAGCGAGTAAGTAGCGAGGAGAGGCAACACTGCCGCTACTGAGCGAGTAAGTAGCGAGGAGAGGCAACACTGTCGCTACTGAGCGAGTAAGTAGCGAGGAGAGGCAACACTGCCGCTACTGAGCGAGTAAGTAGCGAGGAGAGGCAACACTGTCGCTACTGAGCGAGTAAGTAGCGAGGAGAGGCAACACTGCCGCTACTGAGCGAGTAAGTAGCGAGGAGAGGCAACACTGCCGCTACTGAGCGAGTAAGTAGCGAGGAGAGGCAACACTGTCGCTACTGAGCGAGTAAGTAGCGAGGAGAGGCAACACTGTCGCTACTGAGCGAGTAAGTAGCGAGGAGAGGCAACACTGTCGCTACTGAGCGAGTAAGTAGCGAGGAGAGGCAACACTGACGGTATTATTATTATTATTATTATTATTATTATTATTATTATTATTATTATTATTATTATTATTATTATTACCTTCCTTTCCCACTTCTTCCAAACTATTCTCTTCCATTCCCTGTTCCTCATTTCTCTCTTCCTCGTCTTCTTTTCCATATTCTTCCACTTATTTACCTATTCCACCACTTTATTCCTCTTATTTATTCCTCTCTTTTGGCATCACATTACTATATATATATATATATATATATTATATATATATATATATATATATATATATATATATATATATATATATATATATATTGTGGTTGTCAATCTGAAATCCCAAAAACAACTTAACTAGATGAATATAATGTGTCTGTCTCGCCCACCGTTGTGTGTGTGTGTGTGTGTGTGTGTGTGTGTGTACTCACCTAATTGTGGTTCAAGGAGTCAATTCATAGCTCCTGGCCCCGCCTCTTCACTAGGTCACTCCCTGCTCCGTGAGCGTTATCATACCTGTGTGAGTGTGTGTGTGTGTGTGTGTGTGTGTGTGTGTGTGTGTGTATGTCTGTGTGTCTGTGTGTGTGTATGTAACCAAAGTACATTCCCATTATGTATACACAGATAAACACACATCTTGGTGTATACATTTCTCACCTGTGTTCACTTACGAGGAGATAGATGATGCTCATGGCGTCTCCTGTTCAACGTATTTCTCATTTATGTTCAAAATATTTCTCATTTATGTTCAACGTATTTCTCATGTATGTTCAAAATATATCTCATTTATGTTCAACGTATTTCTCACTTACGTTCAACGTATTTCTCACTTATGTTCAACGTATTTTCACTTATGTTCAACGTATTTCTCATACATGTTCAACGTATTTCTCACGTATATTCAATATATTTCTCATACATGTTCGACGTATTTCTCATGAGTTTCAAGCTTCACTAGTTAATCATTACTTACTCTTGGATCCCATGACAGTTGTCAGCTATTTCATCCTCGAAGAAACACTTCGTAGTGTCTCTTGTGCACCGCTTCTTTAGCAATTCGAAAAATACGGCCTTGTGACGTTTCGGTCCTACTTGGACCATTAACTGGTCTAAGTCGGTTCGAAAAGTCGCCATAAGTTTCGTACATGCGGGTTATTCGTGTACTATCTGTTCCCTCTTCTGTCTTTCTGTGGTTATCACATTATCTTTTTCCGCTTCCTGTAGCTGTCATACCATCACGTCCTCTCCTCTCCCTCTTTAGTTATCCCGTCACTTCTTTCTCTCCTTCTTTAGTTATCTAATCGCTTCTTCCTCTCCTCTCTTCAAACGCTGTTATTACACATTTCTTTAAGGCGTATAGCCGCTGTCTGTACCTCAGTCTGTCTGGCAACCTGCCTGCCTGACATCTTAGCCCACAGGTTTGTCCTCTTAGCCCACCGGTTCGTCCTCAAAGCTCTCAGGTTTGTCCTCTTAGCCCACAGGTTCGTCCTCATAGCTCTTAGGTTTGTCCTCTTAGCCCACAGGTTCGTCCTCAAAGCTCTCAGATTTGTCCTCTTAGCCCACCGGTTCGTCCTCAAAGCTCTCAGGTTTGTCCTCTTAGCCCACAGGTTCGTCCCCATAGCTCTCAGGTTTGGCCTCTCAGCCCACAGGTTCGTCCTCATAGCTCTCAGATTTGTCCCCTTAGCCCACAGATTCGTCCTCATAGCTCTCAGGTTTGTCCTGGGTCACCCAGACCAGGACTCACGGAAGCAGTACAAACTCTTGGTCTTGAAAACCCTCCCACCTGTTCGACTGCGCTCAGTGTCTGCTCCGTGGCTACACTGCTCACCATTGGTACACTGCAGTGTGTGTGTGACCACCGGTACTCGCTGCATCCCCAGGAAGACCATCCGTGTGCAACACCAGCCCTGTGGGCTGGTGTGTACCAACCACCATCTACTACCATTACCATCACCTTAGTTTACATAGTAATTTCCCGAGCCATACGTTGGAGGATCTCAGCATTTGGGATCCCCATTATATATATATATATATATATATATATATATATATATATAAAGAAACCTATGCAATATGAGAACAATAAAGTTGCAGCTCTACCAGTCTATGACAGAGTCGCCGGAGAAAAACATTTCTACTTTTTAAATTATAAGTTCTAAGTATATTTTTGAGCGTCTAACTTTGGCAACGAGGTATTTCTGGCGGTGTTTGTGTGTGTGTGTGCGTGTGTGTGTGTGCGTGTGTGTGTGCGTGAGTGTGTACTCACCTAGTTGTACTTACCTAGTTGTGGTTGCAGGGGTCGAGTCACAGCTCCTGGCCCCGCCTCTTTACTGGCAGTGTGTGTGTGTGTGTCTCACCTATTTCTAGCTGAAGGGGTAGAATCTCAGCTCCTGGGCCTATTCTTCAAGCTATACATACACTTAAATAACCTCTACGACGTCACTGTCAGGGTCATTCTCTGACCTCTTTGAGGCTGAACAAATATTTCCTAACATCCCTGTGACTTACTTGTGTTTCTAACTTCCGTCTGTGCCCTCGTGTACCTGTTTCCACCCTCACGAAAAGCCACTCTCTCATCACCCGATCAATTCCTTTCAGTATCTTGTAGTTTGTTAACATGTGTCACCCTCGTTCTTCTCTTAGTCTAAGGTAAAGTACGATTTGATTATCCTCTAATCCTTCAACTCTGGGAGCAGCCAAGAAGAAAGACGCATCATACCCTCACGTTGCTTCATACGCTTGATGGTCTGGAGGCTGGTGCTACACACAGTGTGAGAGAACTCTGACCTCTGTGTAGTTATGACTGACATCTTTGTTAAGGTTCCTGAATGCTGTTATTCAGGTTAAGCTAGGCACTGGTGGGATGATGTGCTCTCGGGTGATATGCTCGGCACAGTGTTGACCTCCAGGACACCCTCTATGATTCACTGGTGCTCTTGGTGTTTAATGCACCGTAATTCACTTGTATATTCTTGATAAATTGTTATTCCGGTAATTTCTCGATTTTTTTAAAGTTTACCGGGTAATTTTTTTAATAGAACAGATAAAGCTTATCAAAAGAATATAGAAATTATTAAACTGAATGGACCAAAATTTTTACTGGGAAAGTGATGGTTAAATTTGATGACACGTCATACACACACACACACACACACACAAACACACACACACACACACACACACACACACACACACACACACACACACACACACACACACACACACACACACACACACACACACACACACAGGGATGTTAGGAAGTATTTCTTCAGTCACAGAGTGGTCAGGAAGTGGAATAGTTTGGGAAGCGATGTAGTGGAGGCAGGATTCATTCATAGCTTTAAGAAGATGTATGATAAAGCTCATGGCGCAGGGAGAGTGACCCAGTAGCGGCCAGTGAAGAGGCGGGGCCAGGAGCTATGAATCGATCCCTGCAACCACAACTAGGTGAGTACACACACACACACACACACACACACACACACACACACACACGCGCACACACACACACACACACAGGACACAGCTGTTCAGCATATTAAGAGTGCCAGGTTAATACCAGGCACTTACATTTTTGGCACCGGCGATGGCTGCCCGCCCCTTACCCCCTTCAAGACCCCCCCTAAAATTTCTCCCCCCCCCACTATTCCCCTAAAACCTCTCCCTATCCCCTTTACGATCTTTCACTCGTTAAATTGCCCCTTTTTCCCTCCCTCCCTTATTCCTTCCTTCAATCTCTCCCTAATTCCTCCCTTCAACTCCTCCCTTATTCATCCGTTCAACCCCTCCCTTATTCCTTCCTTCATCCTCTCCCTTATTCCTCCCCTTCAATCTCTCCCTTATTCCTCCCCTTCAACCCCTCCCTTATTCTTCCCTTCAACCCCCCCCCGTCCCCTCATCAAGGTAACCTATCAGAGAGCAGTTGCCCAGACTACTACTCAACCCCACGAGGTACAGATTACCTATTTAAGATCACCTATACCTGGTTACCTATTTAGGATCACCTATACCTTGTTACTTATTTAGGATCACCTATTTCTGGTTACCTATTTAGGATCACCTATTTCTGGTTACCTATTTAAGATCATCTATTTCTAGTTACCTATTTAGGAGCAATTATTTCTGATTACCTATTTCTGGTTACCCATTTAGGATCACCTATTTCTGGTTACCTATTTCTCGTCATAGGGTCAGAGCTATAGTGGTGGTGTGCCCTTCTCTATATTTTCTTCACAAATTATGTGAAATGACCCGTGTCACAAGACACAGTATGGTGAGTGTCACAAGACACAGTATGGTGAGTGTCACAAGACACAGTATGGTGTCAGAAGGCATGGGATTGTGTCTAAAGACACGGGATTGTGAGTGTCAGAAGACACGGTGAGTGTTGGTCTTAGGAAGGTAACATCGGCTCCGAGGTCCTCACTTCTCGACAGGAGAAGAGGAGACATGATAACAACGTAGAAAATCGTAAAAAGAGAAGCAACAGGGGTCTCTAGAACCTGTTAACAGGAAGAACAAAGAGATCATCACGCAAGTCGTATGAAGGAGAGAGAGAGAGAGAGAGAGAGAGAGAGAGAGAGAGAGAGAGAGAGAGAGAGAGAGAGAGAGAACAGAAAGTGAGCAACAGACACTGAACGAGGAGGAAGTCCGTTCTACAGAGGAACTTAATTCTCTCTCTCTCTCTCTCTCTCTCTCTCTCTCTCTCTCTCTCTCTCTCTCTCTCTCTCTCTCTCTCTCTCTCTCTCTCTCTCCTCTCTCTCTTCTCTCTTCTCTCTCTCAGAGTGACCAAAGTCCCCTCTGATTGTTCTCTTGTTATCTGAGTATTTACGTTGTGATGGACTCGAGCCTCCGGATAAGAATTTACTCTGAACAATGCACTTAGGTCTTAAATCTCCTGGCCCTGGTTGATGAGTGCCTGGTGTGGCCCGCAGAGATAGTGCCACTTAATACCTGGGGATTAAGGAAGCCTCCTCCTCCTCAATCTTCTTCTTCCTCCTCTCCTCTTCCTCCTCTTCTTCCTCTTCTTCCTCCTCTTCCTGTGTGCTGTGGTTAATATCAGCTGCAGAATTTCTTCCTATCTCTCTTCTTTTACAATTTCCATTCAACAATTTCCAATTTCTAATCCATCTTCCTTATTTCTTCCCTTCGTTACTTACCCCCTCTCCTCTACCACTACTGCACATCATGTGTAAGATACTCCAGAGTTCCTGCATGATATATCACCATAACACCTGTATTAACGAGACGTTTCGCCAACCAGCGCCCTTTTTTTTCGGCTGATCCGAAGTCGAATCCCGTGTAAGGACACGGGAAGGATTTGTATATTAAGCCTAAAAAAAAGAGTTATTCATACGGTGCGTTGAAGCCAAAGATAACGCTAATAAATACAACAAACTTCTCTCGATCCTTCCTTCCTTCCTTCCTTCCTTCCTTCCTTCCTTCCTTCCTTCCTTCCTTAGGTTCCCTTCTCTAGCGCCGAGGGTCATACAGGGCCGTGAACACCGCCATGAGTCTTCTAGAGAGTGTTCCGTAGGGGGCCCCCGTGGCCCGGTCCATGACCACGCAGTAGAAGGCATGCGCCACAGCCTGGTTGATCGGAGACTGACTTGAGAAAAAATTTCCAGGTTCTCTGTAGACAGGACTCGTCACGGAGAAAGAGGAAGTGATGGAGAAGATCATGAGGTGATGGAGAGGTCATGGGGTGATGGAGAGGGTCGTGGGGTGATGGAGAGGGTCGTGGGGTGATGGAGAGGGTCGTGGGGTGATGGAGTAGAGGTCGTGGGGTGATGGAGAGGGTCGTGGGGTGATGGAGAGGGTCGTGGGGTGATGGAGAGGGTCGTGGGGTGATGGAGAGGGTCGTTGATAGTTATCAGAGAGAGAGTGAGGTGAACTGAAGGACTTTGGAGAGTCCTTGGAGTTCCGAGGGTGGTGGGATGACGGAGGTGGGATGATAGAGAGGGTCGTGGGGTAATGAAGAGGGTCGTGGGGTGATGGAGAGGGTCGTGGGGTGATGAAGAGGATCTTGGAGTGATTTAGAGGGTCGTGGGTTATGGAGAGAGTCGTGGGATGTTAGACAGAGTCGTGGGGTGATGGAGAGGGTCGTGGGGTGACGGAGAGGGGTCTCTGAGGATGAAGAAGGGGTTTAAGGTGCTACAAGACTCAGAGGGTCGTTGGGGAGCTGAGAGAATCATTGGGAAGCTGAGAGGGTTACTGGGGGAGCTGAGAGGGGTCAAGAAGATGGCAGGAGGGGGTTGAGAGGGTCGTAGGGGAACAGACGCAGTGTCCAGGAACAGAACTGTGTCTGTCAGAGGCCAGTGATCGTCGTCCTCTTATCTAGAAAATCAGTTTAATAGACAGACTATCACTTTGTGTACTCACCTAATTGTACTCAACTAATTGTGGTTGCAGGGGTCGAGACTCAGCTCCTGGCCCCGCCTCTTCACTGACCGCTACTGGGTCCCTTGTCTCCCTGCTCCATGAGCTTTATCATACTTCGTCTTAAAGCTATGTATGGTTCCTGCCTCCACTACCTCACTTGCTAGACTATTCCACTTCCTGACTACTCTATGGCTGAAGAAATACTTCCTAACATCCCTTTGACTCATCTGAGTCTTCAACTTCTAATTGTGCCCCCTTGTTTCTGTGTCCCCTCTGTGGAACATCCTGTCTCTATCCACCTTGTCTATTCCCCGCAGTATTTTGTATGTCGTTATCATGTCTCCCCTAACCCTCCTGTCCTCCAGTGTTGTCAGGCCGATTTCCCTTAACCTTTCTTCGTAGGACATTCCCCTTAGCTCTGGAACTAACCTTGTTGCAAACCTTTGCACTTTCTCTAATTTCTTGACGTGCTTGACCAGGTACGGGTTCCAAAACTGCCGCTGCATACTCTAGTATGGGCCTGACGTACACGGTGTACAGTGTCTTGAACGATTCCTTACTAAGGTATCGGAACGCTATTCTCAGGTTTGCCAGTCGCCCGTATGCTGCAGCAGTTATCTGGTTGATGTGCGCTTCCGGAGACGTGCTGGGTGCTTGCAGACTATTACTGGACATTGGCAAGAGATGATTCTTCAGCCCACTATAAGCGTCAAGCAAAAAGGCAGATAGTAGGTACTGATTAGAGTTTAAAACATACTGACATATATTGTAAGTTATAATAAAAATAATCAAACATTACATGTCTCGTATCTTTAAACCTATAACCAATAAGCATTTTTCAAGGTGATCTTTGGATTCTGGACATGAAAATACATAAGAATTAACTAATGTCATTTAAGAAACATACAACTTTTCAAAAATTGTTGACCAGTGAATTATTATTAATATTATTATTACTTATTATTATTGTTATTATTATTATTATTATTATTATTATTATTATTATTATTATTATTATTATTATTATTATTATTATTATTATTATTGCCATATCCAAGGAGAAAGCGCTAAAACCGTAGGTGTCATAGAGGCAATTACATTAGGCCTAATGCGAAGTGATGGCTCTATTTCCCGGGATGAAGAGCCCTTCACCAGCCTCCTCCTGGTATATCGACCATGGTCAGAGCCACGATTATTATATCACAGATAGTGAGTGTAGGAACAGCGAGTAATCAATATATGTACTCTCTCTCCCCCCTCCCTGCTATGCCCCTTTCTTCTATCCCTCCCTCCCTGCTGTATCCCCCTCCCTGCTACCCTCCTCCTTACATATTAGGTCACTGGCTGGCCACTGTGACACACTGCTGTCAGTCTTGTTGAGTTCCTCTGACATACACACTGTCTGTTCTCCTCTGACATACTTCATCTCATTTCTTTACTCCTCTTCCTCCTCCCTCTTCTTCTTCTTCTTCTTCTTCTTCTTCTTCTTCTTTGCTTTGGTGGTGGTAGTTTTGATAGTTGTCATGATAGTGGTGGTAGTTTTGATAGTTGTGGTGATAGTGGTGGCAGTTTCGATAGCTGTGATGGCGGTGGTGATGGTAGTTTTGATAGTTGTGATAGTGGTAGTTTAGAAAAGTTTTGGTGGTGGTAATTTGGATAGTCATGGTGGTGGTGATGGTGGTGGTGATGGTGGTGGTGATGGTGGTGGTGATGGTGGTGGTGGTGGTGATGGATGGTCAAGCGTAGAGTACGTCTATATTCTAAGCTGGTTGATCTGACCACCTTCTGTTACCTGTAGTCATTTCCAGGGTTCGTCGCGTATCCCCCCCCCGCTCGGCCAGGTCCCTGATTAGGCCTCCTGGTGGCTGACCTCATCGATTCGTTAGTGCCCGCAGTCCAGGGTACGCACCACAGCCTGGCTGATCAGGAGCTGATCTGAGGAATTTGAAGACAGCCACAGGGCTCTCTTGGTGATCCCCCTTAAGCATGAAGTGAATATGTTGAAGTGTCCAGATAGTCTCCTACAAAACTACTATTATTACTAATGTTACTACTACTACTGCTGCTGCTGCTACTACTACTACTATTACTACTACTACTGCTGCTGCTACTACTACTACTACTACTACTGCTGGTACTACTACTACTACTATTACTACTACTACTGCTGGTACTACTACTACTACTATTACTACTACTACTGCTGGTACTACTACTACTACTACTACTCTACTACTGCTGGTACTACTACTACTACTATTACTACTACTACTGCTGGTACTACTACTACTACTACTATTACTACTACAACTGCTGCTGCTACTACTATTACTAATAATACTACTACTACTGCTGCTACTACTACTACTACTGCTGTGCTGCTACTACTACTACTACTGCTACTATTACTACTACTGCTGCTGTGCTGCTACTATTACTACTACTGCTACTACTACTACTGCTGCTGCTACTACTACTACTAATACTGCTATTACTTGTAATAATAATACTGCTATTACTAATAATAATACTACTACTGCTGCTACTACTACTACTACTACTACTACTACTACTACTACTACTACTACTACTACTACTACTACTGCTGTGCTGCTACTACTACTACTACTGTTACTAATATTACTACTACTACTGCTGTGCTGCTGCTACTACTACTGCTACTCCTACTACTAGTACTACTACTACCTCTAGTGTTATATTAGCCTATATTTGACCGAAGAAACTGGTGGCGGGGCGGGGGTAGCAGCGGCAGCGGCAGCGGCGGCGGCAACGGCGGCAACGGCGGTGATTATGGTAGAAGTGAAGGCGGTGTTATTGTTTTTTTTCTGCATATTTACGGGTTCAGCTTCAGAGAATCTATACAAAGATCACTCCAACATTTGTCCCAATACAATACATTCAAAATGCAGTTAAATACAGTCATCTGTCCTCCTCCCCTTCCTCTTCCTCCTCCTCCTCGTCTTCTTCCTGCTGTTCTTCCTAGTCCTCTTCCTGCTTTTGTTCTTTCTCTTCTTCCTGCTGCTTCTCCTCCCTCGCCTTCGTCCTTCTGCTGGTGGTGCTCATACTCTTCCTCCTGCTAGTGGTGCTCCTCCTCATCTTCCTCCTGCTGGTGGTGCTCCTCCTCCACTTCCTTCTGCTGGTGGTGCTTCTCCTCCTCTTCCTCCTGCTGGTGGTGTTCCTCCTCTTCCTCCTGCTGGTGGTGCTCCTCCTCTTCCTCCTGCTGGTGGTGCTCCTCCTCTTCCTCCTACTGGTGGTGCTCCTCCTCCTCTTCCTCCTGCTGGTGGTGCTGCTCCTGCTGTAGTAGCAGCAGGAGGGTCATGATGGATGATGGTCCGTGAGACGGCTCGCCTGCCTCTCCAGTTTTTCCCCCAGGGTGCTGGACGTCCAGCGTCTGCGTTTGTCACGGGGCCTCGTTTGTCATGGGAAAAATATAGCTCCTCCTTGCAATAAATTCATTTCGGATATTTGTAGTCTTTTATTCCCCCCCCGGGGGATTATTACCCCCTGGTTATTATTACCCCCTGGGCATTATTACTACCCACTGGGTATTATTATTCCCTCTGGGTATAATTATTCTCTGTGTATTATTACCCGTATTATTAAATGTTATTTTCCTAATCTTACTTTTGTTTTTATTTATAACACTACTACTACTACTATTACTACTACTACTATTACTACTACTACTACTAATAATAATAATAATAATAATACCAGTAATAATAATTATAATCTCTACCTGGTGGGTTATGAGAAGTATTGGTCTGAATCCTTCACATGTGGCGCATGATACATCCGTCTCCTGAGGCTGACATCATGCAGTGTTTTAGGATGATAATCATTCTCAAGCAACCACGAGTATTCCCTGGGAAGGGGAGGAGGGGAGTGGAGCGCACAAGACAGCAGGGTACATCCCCCTTGCTCCCCCGGGTATATCTCAGGGGAGCGCACGCATCTCAGGGGACGCCACCCAGCCACCAAGTAAACACACACACACACATCTACATCTCTCCCTGGGTCCTGAGAGAGGGAGCAGAGGCACTGTGTGTGCCACTAACAACAATCTTCAACATATCTATCGAAACAGGGCAACTACTTGAGGTGTGGAAGACGGCAAATGTGGTCCCAATCTTTAAGAAAGGAGACAGACAAGAAGCATTAAACTACAGACCTCTGTCAATGACATGTAAAGTTATGGAGAAGTTTATCAGGAAAAGGCTTGTGGAGCACCTATAGAGAATGAGCTCACACACGATAACCAGCACGGTTTTAGGAAGGGGAAAGTCTGTGTCACAAACCTACTGGAGTTTTATGACAAGGTGACAGAAGTAAGGCAAGAGAGAGAGCAGGGTGGGTGGACTGCATTTTCTTGGATTGTAGGAAGGCTTTCGACACAGTTCCACACAAGAGATTAGTGAAAAGGATAGAGGAGTAAGCAAGAATAACAGGAAACGCACTACAATGGATCAGAGAATACCTGACAGGAAGGAAACAAGTGATGGTACGTGACGAAGTATCAGAGTGGGCAACTGTGACGAGCGGGTTTCCCAGGGGTCAGTCTAGGGCCAGTGCTGTTTCTGGTATATGTGAATGACATGACGCAAGGAATAGACTCAAAAGTGTCCCTGTTTGCAGACGATGTGAAGCTAATGCGGAGAATTCAAGAGGAACAGGATCAGGTAGAACTAGAAAGGGATCTGGACAGGCTGCAAGCCTGGTCCAAGAACTGGCTCATGGAGTTCATCCCCAACAAGTGCAAAGTTATGAAGATCTGGGAAGGTCAAAGAAGACCACAAACAGAGTACAGTTTAGGTGGCCAAAAACTGCAAACCTCACTCAAGGAAAAAGATCTTGGAGTGTGTATAATACCAGGCACATCTCCTGAGACGCATATCAGCCAAATAACTGCTGCAGCATATAGGAGCCTGGCAAACCTAAGACTAGCGTTTCGACACTTCAGTAAGGAATCGTTCAAGACTCTGTACACCGTTTATGTCTCTCCCATATTGGGAATTTTTTCAATTCCTCTCACCCAATTTTAATTCCTCTCACCCAATTTTAATTCCTCTCACCCAATTTTTCAATTCCTCTCACCCATTTTTTTTCAAGTTTCACCCAATTTTTAATACCTGTCGCCCCCAATTTAGTGTAATCCCCAACTTGGCTTCGAAGAAACGTTCAGATGCAGCAGTGAAGTAGAAAAAAATAACGTTTCGGTCTGCGTAGAGACTTGATAAAAGCCCTACACTGAGCGAAACGTTGTTCCAGCGACAGACTCTGTTTCTTCTTCATTCAGAAATGACTTTGTTTTGATTGCAGAAAATTATCTTTAAATTTTATGTTTCTTGTCTGTTCTTCTGTTTTTGCTTTATCTTGTTTTTTGTTTTATTGTTCATCTGTTTTTGCTTTATTGTTCGTCTGTTTTTGCTTTATTGTTAGTCTGTTTTTGCTTTATTGTTTTTGCTTTATTCTGTTTTTTTGCTTTATTGTTTTCTTTTTTGCTTTATTTTTCTTCTGTTTTTTGCTTTACTGTTCTTGTTTTTGGTTTATTGTTATCTTGGCTTTGATATATATGTGAGAGGAGAGAGAGAGTGTGTATGTGGTGGTGTGGAGAGAGAGAGAGAGAGAGAGAGAGAGAGAGAGAGAGAGAGAGAGAGAGAGAGAGAGAGAGAGAGAGAGAGAGAGAGAGAGAGAGACAGAGAAGACACATAACTATGGAAACATCAATGAGAAATAAGAGAAGATAATGAAGAGAGGAGTTAAAGGGAAGGGAAAAAGGGAGGGGTGGCAGAGAGAAGAAAATGAGTGGGTGGTAGTGGGTAGGGGGAGAGAGTGGGGAAAGGGGGGAGGGGGAGAGAGGGAGGAGAGGGAGGGGAGTAAGCGAGTGGGAAGGAATGGGAGGCAGTAAACGAGGCATAAAGCGTGTCAACTGAGGGAGAGGCAATGACTTCACTCAGGTCATTATCAAGTTAAAAGCGTCATCACCAGCCATAATCTGTCCTCCAGCCTGGGGAGATAAAGTGGCTCACCCCTCTCCCCCGCTTTCCCCCCTCCCCTCCCTACCTTCTTAAACCCACCATCACTCAAAAAAATACCCCAACCACTCGGAAAGCTCACACAAATCACCAAAAAAATAAAACTCAAATACATAATTTTTTCTCCCCAAAAAAAAAATTAAAAACGCGTCTCCTAATCGCTAAAAATGAGAGGCCAGAATTCAAAAATTTATATATATATATTTTTTCTAACAAAAAAAAAAATATGAGAGTTGTGAAGGGTATTTGGAATATATATATATAAATAAAAAGTCACTAAACATTTTGGAAAAAAGGCCGGTCCTGGCCGGGTCTGGCAGCCCCTCCCTCGCACACTCATAATTTCATCTTCCGACACCGTCAACCTTTTACGAAAATTAAAATGAAGGAAGGTGTTGGTGTAAAATTTATATGGCGGAGCTTGGTAGAAAAATCTTCTATCCAGAGCTCTCTCACTCGCTCTCGCTCTCTCTCTCTCTCTCTCTCGCTCTCTCTCTCGCTTTCTGTTTCACTGTCTCTCTCTGTTGTGCTACACATATTATAAAGATTAAAACAGTAGAGAGAGAGAGAGAGAGAGAGAGAGAGAGAGAGAGAGAGAGAAGGGCGTCATGGCTGCCGGATATGATAGCTTCTCGTGTAAACGAAAAACACACAAAATATTTTATAGCCGGCTCAATCTCGCTGACTTGTACACACGAGCAAAATATCGAGGCGGTTTATATTAGAGCAGGCATGTGAGGAGGGGAAGGAGAGAGAGAGAGAGAGAGAGAGAGAGAGTAGATGGCTTGATAAACTGTAAGATGAAAGAGGATTTAGAGGATATATGAGTGGAGCCCAGCCAGGAGGAGGAAGAGATGGGAAAATTTGAAGAGGCGACGAAGAGAGGACGTAAGAAAGAAAAAAATGGAGAGAGAGAGAGAGAGAGAGAGAGAGAGAGAGAGAGAGGGGGGGGGGAGGAGAAACGGGGAAGACGAGTTATGGAGGAATATAGGTAGGAGGGGCGTGTGTGTGTGTGGCGTGCGTTGAGGGCACAAACTGGAGTGTTTTCTCCCTGCTATGAAGCATGGATGCGTCCCGTATTCGACGCACGCCAAACAAACGTGTTATATTGCACGCCATCTGAACCATCTGGAAGCAGGGTTAGCCAGAGCCTTGTAGCGACGAGTCGTCTATCCTAGCCTCGATCTCGTTACCTAGGTGGTGCGGCCTTCTGATGTGTCAGAGGAAGGTGGCACAACTGAGGCAGTTAATTCACGAAATAATAACAACTCGACTGCCAAAAATCACGGAACGAATGCCTAGTTAGATGAATCTTATTAGAGCCAGCCGGCCAAGTTGTTAACGCACTGGCCTGTGAGTTGTAGTACTTACTTGCCATGGGTTGAACCCCACACCCGTTCCATGAACTTTTCCCTGAAGCAGTTACCTCATTTCTATTCACACTCCAGGCAATCAGACCCTCTCGAGCCTCCAGCTGGTGCACATCATGCCGCTGATCTGCCTCTCAGTACTTGTTATTATGACCATTAAACGGGTGTGTTCTCATACCACTACTCTAAACTGACTACTCACTAACTTGTTCAACCTGTGCTAGACTTTTGTACATAACTGTAAGAATTTGTACACTTTCTGACGTTGAAGATACAAGATAACTACAAAGTTATATACTGTATGCTTTATATATTGGTCTTGATTGATCACCAGCTGCAGTAGAGCTGCTTTATAGAACGACCTACCTGGTAATAAAGCCTCTTTGATAAAGTCGTAGAGTTTGTGAAAGGTGGGAGGAGCATGGAATGGAAGAAGGGAAAAGTGGAAGAAAGGGAAGTAACGTAAGACCCGAGGGAAGGAATGAGTTTTGAAGGAAAGGAATGGAGGAATGAATGGGGAGGCATGGAAAGAAGGAACAGAGGGAAGGAAGAGGGGAATGATCTAAACATTGAGCGTTGTCAGTTGATGGTGAGAGGTGATGCAGGTAGCAGAAGAGAGAGAGAGAGAGAGAGAGAGAGAGAGAGAGAGAGAGAGAGAGAGAGAGAGAGAGAGAGAGAGAGAGAGACTGAAGAAATATACTTAACATTGGAATTTATAACGCTCATAAATGCTGTATAAATGTATGAAATGTCTGAGGATAGATAGCGGGGTCTGAGTGTCAAAGTTTGTGAGTTACACTCACATGTTAGAACTCGTAAAGTGGAAGACGAAGGAAGAAGAAAGTTTGTGTGCGAGTGAGGTAGAGGAACCTTCATAAGTCCACCGAATCAGACGACAATACACCAGCGAAAATACGGGTTTGTTTACGATTGAAAGGAATAGTTATGATCCCTGGGGAACGAACCGAGGCCAACGAATCAATAGCGCGGGAGGAAGACGTGTACTTCTCCATTATCTTGCTCTTGTAACCAAAATATCTCCCCTTCCTCTCTTCGCCGTCTCTTCCTTAAAAGCCATCTTCCTTTATTTTTAAGATACGAGATCGACATATGCTCGTTTGCATAGGCAGTTCCCATTCTCTTAACTCAGCCGACGAAGGCAATGGAAGACAGGGTTGGAACGCGAGCAAAAACAAAGAGAAGAGACATCAGTACATGCTTCACCGATCATATATTACGATCATTGTTTTTCTTGTGACTTACGATAGGTCATCTGTCGTGCCTTCCACTTGCGCTCTTACCGTTATTAATCTACGACGACGCAGGCCGAGCTGAGGTCTCTTGTCTGTCTATTCTCTTGCTCCTGTTGTTCCTGTTGTTTCCTGTTGTTTCCTGTTGTTTCGTGAAGTTGAATACTGAAGTGAGATAGTTCAGGCGTCTGACGTGTCACAGAAAATGTATTGGGAAATGATGATAATGTGAGGATACAAATGTGACATGAAGATATGAAATGGGATACGAAGATAATAGGAAATGGGATACGAAGATAATAGAAATGTGAAATAAAGATGAATATTTCTTGGTTTATGTGGAAACGACAAAGGATGGCTAAGTCTCGGTAAGGGCGATGTTTCGATCTTAATAGCACGTCAAACATTTATTATACAACGTTTAGCTCAAGGGCCAACTTTGTCGTAAGCGAAACATTTCCTTGAGTGAAACCACCACCACTACCACCAGTACCACCACCACTACCACCACCACCACCACCACCACCACCACTACCACCACCACCCTGCCACGCCCACTATAGCCACCACCACCACTACCCCACTACCACCACACCACTACACCACCACCACTCACCACCACCACCACTCCACCACCACCATCACCACTACCCCCACTACCACCACCACCACTACCACCACCACCACTCCCCACTACCACCACCACCACTACCACCACCACCACTTACACCACCACCACTACCACCACCACCACTCCACCACCACCCCCTACCACCTCATCACTACCACCACCACCCTACCACCACTACCACCCCACCCTGCCCATGAGTACTTGCCTGACGGTCGTCAACTGCTACCAGTAGATATGACACGACCATCACCAGATAACTCCAGCCACTGAGTCATATTACCCTGATGACTTCCCCCCTCCCTCCCCTCCCCTCCCCTCCCTGGTATGATAACACTCCCTCTTTTTCCCCTCTCTTCTATGATAACACTCCTCCCCTTCCTTCCCTGCTATATAGCACCTCCTCCTCCTCCCCTCCCTGCTATGTTAACACGTCCCCTTCCCCTTTCCTTCCTGGTATGACAGCACCTCCCTCTCCCATCCCTGTTATGATAGCACCTTCCCTCCCCTCCCTACTATGATAGCATCTCCCTCCCTCCCTCCTATGATGCACCTCCCTCCCATCCCTGCTATGATAGCACCTCCCCCTCCCCTCCATGCTATGATAGCACCTCTCCCTCCCCCTGCTATGATAGCACCTCCAACATTCCTCCCTGCTATGATAGCACCTCTCCCTCCCCTCTCCTCCCTGCTATGATAGCACCTCCCCCTCCCCTCCCCTCCCTGTTATGATAGCACCTCTTCTCCCCTCCCTGCTGTGATAGCACCCCCCTCCTCCTCCTCTCCCCGCTATGATTGCACCTCTCCCTCCCCTCCCCGCTATGATAGCACCCCTTCAATTTAATTAAGGTTACGAAAGGTTGGGTTAATTACAAATATCTACAATATAATTAACCTAGATATCCATGATTAACCTAGATAACTATAATTAACCTAGATAGACCTGTAATTATGTATAATTAACCCTTAATAAAAAAAATTATATAAGCGGGCGGGTGACGCTAGTGTTATTCAAATCGTCAGAAACCGCCCAGTCGTTATGTCTGGCTTGGGGATGGCTTGCCCCTGGCTTTTCTCTGTGGCTCGTGGCTTACAGCGAGGCTCGTGGCTTTCCCTGTAGGTCGTGGCTTAAAGTAGGGGGCCCCTCCGCTAGCTATCAATGGAGCTCCCCCCCTCCCCCTGGCTTTCTCCGAGGCTGGTGGGTTAATGTAGGGGTCCCTGGCTTAGAGGTGGCTTAGACTAGAGAGGACCAGCTGACTTTGAGGAACTAGAAAACGAGACATAAAACTTAAATTAACTTCCTCGTAAAAGAGGCCAGATGCCTCCCATACTTCCCTCGAGGCATTTACACAATACACCAAAAATATTTATACAGTACACCAGAAACACTTACACAATACACCAGTAATACACAATACATCAGTAGCACTTACACAATACACCAGTAATACTTACACAATACACCAGTAACACTTACACAATACACCAGTAATTCACAATACATCAGTAATACTTACACAATACACCAGTAATACTTACACATTACACCAGTAATACACAATACACTAGCAATACACAATACACCAGTAATACACAATACACTAGCAATACACAATACACCAGTAACACTTACACAATACACCAGTAACACTTACACAATACACCAGTAATACAATACACTAGACAATACACAGTAATAATACACAGCAATCACAATACACAGCACACAATACACCAGTAACACTTACACAATACACCAGTAATTCACCATCAGTAACTTACACAATACACCAGTAACACTTACACAATACACCAGTAATACACAATACACTAGCAATACACAATACACCAGTAACACTTACACAATACACCAGTAACACTTACACAATACACCAGTAACACTTACACAATACACCAGTAACACTTACACAATACACCAGTAATACACAATACACCAGTAATACACAATACACCAGTAATACACAATACACCAGTAATACACAATACACCAGTAATACACAATACACCAGTAATACACAATACACCAGTAATACACAATACACCAGTAATACAAATACACCAGTAAACACAATACACCAGTAATACATACCAGAATCACAATACACCAGTATCACCACATATACACAATACACCATAAACAAATACAGTATACACAATACACCAGTAATACACTACACTAATACACAATACACCAGTAATTCACAATACACAGTAACATTACACAATACACCAGTAATACACAATACACCAGTAATACACAATACACAGTAACACCATAATACACAATACACCAGTAACTACACAATACACCAGTAACACACAATACACCAGTAATACACAATACACCAGTAATACACAATACACCAGTAATACACAATACACCAGTAATACACAATACACTAGCCTGGTAGTATTAACAATGTGACAGTATTGATGTTGGCAGTTTTTACAGTGTAACAACACTGTTATGGCTGACAGTGTTTACAGTGTAACAACACTGTTATGGCTGACAGTGTTTACAGTATAACAACACTGTTATGGCTGACAGTGTTTACAGTATAACAACACTGTTATGGCTGACAGTGTTTACAGTATAACAACACTGTTATGGCTGGCGTACTTGTTTACAGTATAACAACACTGTTATGGCTGACAGTGTTTACAGTATAACAACACTGTTATGGCTGACAGTGTTTACAGTATAAATAGGCTACTGTTGTTAAAACACTGTTATGGCTGCATTGTTTACAGTGTAACAACACTGTTATGGCTGACAGTGTTTACAGTATAACAACACTGTTATGGCTGACAGTGTTTACAGTATAACAACACTGTTATGGCTGACAGTGTTTACAGTATAACAACACTGTTATGGCTGACAGTGTTTACAGTATAACAACACTGTTATGGCTGACAGTGTTTACAGTATAACAACACTGTTATGGCTGACAGTGTTTACAGTATAACAACACTGCTATGGCTGACAGTGTTTTACAGTATAACAACACTGCTATGGCTGACAGTGTTTACATCCACTTAAAGCCGAAACAAACAACTGTCAATAAAGGTGTTTAAATATCAATACACGTGTTGTTATTACCATTAACTGAGAGGTTAGTTAATTAGCTAAGCTCAACTAACAAATCCATCAAACATTATGGCTGATCTCACACACAAGATGATGATGGATGGTGGTGGATGTGGTGGTGGTAGTGGATGGTGGTGGTGGATGGTGGTAGTGGATGGTGGTGGATGGTAGTGGTGGATGGTGGTGGTGGATGGTGGTGGATGGTGGTGGATGGTAGTGGTGGATGGTGGTGGTGGGTTGTGGTGGATGGTGGTGGATGGTGGTAGTGAGGGTTGGATGGTGGTAGAATACGCTTCCTAAAGTCTACGGTTACGCTATCCATTTTTCATTTACAATTCACAATTCTGTACAGTATAATTTGGATAAGAGAGATGGTGGGGCAGTGGTGGTAGTAGTGGTAGTGGTGATGGTGGTAGTGGTGGTAGTGGTAGTAGTGTTAGTAGTGGTAGTGGTGCTAGTAGTGGTAATGGTAGTAGCGGATTCACCATCATATCTCCCCCTCCATTTCTCTCCTCCACTATCTTTCCTCTCCCCCATTATCCCTCCTCTCCCCCACTATCTCTCCTCTCCCCCACTATCCCTCCTCTCCCCCACTATCTCTCCTCTCCCCCACTATCCCTCCTCTCCCCCACTATCCCTCCTCTCCCCACTATCTCTCCTCTCCCCCACTATCCCTCCTCTCCCCACTATCTTCCTCTCCCCACTATCCCTCCTCTCCCCACTATCCTCCTCTCCCCCACTATCCCTCCTCTCCCCCACTATCTCTCCTCTCCCTGCTCCTCAGCAACCACAATCCCCATCCTTCCCTCACCACTAAAACAAGGAAAAGAGGGAGAGAGAGAGATGAGGAAGAGGGAAAGTGAGAAAGAGGAGAGGAAAAATACGATAGAGCAGAGGAAGAATGATGAAAGAAGAGGAATTTAGATTAGAGTGATGTTGATAATAATAATAATAATAATAATAATAATAATAATAATAATAATAATAATTAAGGTATAATAATAAAAATGATATCATAATCAGCTTAAGCGAAACCAGATGTGCTAAGGAAGAAAGGATGTGCTGAAGGAGGAAGGGGAGGGGAGGAGGGAGAAGGGAGAGGAAGGAGGGGAGGAGAGCGCAAGAGTAAAGGGTGGTGGGGGGTAGGGGAGAGCGCAAGAGGTAAATTAAAATAAAAACTGGTTCAGTAAGTTAGTCTCTGGTGGGACTTTCGGCTAGGTGGCCAGTTAGAGCGAATTTGTTGGGGTGGGAGAGGAATTCTGCGTGTCACCGCTTTTAAACAGGACCTATACACAGTTTCAAGAATAGGTACGTTCGGAGTCCCTGTAGCCTTGGAATCATTGAGGACAGATGGTGTCGTCGCCTGGGAAGATGAGACAAGGGGCGGTGGTTCGACCCGTGGAAGCACAACTAGGCGAGCACGCACATGGGGAGGAAGGGAGGGTGAGTCAGTGCCCAGGAGCTGGAGCTCAATGTGGTTGAACTGCCTCAATGGTCCTTGTAGTTGAATTGTGTCTTGTGATAGAGGAAAATGCGCACCCATTGATCTATCCTCTTTCATTCTCCTTCCCATTACCTCCCCCACTCACCTCCCCCCTTCCCATTACCTCCCCCACTCACCTCCCCCCTTCCCATTGCCTCCCCCACTCACCTCCTCCCTTCCACCCACTTACTCCTCCCCCACTCCCTACACCTCCTCCCTTCCCATTACCTCCCTTACTCACCTCCCCTTCCCATTACCTCCTCCTCACCTCCTCCATTACCTCACCCATCCTCCCCTTCTCATTACCTCCCCTACTCACATCCTTCCCTTCCCATTACCTAACCTACTCACCTCCTCCCCTTCCCATTACCTCCCCACTCACCTCCTCCTCTCCTTTCATTAGCTCCTGCGTCTCCACCTACGAGATATTACCTCACCTCTCCTACCTCCACCACCTACACGAAACCTACTTGACCTTTCCTCAGCTCTCAGTTCCTCAGTTCCACCACCTGGTGTAGCACCACCTGATGTAGCACCACCTTGTGCAGCACCACCTGATGTAGCACCACCTGGTGTAACACCACCTGGTGTAGCACCACTTGGTGAAGCACCATCTGGTGTAGCACCACCTGGTGTTGCAGCACCACCTGGTGTAGCACCACCTGGTGTAGCACCATCTGGTGTAGTACCACCTGGTGTAGCACCACCTGGTGTAGCACCACCTGGTGTAGCACCACCTGGTGTAGCACCACCTGGTGTAACACCACCTGGTGTAGCACCATCTGGTGTAGCACCACCTGGTGTAGCACCACCTGGTGTAGCACCACCTGGTGTAGCACCACCTGGTGTAGCACCCCTTGGTGTAGCACCATCTGGTGTAGCACCACCTGGTGTAGCACCACCTGGTGCAGCACCACCTGGTGTAGCACCACCTGGTGTAACACCACCTGGTGTAGCACCACCTGGTGTAGCACCACCTGGCGTAGCACCACCTGGCGTAACACCACCTGGTGTAACACCACCTGGTGCAACACCACCTGTTGTAACACCACCTGGTCTAGCACCACCTGGTGTAACACCACCTGGTGTAACACCACCTGGTGTAGCACCACCTGGTGTAACTCTGCCATTAACATTAGAATTAGCAATGATTAATAATAATAATAAAATCTTCTACACTTATTAATCACATTTAAACACACGTACCAGGGAGCCGTGTAAAGCGCTAAACCCGTGTGGGTAGTTCACAGCTCGTTCATTTCGCCCCTCCCTCCCCCTCTCCCCAGGAGAGCTGTATTCATGACCGGGATGAAACTCTCCTTGAGCGAAACGTTCTCCTAAAGCCGTTCTTGTTCCGAAAGTCTCTCTCTCTCTCTCTCTCTCTCTCTCTCTCTCTCTCATCTGACTATCTATCAGGTCTATTAACATCGGATGTATACCCATACACTGAAAGGCATCGTAAACATACGTAGTGATACATATACATACACCCCTACGCAGGTTTGCGTATTCAGGCATACATGTATGTATTAATATATTGACATGCATACATTTTGTGGTATGTATGTATGCTAGACTTAGTCTCCATTGTCTCTCTCTCCTCTCTCTCTCTCCTCTTCTCTCTCTCTCTCTCTCTCTCTCTCTCTCTCTCACCCAATTTATTCCCCACTCTTCCTACTATCTTTCCTTCATTATCTTATTCTAACTTTACTACCTATGTCTTGTTTCCCCTTCTCACTTACGCTTACACTTTTCCAACTTTTTTTCCCTCCAGTTCCTTCCCCCTGCCCATCTTCCCTCCCCTCCTTCCCTCCCCTCTCTTCCCTCGCCTCCTCCCTCCCCTCTCTTCCCTTTCCTTCCAGAATAAGTGTATTTCCTCTCGACGGATCAGGTTTCCCTTCTTAGAAGAAAGTCTGCTTGGTTGACGGAATAGTATGGTAGTGGTGGTTGTGGTAATAGTTATGGTAGTGGTGGTTGTGGTAATAGTTATGGTAGTGGTGGTGGTTTTGGTTGTGGGATGGTTGTGAAGGAAGTGGTGTTGGTCGGTTTTGGTGCTGGTTATAGCGGCTGTGGTTGTGGTTGTTGAGACGGTGGTGGGTTTAGCGTAGTGGTTGAAGCAATAGTATTTGGAGCAGTGGTTGTAATGGTGGTAGCAATAACTGTAATGGTGGTAGCAGTGGTTGTAATGGTGGTAGTAGTAGTGACTGTAATGGTGGTAGCAGTGGTTGTATTTATGGTACCAGTGACTGTAATGGTGGTAGCAGTGGTTGTAATGGTGGTAGCAGTGACTGTAATGGTGGTAGCAGTGGTTGTAATGGTGGTAGCAGTGACTGTAATGGTGGTAGTAGTGGTTGTAATGGTGGTAGCAGTGACTGTAATGGTGGTAGCAGTGACTGTAATGGTGGTAGCACTGATTATAACGGTGTTAGCAAAGACAGTTATAGAAGTTTATAATTGTATCAGTTTCTGGTTGTAACAGTTGCAGAAGTGGTTGCTTTGGTGGTAGTTGGCAGCGGTGGCCTACCTGGAGTCTACCTGGAGTCTACCTGGAGGGCATTCCGGGAATCAACGCCCCTGCGGCCCGGTCTACGACCAGGCCTCCCGGTGGATCAGGGCCTGATCAACCAGGCTGTTACTGCTGGCCGCACGTAGTCCAACGTACGAACCACAGCCCGGCTGATCCGGCACCGACTTTACGTATCTGTCCAGCTCCCTCTTGAAGGCAGCCAGGGACCTGTTGGTAATTCCCCTTATGCTTGGTGGGAGGCTGTTGAACAGTCTTGGGCCCCGGATACTTATGGTGTTTTCTCTTAGTGTACCAATGGCGCCCCTACTTTTCATTAGGGGTATTTTGCATCGCCTGCCCAGTCTTTTACTTTCGTAGGGAGTGATTTATGTGGGAAGATTCGGGACCAGTCCTTCTAGGATTTTCCAAGTGTAGATTATGATATATCTCTCTCGCCTGCGCTCCAGCGAGTACAAGTCAAGTGCTTCCAGACGTTCCCAGTAGTTGAGGTGTTTGATGGAACTTATATGTGCAGTAAAGGTTCTCTGTACATTCTCTAGATTTGCAATTTCACCTGCTTTGAACGGAGATGTTAATGTACAGCAGTATTCCAGCCTAGAGAGAAGAAGTGATTTGAAAAGGGTCATCATTGACTTGGTATCTCTTGTTTCGAATGTTCTCATTATCCATCCCATCATTTTCTTTGCAGTTGTGATCGTGGCACTGTTGTGATCCTTGAAAGTGAGATCCTCAGACATTACCACTCCCAGGTCCCTCACATTATTTTTCCGCTCTATTGTGTGATCAGAGTTTGTAGTATACTCAGTCCTAGTTATTATTTCCTCCAGTTTTCCATAACAGAGTAGTTGGAATTTGTCTTCATTGAACATCATATTGTTCTCTGTTGCCCATTGGAAAACTTGGTTTATATCTTCTTGGAAATTTGCCATGTCCTCAATGGATGACACTCTCATGCAGATCCTAGTATCATCTGCGAAGGATGACACAGTGCTGTGGATTACATCTCTGTCTATGTCTGATATGAGGATGAGGAACAAGATGGAGAGAGTACTGTGCCTTGTGGTACAGAGCTTTTCACTATGACAGCTTCCGATTTAACTCTGTTGACCACTACTCTTTGTGTTCGATTGGTTAGAAAGTTGAAAATCCATCTGCCCACTTTGCCAGTTATCCCTTTAGCACGTATTTTGTGCACTATTACACCATGATCACACTTGTCAAAGGCTTTTGCAAAGTCTGTGTATATTACATCTGCATTCCGTTTTTCTTCCAGTGCATCCAAGACCTTATCATAGTGATCCAGTAGTTGCGAGAGGCAGGAGAAACCTGCTCTGAACCCATGTTGCCCTGGATTGTGCAGTTTTTGGGAATCCAAGCGGTTTGCAATCGTGCTTCTTAGAACTCTTTCAAAGATTTTAATGATATGAGACGTTAGAGCTATTGGTCTATTGTTCTTAGCTAATGCTTTGCTGCCACCTTTATGGAGGTGGTGCACGCACACACACACACAGTCACACACACACACACACACACACACACACACATAGGAAGAGACACGATAAAACTTATGGAGAAGGTAGAGAGCGGACCTAGTAGTGACCAACGAAGAGGCGGGACCAGGAGCTGTGAATCGACCCCTGCAACCACAAATATGAGTACACATACACACACACACACACACACATACACAGTGGTGGTAGTATCCTGGTGGTCGTCTTGCCTAGGTCGTATTTTCATAACCGCTGTCCCCCCAGCGTGTCCCCTGGGACGCACCTCGTCCCCGCCACCACCTCCCTATATTCCTTTTCTATTATCCTGGCGGGCCATTATATGAGTGAGTGTCCGGGGCGGGCCATCCTGGTGGCCGTGTGGCCCTTCCTGATGGCCTAGCCAGCCCCCCATAGGGCCACTGTCCAGTAAACTATGGTGCCCTTGGGGCCTGACTGGCCGATAGCCTCGCGCAGGGCCTCTCCGTCTCCCAAAGCCGGCCACCAAAACATACCCCAACGACCAATCAAAACCCCGCTGGCTGGAGCTTGCCGTCTTGTGATTGGGCGGCGGTGCGAGCCTCGGGAAAACAATGGGTGGTTGGGGGATATGTGACATCTAGTTTACACATGGGCTATCCAACTGTCAGGAGTTTAATATGAAGTCCAAGTTATTACCCGCTTCTGCTTGTGGCCAGAAACAATAAAAATATTTACTTGATGGCGAGAGGTGGACGGTGGCGACGTGCACACGGTAATAAAGATGGGTTAACACAGAGTGATAAAGATGGGATAAGAGAGAGTGATAAAGTTGCGGAAACACAGACCTGAGAGTTGGATCATCGTTGTAACATTTCTTTTTTTTTTTTCCTTCATCTCTCCTCTGTATTTTTGTTTCCTCCCTCTCCTCTCCTCCTCCTTCTTCTTCTTCCTCTTTCCTCTCTCATAATTTCCTTTTTACACTTTGCATTTTTTTCTATTTGTACTCAAGTTTTATACGCTTATTTTGCAAGCTAAGATCTTGTAAAATAAACTCAGTCAAGCATCTGAACTTCTGAGAACGCTTGAAGTTCCTAGAACTGGACTCCTTGCAACACCTGCGCTAAAGGTACATCGTAATTAACTCCAGGAAAACTCTGAAGGGATTGCTCCAAAATCTATAAACTGAAATCACATCATTTGACACCATATGACAGCAGAAGGTTTGGCAGACGGCGCAAAATACCTCCAATGAAAAGCAGAGTCGTGATGAGTACACTAAGAGAGAGAAAGTTTAATAAGTGTAAGGAGCCCAAGACTTTTCAACACTGCCTGACTATGAGAGGGAAATTTAATGAGTTCCTAAAGTTAGTTCCTGATCAACCGTTGGTGTGGTATAAATCTTGGTTATAAATACCGACAAATTAGTTTAGAAAGACACGTAAACAAACACTAGGATATATTTATTAGAAAACGTTAAGGTCCTGGGATCCTGATCACTTCTAACACACAGAGGTTGAAAAGATGTGAGTGACGCATGGTGACCTGAAGAATGCCATATTGGGATGAGGACAGGTAGATAATTGGATCACGTGACTCCTGTGTTGTAAGGTAGGTGGTGGTTTGCCTGGTTGAGTATCATGTATGCTAATGTTTTTTCGAAATTTTGTAGTTTTCATTATGATCCATGGTGTCGGTGACGGCGATTAGCGAGGCTTCCAGTCATCGTCGGCGTCTAAGATCTTGTTCGGTGAGTTGTGCCTCATCCCAGTTCATCAAATGTCCCGTGGAGTGCCTGTGGTGGACACACTCGTACCTTAAGCCGGAGTGCATGTATGCATATGCATATCTCTGAATATGCATATATACTTGTATAATGCGTCCAGCATGTACATGTATATGATCCAGTGTTTATATTACAGACGACGTTGTCGCTTTTGAGACGCACCAGATGAACTGTCCAGAACACTGCTTGAGCAGCACACATTGCAACACTGCACAACCCTTTCTCCTTCAGGAGCCAGAGACGGGTCATTGCAAGATTAAGACCCGTGCCAGGACCCCGGTCTTGGCGAACACTATACTGTGTGTTAGAACTGCTCAAGGTCTCAAGTATTCGTCAACCTCAACAATTATAAACCAAAAAAAAGAAATAGACTTTTCAGTAGGCTTAGAGTTTTATATGGCAGTGTTTGCATGGGGAAGCGCTAAACTCATAGGAGGTCACACTCCACCTGGAAAAAAAAGGGGGAAGGAATCCACAATGGTAATACAAGACCACAATGGTAATACAAGACCACAATGGTAATACAAGGACCACAATGGTAATGCAAGACCACAATGGTAATGCAAGGGCCCCAATGGTAATACAAGACCACAATGGTAATACAAGGGCCCAAATGGTAATACAAGGACCACAATGGTAATACAAGGGCCGTAATGGTAATACAAGGACCACAATGGTAATACAAGGGCCCCAATGGTAATAAAAGGGCCCCAATGGTAATACAAGGACCACAATGGTAATACAAAGGCCCCAATGGTAATACAAGGACCACAATGGTAATACAAGGGCCCCAATGGTAATACAAAGGCCCCAATGGTAATACAAGGACCACAATGGTAATACAAGACCACAATGGTAATACAAGGACCACAATAATAATACAAGACCACAATGATAATACAAGACCACAATGATAATACAAGACCACAATGGTAATACAAGGGCCCCAATGGTAATATAAGGGCCCCAATGGTAATACAAGGACCACAATGGTAATACAAGGACTACAATGGTAATAAAAGGACAACAATGATAATACAAGGACCACAATGGTAATACAAGGGCCCCATTGGTAATACAAGGACCACAATGGTAATACAAGGACCACAAGGGTAATACAAGGGCCACAATGGTAATACAAGGGCCCCATTGGTAATACAAGGGCCCCATTGGTAATACAAGGACCACAATGGTAATACAAGGACCACAATGGTAATACAAGGACCACAATGGTAATAAAAAGACCACAATGGTAATACATGGACCACAATGATAATACAAGGACCACAATGGTAATACAAGGGCCCCAATGGCAATACAAGGACCACAATGGTAATACAAGGACCACAATGGTAACACAAGGACCACAATGGTAATACAAGGACCACAATGGTAATACAAGGGCCCCATTGGTAATACAAGGACCACAATGGTAATACAAGGGCCCCAATGGTAATACAAGGACCACAATGGTAATACAAGGACTACAATGGTAATACAAGGACCACAATGGTAATACAAGGACCACAATGGTAATACAAGGACCACAATGGTAATACAAGGACCACAATGGTAATACAAGGACCACAATGGTAATACAAAGACCACAATGGTAATACAAGTACCACAATGGTAATACAAGAGCCCCAATGGTAATACAAGGACCACATTGGTAATACAAGGACCACAATGGTAATACAAGGACCACAATGGTAATACAAGGACCACAATGGTAATACAAGGACCACAATGATAATACAAGGACCACAATGGTAATACAAGGGCCCCAATGGTAATACAAGGACCACTTGGTAATACAAGGACCACAATGGTAATACAAGGACCACAATGGTAATACAAGGACCACAATGATAATACAAGGACCACAATGGTAATACAAGGGCCCCAATGGTAATACAAGGACCACAATGGTAATATAAGGACCACAATGGAAATAAGTCACTTTGACTTTTTTTTTGGGGGGAAGGGTTGTCCTGGTGGGTAATTTACACTATGTATGATAATTGTGGTTATGTGTACCTGTACCTAAATAGACTTACTTGCTTATTTACTTATTCTACTTACTTACTTACTTACTTACTTACATTCTAGAGGAAAAGACGAGGGATCCTGGATCGCCTCGTGCTCTGGAAGCCAGGGAAGACTAGTGCTGCCATGGTGTAGTAGAGAGGGTAGGAGAGGAGGAAGGAGGAGAGGAGGGAGGAGAGGAGGAAGGAAGGAAGATAGGAAGGAAAGAAGGAAGGAAGGCAAGGCGTGAAGTAGAATGAATGAAGGAAAGAAGGAAGATAAAAAGGAAAGAAGGAAGGACTGCCCAGTGTGAGGGTCTGGGCACGGCATCCAAATTAATCGGCATCTGTCCGAGCCTACACTGGCGTAGGGGGGTTCGAACACGCGACCCCTTCCATTGGCTATTGATCTAAGGAATCCAGACATACAAATATATATAAAGAAACAGTAAAAAATATTGAAAATAGTAATACATGGCCGAAATAAAACCTAAACAAAGCACATTTTGGTGAGCAAATGTCAGTCGACGTTTCGGTTCGTTCTCGACCATTATCGAGACGTTTCGATCCGCCCTGGACCTTTTTCTAGAGATGTTTCTCCCCCACCCCCACCAGGACCTCATATCAAGACGTTTTGGTCCATTTTGGACAAATATGAAAACGTTTCAGTCCATCCTGGGACATCCTGGATGTTTATCAAGACGTTTCGGTCCATCTTAGGCCATTAACATGTTTCGGTCCATCCTAGACCATTATCAAGAAGTTTCGGCTCTTCTGGAACATTATGACAATTATCGAGACATTTCGGTCAGCGCTGGACCGAAACGTAAGAGTTGACAGTGGTCCAGGAGGGACCGAAACGTCGCCTTGAGATTCATCTCCGGGAGGAGGCTGCGTTATTCATCACCTTTCCGAACAAAATCACGAACTAGACAAATTCTTTCATACAAAAAAAAAACAGTTCCTGATCAGCCTGGCTGTGGTGCATGCTCTCGACAGCGGGCGGCGGGTACTAACAGCTTGATCGGTCTGGGACCGAGGATGTGGAGGGGATGGGACGGTGATCTCAGGAAGTCTGAGGAACTGGTCTATTAATAATGCTGCTGACTGATTTGTGAGGTCAAGATATTTAAGAATACTGATAATTAGGGATATTTAAGAATATTTACGGATAATTAGGGATATTTAAGAATATTTACGGACACTCTGGGATGTTTAAGAATAAGAATTTTAGGAATCTTTAAAAAAAAACAAAATATACGAAAATATTTAGGAATGATTCGACCCCTGGTAACACAGGCAGGTGAGTACACCCAAGGTCAGTGGTTCGACCCCTGGTAACACAGGCAGGTGAGTACACCCAAGGTCAGTGGAATGAGTGCAATGTCCTAATCCCGACGGGTTTAGTGCTTCCCCATAAATGCAATAATATAAAAAAATTATGACATCACGAGCGTCGCTCTCTCTCTCTCTCTCTCTCCTCTCTACACACACACACACACACACACACACACTCACACACACACACACACACACACACACACACTCACACACACACACACACATACACACACACACACACACATACACACACACACACATACACACACACATACACACACACATACACACACACACACACACACACACACACACATACACACACACACACACACACACACACACACACACACACACACACACACACACACACACATACACACACACACACACACACACACACACACACACACACACACACACAACACACACACACACACACACACACACACACACACACACACACACATCACACACACACATACACACACACATACACACACACACACACACACACACATACACACACATACACACACACACACACACATACACACACACACACACATACACACACACATACACACACACACATACACACACACACACACACACACACACACACAACACACACACACACACATACACACACACACACACACACACACACACACACCTCGCAGCACAAGAGTCGAAAAAAATGAAAATGGAAGGATGAGTCGTAGATGATGAGGGGAAGAAGGGGGCGTGGGAGGCTGGGGGAAGGGGGAAGTGGAAGGGGGAAGGTGGGGAGGGGGAAGGGAGGGGGAGTCTGATGGCGCCATTTGAATGCATATGTTGGGTTGCCTACACTCATAAACACATTAGGACGACCATCCAATCAAGAATGTGCTGGGGGGCGTTTCTCCTGGGGTGTGGAGGGGGGAGGGAAGGAGGGAGGGGGTGAGGGAAAGGGGGGAAGAGAGATAGAGAGAGCAAAGAAGGGAGGGGCAGAGAGGAAGGGAAGGATTTAAGAGGGCAAAAAGAGAGGTGGACTTGAGGGAGAGAGAGGGGAAGGGGAAATGGAGGAAGAAGAGGGAAGGAGAAGAGGAGGGGAGGAGAAAATATAGAATTTTAATCCATTGAGGTAGGAAGTACAAAGATGTGAGTAGGCACCACCAGCAGTGAGTAGGCACCACCAGCAGTGAGTAGGCACCACCAGCAGTGAGTAGGCACCACCAGAGTGAGTAGGCACCAACAGTAGTGAGTAGGCACCACCAGCAGTGAGTAGGCACCACCAGCTGTGACTAGACACCACCAGCAGTGAATAAGCACCCCCACCACCAGCATTAGCAGCAGCAGCAGGAGCACCACCACCACCACCACCAGCAACACCTGCAGCAGCAGCAACACTAGCAGCACCACCACCACCACCACCATCAACAACAACAACAACAACACCAGCAGCAGCACCACCACCACCAGCACCAGCACCAGCACTACCACCACCACCACCAGCACCACCACCAGCAACACCTGCAGCAGCAGCAACACTAGCAGCACCACCACCACCACCACCAACAACAACAACACCAGCCGCAGCACCACCAGCACCAGCACCAGCACCGGCACCAGCACCACCACCACCACCACCATCAACAACAACAACACCAGCAGCAGCACCACCAGCACCAGCACCAGCACCGGCACCAGCACCACCACCACCAGCACCAGCACCGGCACCGGCACCAGCACCACCAGCACTTAGCGTAGCACCAACCTTCACGATGGCACAATAACCTCAACAACCTGGTCACCATAATTGGATTTTAATAATCAAAGTAGCGATCCCCATGATGGTAACACTGCTTTCCCACGGACCACACCAGTACCAACACCACGGTAAATCCTTCCTCTTTTCACCACCACCTCCCTTAGTCAACCCCCTTTCATCTACCCTTAAGTGGGGGGTGATTACGAAGGGAAATACGTTTTCGAATGAGTGGAACAACGCGTGAGGAACTCCTCCGATGTATTGGAATTTGGGTGATTGGGCGAAAAGATTTATTTTAAAAGGTTTTTGTTGGTAAAGGAGCTGCTGATCTGCGATGCTCAGAAATGCAAATTGGAAAGTTGTTTGTGAGTCTGGGAGTTGAGCTTAGCGTGAAGCACGCGAGGTGATCCCGCGGGAAGCACTAATTAAGATGCTGCCAGCGTTGTGCTGCCCTTCAGTAGCACATGACATCCTGACCTCAGAGGGAATGATGATGCTGCTGGCTGTGTGCCATGAATGATGGTGAGGGAGGCCAGACCAGATGATGGTTGAGTGCCATGAATGATGTTGAGGGAGGCCAGACCAGATGATGGTTGAGTGCCATGAATGATGGTGAAGGAGGCCAGACCAGATGATGGTTGAGTGTCATGAATGATGGTGAGGGAAGCCAGACCAGATGATGGTTGAGTGCCATGAATGATGGTGAGGAGGCCAGACCAGATGATGGTTGAGTGTCATGAATGATGGTGAGGGAGGCCAGACCAGATGATGGTTGAGTGCCATGAAAGATGCTGAGGGAGGCCAGACCAGATGATGGTTGAGTGCCATGAATGATGGTGAGGGAGGCCAGGCCAGATGATGGTTGAGTGCCATGAATGATGCTGAGGGAGGCCAGACCAGATGATGGTTGAATGCCATGAATGATGGTGAGGGAGGTCAGACCAGATGATGGTTGAGTGCCATGAATAATGCTGAGGGATGCCAGACCAGATGATGACCCAGGACCCAATGTTCATCTCCTTTTTTTCTTTTCATTATTGACCTTTACTGATAGCCATCCTTAGTGAAAGGAGGATCGAACCTTGAGATGAACGACCCATACAAGACGGTACTTGTACAAGAGCATTACACTACGGCTGACATCACCAAATGTTAGGTTGTAAGGTTTGTCAGGAAACAGGACAATTGTTTCCTGACACGGACCTTGGTCATATGAGGACCCGCAGATAGAGCTTTTGGTCATTTCAAAAGACTGGCAAACACGACACATTATAACAACGAAGTTTCAGGGGAGATATGACCACGATACACACGATACTCAAAGGCACTGGCAGGACGGAGAGGACCACAGGAAGAAGTTTCAGAAGAATGACAGGTCCTAAGTGTCCTGGGACCAACAACGCCGCTCGATTATATGTTGAGAGACGGGCCCAGGAACCGAGACTCGACCCCTTCAAGTATAAATCGGCGAATACATCCATACATCAGCGCATACACAAAGTATTTCTAAGTTTTAATGTGTTAGCATTTTTCTTCTCTTTTGCTCTCTTCTTGTTGATCAAATTCATGAAAATGACAGAGTACAAAACATTACTACTGCTACTTCTACTGCTACTACTACTGCTACTGCTACTGCTACTACTACTACTACTGCTACTTCTACTCTACTACTCTGCTACTGCTACTGTACTGCTACTCTACTGCTACTGCTCATACTGCTACTACTACTACTACTGCTACATTTCTGCTACTCTACTGCTACTGCTACTACTACTGCTACTGCTGCTACTACTACTGCTCCTGCTACTACTACTGCTACTACTACTGCTACTGCTACTTCTACTACTACTGCTACTTCTACTATTACTGCTACTTCTACTGCTACTTCTACTATTACTGCTACTTCTACTATTACTTCTACTTCTACTGCTACTTCTACTACTACTACTTCTACTATTACTGCTACTACTACTATTTCTGCTACTTCTACTTCTACTATTAATTCTACAACTACTACTACTGCTACTTCTACTACTACTGCTACTTCTACTACTTCTACTAATACTTCTACTCTACTACTTCTACTAATACTTCTATTTCTACTGCTACTTCTACTACTACTGCTACTTCTATTACTTCCACTTCTACTGCTACTTCTACTACTGCTACTTCTACTATTACTTCTACTTCTAATGCTACTTCTACTACTACTGCTACTTCTACTATTACTGCTACTACTACTGCTACTACTATTGCTACTTCTACTATTACTGCTATTTCTACTATTACTGCTACTTTTATTACTACTACTACTGCTACTTCTACTACTACTACTGCTGCTTCTACTACTACTACTGCTACTTCTACTACTACTACTACTACTACTACTGCTTCTACTACTACTATTGCTACTTCTACTACTACTGTTGCTGTTACGGCCCCGTATCTAACAATGGTAGTTAGGTAATTACCTCACCTATTACAAATAAAGAAGCATTTGTAATTAACGACTGTTTGGGATACTAAGTAAAATATCGTTTTTCAGATTTTTATTATATTAAATATATATTATTAATATAAAAAACATATAATCTGAATAAAAACATAATCTAATAATCTGTGTAAAAACCTATTTACACAAAATCACAGTACAAGATAAAAGTCACAAGTAAAATAGAGTATTCGGTGTAGTGTCAAGTCGCTGCCATCTTCTAGTGTCACGCAGGACACTACCACACCTTGTCATGATACTTCTTTGTCTTATGGCACGCCTTCTCACGGGGTCCCCTGACACCCGTTCTCTTGTGTCACATGACACGCCCCCGGTGTCACCCGACACGCCTTCTCTTCTGTGTCACACGACACCCTTCTCTCTGTGCCCATAAGACACCTTCCTTGCATCATGAACCCATCTCTAATAAAACCTTTTCACCGCGTTATGACACATCAAATACACGACTCAACCTGTGTCGTGCCACCGTCACAAACTCTGACTGACTACACCACTAAATACCTGACACCACATAGTGTCACACAAGACACCACCTGTTACCAGTGTCACACAAGACACCACCTGTTACCAGTGTCACACACTTTCAGGTACATAAGTTCAGGTACAACAGGCCATTTTCAGGTACATAGTCTCAGGAACACAGTCGGTACGGTGAATAAGCCAGTAGATAGTCTAAGGCCGTCACCAGCACGAAGAGTCAATCTCCAGGTCTATCTGTTGAACACTCCCAGGTGTATCAGGGAGCTAGTGAACTCTCCAGTGTTGTATAGGGGAGAGTCTCGCTGACACTCTCCAGCAGTGTATATGGGAGAGTCTCGTACACTCCCTAGGTGTATCAGGGAGCTGGTGAACTCTCCAGTGTTGTATATGGGAGTCTCGTTAGCACTGTCAGTCAAGCCGGCCCGGCAGTCAAACATCAGGTCTGATGACGTAACCCCTTGACTGCCGGCCGGTGAGGTAATTACCTAACTACCATTGTTAGATACGGGGCCGTAACAGTTGCTAATAATAATATTTATAATTCTACTAAAACTACTACTACTAATAAAAATATTTATACTACTACTGCTATAAATACTACTACTAGTACTAATAATATTACCATTACTACTATAACTACTAATACTATAACTACTACTCTTATAACTATAACTACAACTACAATAACTACTACTCTTATAACTATAACTACTTCTACTATATCTACTACCACTAATAATATTACTATTAATACTGCTACTACTACTATAACTATTACTACTAATAGTAATACTACTATTACTAATGCTATTACTACTAATACTCATACCAGTACTATTATTGTAACTACTACTACTACTAATAATAATAATAACAATAATAATCACACGAAATCACAGCTTCCCTGTCTTCATCAACATTTAACAAATCCTCAAAATATTCTCTCCATCTTCCCGATACCTCTAACTCTCCATTTAATAACTCTCCTCTCCTATTTTTAACTGTCAAATCCATTTGTTCTCTAGGCTTCCTCAACTTATTAATCTCAAATAAGAAAAAGTTTTGGAATGAGATTAATAAGTTGAGGAAGCTGAATCATTAAAAGAGAGAGAAAGTTAAATGATCGAGAAAGATGGAGAAATATTTGAAATGTTGATGAAGAAACTATGTTTCGTAAGAGAGGAATAACATCTTGTAGGAGTGTGGAAGAGCCAGTTGTGGGTGTAGGGAAGTTCGTGAGGCAGTGGGTAGAATGAAAGGGGTAAGGCAGCTGGGATTGATGGGATAAAGATAGAAATGTTAAAAGCAGGTGGGGATATAATTTTGGAGTGGTTGGTGCTATTATTTAATAAATGTATGGAAGAGGGTAAGGTACCTAGGGATTGGCAGAGACGTGTATTGTTCCTTTGTATAAAGGCAAAGGGGACAAAGAGAGTGCAAAAATTATAGGGGAATAAGTCTGTTGAGTGTACCTGGTAAAGTGTATGGTAGAGTTATTATTGAAAAGAATTAAGAGTAAAACAGAAAGCAGGATAGCAGATGAACAAGGGGCTTTAGGAAAGGTAGGGGTGTGTAGACCAAGTGTTTACAGTGAAACATATAGGTGAACAGTATTTGGATAAGGGTAAAGATGTTTTTGTGGCATTTATGGATTTGGAAAAGGCGTATGATAGGGTAGATAGGGGGCAATGTGGCAGATGTTGCAGGTGTATGGAATAGGAGGAAGGTTACTGAAAGCAGTGAAGAGTTTTTATGAGGATAGTGAGGCTCAGGTTAGAGTGTGTAGGAGGAAGGGGACTATTTCCCAGTAAAAGTGGGCCTTAGACAAGGATGTGTGATGTCACCGTGGTTGTTCAATATATTTATAGATGGGGTTGTAAGAGAAGTGAATGCGAGGGTCTTGGCAAGAGGTGTTGGGCTAAAAGATAAAAGCAAATACAAAGTGGGAGTTGTCACAGTTGCTTTTTGCTGATGACACTGTCTTTTGGGAGATTCTGAAGAGAAGCTGCAGAGGTTGGTGGATGAATTTGGTAGGGTGTGTAAAGAAGAAAATTGAAAGTGAATATAGGAAAGAGTAAGGTGATGAGAATAACAAAAGAATAGGTGACGAAAGATTGGATATCAGATTGGAGGGAGAGAGTATGGAGGAGGTGAATGTATTCAGATATTTGGGAGTGGACATGTCGGCGGATGGGTCTATGAAGGATGAGGTGAATCATAGAATTGATGAGGGAAAAGGGTGAGTGGAGCACTTCGGGTCTGTGGAGACAAGAACCTTGTCCATGGAAGTAAAGAGGGAATGTATGAGAGTATAGTTATACCAACGCTCTTATATGGGTGTGAAGCATGGGTGATGAATGTTGCAACGAGGAGAAGGCTGGAGGCAGTGGAGATGTCATGTCTGAGGTCAATGTGTGGTGTGAATATAATGCAGAGAATTCGGAGTTTGGAAATTAGGAGGAGGTGCAGGATTACCAAAACGATTGTCCAGAGAGCTGAGGAGGGTTGTTGAGGTGGTTTGGACATGTAGAGAGAATGGAACGAGACAGAGTGACTTCGAGTGTATAAATCTGTAGTGGAGGGAAGGCGGGGTAGGGGTCGGCCTAGGAAAGGTTGGAGGGAGGGGTAAAGGAAGTTTTGTGTGCGAGGGCTTGGATTTCCAGCAAGCATGTGTGAGCGTATTTGATAGGAGTGAATGGAGGCATATGGTTTTAATACTTGACGTGCTGTTGGAGTGTGAGCAAAGTAACATTTATGAAGGGATTCAGGGAAACCGGCAGGCCGGACTTGAGTTCTGGAGATGGGAAGTACAGTGCCGGCACTCTGAAGGAGGGTGTTAATGTTGCAGTTTTATAACTGTAGTGTAAAGCACCCTTCTGGCAAGACAGTGATGGAGTGAATGATGATGAAAGTTTTTCTTTTTCGGGCCACCCTGCCTTGGTGGGAATCGGCCGATGTGTTAATAAAAAAAAAAAAAAAAACAATAATAAAAATAATAATAACAATAATAATAATAATAATAATAATAATAATAATAATAATAATAATAATAATAATAACAATAATAATAATAATAACAATAATAATAATAATAATAATAATAAAAATAATTAACACTAATAATTTTAATGCTAATAAAAGCACTTCTATTACTACACCCACTACTTCTACCAGCACTGTTACTACGACTACTACCAGCACTGTTACTACGACTACTACCAGCACTGTTACTACGACTACTACCAGCACTGTTACTACAACTACTACCAGCACTGTTACTACGACTACTACCAGCACTGTTACTACGACTACTACCAGCACTGTTACTACGACTACTAACAGCACTGTTACTACAAATATTACCAGAACTGTTACTACGACTACTACCAGCACTGTTACTACGACTACTACCAGCACTGTTACTACAACTACTACCAGCACTGTTACTACGACTACTACCAGCACTGTTACTACGACTACTACCAGCACTGTTACTACAACTACTACCAGCACTGTTACTACGACTACTACCAGCACTGTTAATACGACTACTACCAGCACTGTTACTACAACTACTACCAGCACTGTTACTACGACTACTACCAGCACTGTTACTACGACTACTACCAGCACTCTTACTACAAATATTACCAGCACTGTTACTACGACTATTACCAGCACTGTTACTACAACTACTACCAGCACTGTTACTACGACTACTACCAGCACTGTTACTACGACTACTACCAGCACTGTTACTACAACTACTACCAGCACTGTTACTACGACTACTACCAGCACTGTTACTGGTACTATCACTATGACATTCTTCGCTTACAAAGACAGCCTTTAGTGCCAGGCTCTGCCAGTGCCCTCTGGTAAAATATACAGTACCTGCTTTTGTTACACATTCACAGACATATTAAGAGCTCCAAAGGGAATTTCTGACCATTAAATTAGGGTCATCAATGTTTCAAGAGTCAGGCAGACCAGAGCATTGATAGCTTCCTGGTTGCAACCTTCCCTTCTCCCTCCCCCTGACTGTGTAGCCTCAGAGTTTGTGCTATCCTCCCTATCCCCCTTGTCTCCCTTCCCTCCCTTCCTTCCTCCCTAGTTTCCTGTCTTTATTGCGTTACTTCTCTCCCCCAGCGTCTCTCTTCATCACTTGCTTCTGTATATTCTTTCATACTCTCTCCTCATTCTCCGCTGCTTTATATCCCCCTTTACTCCTTCTTCATCTCCTATCCCCATATATTTTTCTCCCCCTCTACCTTCCACCCTCCCTCCCTCCTTCCCTCCTTCCTCCACCTCGTTGCACATGGAGGGAGCCTCTGAAATAATCATGAATTAATTTTAATCACTGTGGACGCAGTTGTTGTTCTGCTGGGGACAGTTCCATCACTGCTGGGATAGTTCTCGTTCACTGCGGGACAGTTTCTTATCACGTGGGGACTCAGTTCTCCTTACACTCTGGACGGACAGTTCTATTATCACTGCTGTGGACAGTTCCTCTGTATCACTGCGGGGATCAGTTCTATTATCACTGCTGGGGATCAGTGTTCTTACTCACTGCACACATGATCACAGCTATTCTCATGATCACTGACTGGGAATCACACAGTCACACACACACGAACACTGCAAGGGGACAGGTGTTAACTGATATCTTGACGCAGGAAGGTTCAAATCACTGCTGGGACTACAGTTCCTTGTATCACTGCAGGGGACATTCTGCTAGTATCACTGCGAGGGATAGTCTAGTATCACTGCGGGATCCAGTCCAGTATCACTCGCTGGGGATCCAGTTCCTCTGTATTACTGCTGGGATCAGTTCTCTGTTCACTGCTGGGGATCAGTTCTCTGTATCACTGCTGTGGATCAGTTCCTCTGTATCACTGCTGGGGATCAGTTCTCTGTATCACTGCTGGGGATCAGTTCTCTGTATCACTGCTGGGGATCAGTTCCTCTGTATCACTGCTGGGGATCAGTTCCTTGTATCACTGCTGGGGATCAGTTCTCTGTATCACTGCTGGGGATCAGTTCCTATGTATCACTGCTGGGATCAGTTCCTCTGTATCACTGCTGGGGATCAGTTCTTTTCACTGCGGATCAGTTCTGTATCACTGCTGGGGATCAGTTCCTCTGTATCACTGCTGGGGATCAGTTCCTTGTATCACTGCTGGGATCAGTTCCTCTGTATCACTGCTGGGGATCAGTTCTCTGTATCACTGCTGGGATCAGTTCCTTGATCACTGCGGGGATCAGTTCCTATGTATCACTGCTGGGATCAGTTCCTCTGTATCACTGCTGGGATGTTCCTATTCACTGCTGGTGTTCCTGCCTGCTGGATCAGTTCAATCTGGGGATCAGTTCTGTATCTGCTGGGATCAGTTCCTGTATCACTGCTGGATCAGTTCCTTTACACTGCTGGGGATCAGTTCCTCTGTATCACTGCTGGGATCAGTTCTCTTCACTGCGGGATCAGTTCCTCTTCACTGCTGGGGATCAGTTCCTCTGTATCACTGCTGGGGATCAGTTCCCTTAAATGCTGGGATAGTTCTACACTGCTGGGGATCAGTTCCTTGTATCACTGCTGGGGATCAGTTCCTGTATCATGCTATCAGTTCTCTGATCACTGGGGATCAGTTCCTATGTATCACTGCTGGGGATCAGTATCCTTCTCTGTATCACTGCTGGGGATCAGTTCCTATGTATCACTGCTGGGGATCAGTTCCTTGTATCACTGCTGGGGATCAGTTCCTCTGTATCACTGCTGGGGATCAGTTCCTCTGTTACTGCTGGGATCAGTCCCTCTGTTACTGCTGGGATCAGTTCCTTGTATCACTGCTGGGATCAGTTCCTCTGTATCACTGCTGGGGATCAGTTTCTCTGTATCACTGCTGGGGATCAGTTCCTCTGTATCACTGCTGGGATCAGTTCCTATGTATCACTGCTGGGGATCAGTTCCTATGTATCACTGCTGGGGATCAGTTCCTCTGTATCACTGCTGGGGATCAGTTCCTATGTATCACTGCTGGGGATCAGTTCCTATGTATCACTGCTGGGGATCAGTTCCTCTGTATCACTGCTGGGGATCAGTTCCTCTGTATCACTGCTGGGGATCAGTTCCTCTGTATCACTGCTGGGGATCAGTTCCTATGTATCACTGCTGGGGATCAGTTCCTATGTATCACTGCTGGGGATCAGTTCCTATGTATCACTGCTGGGGATCAGTTCCTATGTATCACTGCTGGGGATCAGTTCCTATGTATCACTGCTGGGGATCAGTTCCTATGTATCACTGCTGGGGATCAGTTCCTATGTATCACTGCTGGGGATCAGTTCCTCTGTATCACTGCTGGGGATCAGTTCCTCTGTATCACTGCTGGGGATCAGTTCCTATGTATCACTGCTGGGGATCAGTTCCTATGTATCACTGCTGGGGATCAGTTCCTATGTATCACTGCTGGGGATCAGTTCCTATGTATCACTGCTGGGGATCAGTTCCTATGTATCACTGCTGGGGATCAGTTCCTATGTATCACTGCTGGGGATCAGTTCCTATGTATCACTGCTGGGGATCAGTTCCTATGTATCACTGCTGGGGATCAGTTCCTATGTGTCACTGTTTTTATAATTCTCTCTATTTACGTTGGAAATAAATGGTATAAAATACCGACACATTGGACAAATATACACAAAAGCAGTATAATGTGATCCTTTATTGACAACGTTTCGCCCACGCAGTGGGCTTTATCGAGGCACAAACAGATCTACATGTTGCTCATTTTCCAGGTAGATCTGTCTGTGACTCGATAAAGCCCACTGCGTGGGCGAAACGTTGTCAATAAAGGATCACATTATACTGCTTATGTGTTTATTTTTCCACCTATTTACGTTAGAAAGTGCCTACTTACATGAAACAGTAAGTCAGTGCGCGAGAAAGTACCTGCTTGTATGGGGAAAAAACCCACATTACACGAGAAAGTACTACGTGCTTGGAAAGTTGCATAATGGCGTGAGAAAGTGCCAAGCGCAGCTTGATGACAGTTGAGATAGTCAAGGGACAGTAGTGACTGAGCCAGAGACACTGTCCTAGTCAAGGGACAGTAGTGACTGAGCCAGAGACACTGTCCTAGTCAAGGGACAGTAGTGACTGAGCCAGAGACAATGTCATAGACAAGGGACAGTAGTGACTGAGCCAGAGACAATGTCATAGACAAGGGACAGTAGTGACTGAGCCAGAGACACTGTCCTAGTCAAGGGACAGTAGTGACTGAGCCAGAGACAATGTCATAGACAAGGGACAGTAGTGACTGAGCCAGAGACAATGTCATAGACAAGGGACAGTAGTGACTGAGCCAGAGACACTGTCATAGACAAGGGACAGTAGTGACTGAGCCAGAGACACTGTCATAGTCAAGGGACAGTAGTGACTGAGCCAGAGACACTGTCCTAGTCAAGGGACAGTAGTGACTGAGCCAGAGACACTGTCCTAGTCAAGGGACAGTAGTGACTGAGCCAGAGACACTGTCCTCTTCACTGTATGTTCATCTCCTCTTTCTATTTCGTGTTGTTTACTTTCCTTTCCCCTCCTCTCTACCGCTGCTTTCTTTCTTCCCCACCTTCCTTCTGTTGTATTCTTTCAATCCCCCTCTCTCTCTCTCTCTCTTCTGTTATATTTATTCCCCTTTTCCCCAATTAGGTTGTATTCTTCTCCTTTCCCGTCTCTTGTTGTCTTTTCGTTTCAACTCTTTGTTGTGATCCCCTTTCCCCATCCTTCTCTTCTTCCTCTTCCTTAATTTACATGTCTTTCTATTCGCTTTATCTTCTGGTTCTTCTTCCATCTTATGCTTCACAACTTTCAGTTTTCCCCGAATCTCTCTATATTCCCCTTTCCAATTCCAAGTATACCTTCTCTTCCGTCTTTCCCATTCCTTCGTTAGAAGGAATGGGAATGGGTCAGAAAGTATTGGAGGGAGGGGGGAAAGAGAGAGACGATCGAGTCCCTTTCCCCTCCCTCCTATACTTCTCTGACCCACTTCCCTTCCTTCTAACCAATTTTACCCGCCCGTATACACCTCCACTCCTTTTCCTCCGTATTCTATACATTACCTCCACTCTTCCCTTCATTTCACATACCCCCCATTCCTTCCCCTCCCTCTCATTCCTCCTTTTACCTTCCATCTTGTGTCAGCTCCCCCATGCTGTGGAGATTTCACTTTAAAATTTGCTTGTCGTCTCTGCCACAGTAGCAATTTGACGCTCAATGTGAAATCTACTTTATGAATTACTTAGCTTAGACGAGCTGCCTCCTCTTCCTCTTCTTCCTCTTCTTCCTCCTCCTCCTCCTCCTTATTATTATTTTTTCTTCTTTTTTTCAGATCTCTCGGCATAATCTTCTTCTGAGCAAATCGTGAATTCGGTGCCTAAGTTATTTAGGTGTGTTGGTGGCTTCCATGAATCGATTGTTGGTTGTGTGATGGAGGCGCTCGTCACGCTGTCAACCGCACTGCCTCAACAACCATACATTTTTTAAGTCTTCTGTCACAGTGCAAGCAAAGATGTACTGGCTGGAGGGG
The DNA here is from genome assembly GCA_009830355.1 of Cherax destructor. NCBI lineage: Eukaryota > Metazoa > Arthropoda > Malacostraca > Decapoda > Parastacidae > Cherax > Cherax destructor. The sequence continues at coordinate 432,974 of WNWK01000209.1, read as the reverse complement.
GAGGAGGAGGAGGAGGAGAAGGAGAAGGAGAAGAGACTTGGTGCATCATCTGAGAGACTTGGTGCATCATCTGAGAGACTTGGTGCATCATCTGCAGGAGATGATGTTGAGATACGAGGCACAGCATCTGGAGGAGAAGATGTAGTGATCTCTCTCAGCGTCTCTAGCGGTGCCAACATCTCTAGCGGTAAGCGCATCAGTCATCTCCTATTTAAGCAACTACAAAAGAAAAACCGGTGTTCTGGTGTACCTTCTTCTTCTTCTCCTCCTCCTCCTCCTCCTCTTCCTCCTCCCCCTCTTCCTCCTCCTCCTCCTGTTCCTGTGAGTGTCTCTGTGTGTATCTCTCCCTCTCTTGATAGCCCCAGCATCCCATCTTGAACAACAAGATCCATATTCATCTGCCAATCGAGCCCCACGCTTATCTACCGAGCGTGCGCTAAATGCTCGCTTTTTTCCTGCTTTATCGCGAGTTTGTGCGATTAGCCGACGCTAGAACTGTCAGTCGTGTATCGGAAAACGGCAGTTGGGTATCAGGGAGCTGTCAGTCGGGTATCAGAGAGCGAGAATGGAAGATGTGGGACATGGAAGAGGCTCTGTACATTGGATGTTTACGGCAAGTCTCATCGCCAGTCAGTCAACTCAGACATCGATCCGGTGAGCGAACGAAATCGTAAGCGTCTCTCCAGATTGACGTGTGTGTGTGTGTGTGTGTGTGTGTGTGTACTCACCTAATTGTGGTTGCAGGGGTCGAGACTCAGCTCCTGGCTCCGCCTCTTCGCTGTCCGCTACTGGGTCTCTGCTCTCCCTGCTCCATGAGCTTTATCATACCTTGTCTTAAAACTATGTATGGTTCCCGCCTCCACTATATCGTTCGCTAGACTATTCCACTTCCTGACTACTCTATGGCTGAAGAAATGCTTCCTAACATCCCTTTGAATCATCTGAGTCTTCATCTTCCAGTTGTGTCCCCTTGTTTCTGTGTTCCCTCTCTGGAACATCCTGTAACTATCTACCTTGTCGATTCCCCGCAGTATTTTACATGTCGTTATCATGTCTCCTCTAACCCTTCTGTGTGTGTGTGTGTGTACGAGTAGAGGCATTTAGGTAGCTGCTGCTTGAATCCTACCTGACATGATGTAGTGTACTGCCTCTACAGTCCTCAATAAGTAGACAGATAAACACACAGTAGTTAATAAAGTGACCATAAGACTGACCACATACTTTGACCACATAGTTTTATCCTTATCTGTCAGACTGTCTGCCTGGCTACATTATTATTATTATTATTATTATTATTATTATTATTATTATTATTATTATTATTATTATTATGAGATGATATAGATAGATAGAGAGATATATAGATAGATACATAGATATAGAGATAGATAGATAGATAAATAGATAACGAGATATAGAGATAGATAGATAGATAGATAGATAGAGAGAGAGAGAGAGAGAGAGAGAGAGAGAGAGAGAGAGAGCACTCCCTTCTCTCACCACTTCCCTCCTTACTCTCAATTTGGCAAATCCAAATACACCAACTAGCTGACGCAGGCCTCTTCCCCTCTTCCTCTTCCCTCTTTTGTCACGTCCCCTCCTCCCACCTTTCTTTTTCTCTTTTTCCTCTCTTTTTTCCTCGTCTTTCTCTTCATCTCGTTTTGCCCCTCTTCCTTCATCCTCCTATTTCTCTGTCTTTCCTTTCCAATCGTCTTCCGTACCACTTCATTACTTTGTTTAATTTTCTTTCACTTTCCCTTAATTTGGACTTTCTTTTTTCCTTTCCCTCTTTTCCACTCTTTATATTATTTTTCCTCTATTTTCCCCTTTTTATGTCCCTCGTGTTTCCATATTAAATTTTTCCTCTCTTCCTCTCTCTCTCTCTCTCTCTCTCTCTCTCTCTCTCTCTCTCTTTATCTCTCTCTTTCCCATCATTTCTTTCTCACCTTCTTCCTCCCTCTTATTTTATCAACTTTCCCATCTTCCCCTCTTTCTCACTCTCTCTCTCTCTCTCTCTTTCTCACTCTCTCTCTCCCATTCTCTGTTACATCTTCAGTTATTTAAAGGCAGCTACAAGTCATTTCTGTTCAATATATATATAACGTCTGACCATTCCGGGTCACACTTGGCCACTTCTGGCCACTCTTGGCCACTTTTGGTCACTGCAAGTAACTCTTGGAAAGTGGCCTGACCAAGGCCGCGTTGAGAGGACGGAGGATCGACTCTCCAACCACTAAATGGCCACTTTTAATTAACACTTAAGCTTTCTTCAAAGCAGCCGATACCACCACTTACACGCTACCACTTTTTTCCCACATCCCCCTTAGATAGCAACCCCCTCCCTCCCATACCACTTAACCACTTCTCACTATATCACATACTTCAGGGAAGTATTAACTAAGATAAGTGATGTACCACTTAATAAGGGAATACACTGTATTATTAATACCAGGAATGGATATGCTGGTATACATATTTTTATTATTAACACATCGGCCGATTCCCACCAAGGCAGGGTGTCGTGTCAGTATCATATATACACTTGTGTAGTGTATCTTCCCTTTTATACAGCTGGTCCCTTTGCGTGTGACGTCACGGTACCCGCTGACGTCAGAGGCTCAGCGCATGTGCAAGCCTCCATAGGCACTCTTCCTCACTAACGTTAGACTACAGGCGAGACAGACGGGTGGCTGGACTCTCCTTCCTACTGTAAATATACCGTAACCATCCAACAAGGATATCTTTGACCTCTATATATCTCTCCAAGACCCACGCGACAAGTGTGGCCCGAAAAGAAAGACTTTCATCATCATTCACTCCATCACTGTCTTGCCAGAGGGTGCTTTACACTACAGTTATAAAACTGCAACATTAACACCCCTCCTTCAGAGTGCAGACACTGTACTTCCCATCTCCAGGACTCAAGTCCGGCCTGCCGGTTTCCCTGAATCCCTTCATAAATGTTACTTTGCTCACACTCCAACAGCACGTCAAGTATTAAAACCATTTGTTTCCATTCACTCCTATCAAATACGCTCACATGCTTGCTGGAAGTCAAGCCCCTCGCACACAAACCTTCTTTACCCCTCCTCAACCTTTCCTAGGCCGACCCCTACCCCCGCCTTCCCTCCACTTCATATTTATACACTCTCGAAGTCATTCTGTCTCGTTCCATTCTCTCTACATGTCCGAACCACCTCAACAACCCCTCCTCAGCTCTCTGGATAATAGTTTAGGTAATCCCTCACCTCCTCCTAATTTCCAAACTCCGAATTCTCTGCATTATATTCACACCACACATTGACCTCAGACATGACATCTCCACTGCCTCCAGCCTTCTCCTCGTTGCAACATTCATCACCCATGCTTCACACCCATATAAGAGTGTTGGTATAACTCTCATACATTCCCCTCTTTACTTCCATGGACAAAGTTCTTTGTCTCCACAAACTCCGAAGTGCTCCACTCACTTTTTTTCCCTCATCAATTCTATGATTCACCTCATCCTTCATAGACCCATCTGCTGACATGTCCACTCCCAAATATCTGAATACATTCACCTCCTCCATACTCTCTCCCTCCAATCTGATATCCAATCTTTCGTCACCTAATCTTTTAGTTATCCTCATCATCTTACTCTTTCCTATATTCACTTTCAATTTCCTTCTTTTACACACCCTACCAAATTCATCCACCAACCTCTGCAACTTCTCTTCAGAATCTCCCAAAAGCACAGTGTCATCAGCAAAAAGCAACTGTGACAACTCCCACTTTGTATTTGATTCTTTATCTTTTAACCCCACACCTCTTGCCAAGACCCTCGCATTCACTTCTCTTACAACCCCATCTATAAATATATTGAACAACCACGCTTTATACAACATACTTGGTTACTGGGGAGGTAAGTGATGAATTATCAATACAAATGGGGAGAGAGGAGAGCAGACAGGGTGAATTTCACCCCCAAACTAAATAGGGTAAATAAGGGGCTAATGCTCATTTTCACAGGCAGACTCAATACACAGTTTCAAGAGTAGGAACGACAGGTCCCAGGAGGTTAGAAACCAGTGGAGTTGATCAAAGTAGTCCAGAATGCTGGGACCAAGAACCGAGTCTCGATTCCATGAACGCATCACGGTGAGCATAGCCTAGTACACAACAGGGTGAGTACAGCCTAGTACACAACAGATGAGTACAGCCTAGTACACAACACGATGAGTACAGCCTAGTATACAACAGGGTGAGTACAGCCTAGTACTCTAACACGGAGTACAGCCTAGTACACACAGTGAGTACACCTGTACTCAACAGGTGTACACCTGTACCACAGATGGTCAGCCTAAGTTGCACAACAAGATGTACAGCCTAGTACACAACAGGGTTGCGTACAGCCTAGTACACAAAGATAGTACAGCCTAGTACACAACAAGATGAGTACAGCCTAAGTACACAACAAGATGAGTACAGCTAGTACACAACAAGATGAGTACAGCCTAGTACACAACAGGGTGAGTACAGCCTAGTACACAACAAGATGAGTACAGCCTAGTACGCAACAGGGTGAGTACAGCCTAGTACACAACAGGGTGAGTACAGCCTAGTACACAACAGGATGAGTACAGCCTAGTACACAACAGGGTGAGTACAGCCTAGTACGCAACAGGGTGAGTACAGCCTAGTGCACAACAGGATGAGTACAGCCTAGTACGCAACAGGGTGAGTACAGCCTAGTACACAACAGGGTGAGTACAGCCTAGTACGCAACAGGGTGAGTACAGCCTAGTATACAACACGGTGAGTACAGACTGTACTCTACCCGGACTGTCTTCGGGCGTCCCGTGGGTGAATTTCTGTCTCCTCTCTCCTTGTCCCCTTCGCTACCTAAGTTGCACTGAACTGATCTAAAGGTAATTAATTCAACTAGGATTGCCTTCACACGACCTTGTTAGAAGATTTCAGATAATCAGGTGGCAATGTCACCTAATCATCTGAAATGCTGTAACAGTTGTCCCAACACAAAAACCATAAATCACAACACTAACACCATAAAATTACATCTCAATCACCAAAAAATTACATGAACACCAAAATTACAATATAAACACCATCTCCTAAGGCAGTACAAATCCCAAATAACCTGGTAAGAGAGGACTATAACACCTGTTTTTAGACCAAAGGGCTAGAAACTAGTGAAGCCATACACAGAGAGGTGTATGTCCCTCAGTGTATACTGTATATCATGAGAATTTAATTCCTATTTTAGGCATTATCGTATCCTTGGCAGGTGGTGTATGGAGAGATCACAGGCCTTAATTATGCCCTTCGTGTGGTCAATATGCTCTTAAACTAGCAAGCTAACCAACCGAGGGGTCAGGAGCTGCGATTTGACCCCAGCAGCCACAACTAGGTGGGAATACACTTACGCGGGAGACCTTTACGAAGTCGCTTTCTAAGTGAGAGTATCTTAGAAAATTTTCTCTAGTTCTCTACTTCAAGAACAGGGATTAAGAAATAATTACAGTATCTATTCCTTCTCCTGTCTTCTCTTCTTTTTCCTTCTCCTCCTCCTCTTCTTTCCTCTCCTTCTCCTCTTTCTTCTCCTCATTTTCATCCCTTCCTCTTTCTCCTCCTCCTTCTTCTTTTCCTCGTCTTTCAGGTTTTCCTCCCCCTCCTCCTCCTCCTCTTCCTCCTCCTCCTCCATTCCTCACTCCAGTTTTGCCCCTTGGGAGTGACTAAGAGCACCCTCCCCTCCCTCGCCACCCCTATCTCCCTCCCCTCCCTATAGCCTGTACCTTTCACAGTGATAGGTAATTGAGAGATTCCTCTCATCTCCCCACCTCCATTCCTCACCCAGGCCTCCCTCCCCTCTTCCTCACCAGAATATCATATAGGTAACTCCTCCGAAGCGAGGGAAAGAGGGGGAAGAGCGAATTCCCCCCTCCCCTCCTCCTTCCCTGTTCCTCCCCTCATCTCCCAGTTCAGGCTGACACATTTCATTACCTCGTGTATGAAGCCCACCCGGTGTGTTCCCACTATGTAACTATCATACAGAATAGTGTAACAACACACTGCTGGTGTTCCCACTGTGTAACTATCATACAAGATAGTGTAGCAACACACTGCTGGTGTTCCCACCGTGTAACTATCATACGAGATAGTGTAGCAACACACTGCTGGTGTTCCCACCGTGTAACTATCATACAGAATAGTGTAGCAACACACTGCTGGTGTTCCCACCGTGTAACTATCATACGAGATAGTGTAGCAACACACTGCTGGTGTTCCCACCGTGTAACTATCATACAGAATAGTGTAGCAACACACTGCTGGTGCTCCCACCGTGTAACTATCATACAGAATAGTGTAGCAACACACTGCTGGTGTTCCCACTATGTAACTATCATACAGAATAGTGTAGCAACACACTGCTGGTGTTCCCACCGTGTAACTATCATACAGAATAGTGTAGCAACACACTGCTGGTGCTCCCACCGTGTAACTATCAACAGAACAGTGTAGCAACACACTGCTGTGTTCCCACCATGTAACTTCATGACAGAATAGTGTAGCAACACACCTGCTGGTGTTCCCATCGTGTAACTATCATACGAGATAGTGTAGCAACACACTGCTGGTGTTCCCACCGTGTAACTATCATACGAGATAGTGTAGCAACACACTGCTGGTGCTCCCACCGTGTAACTATCATACGAGATAGTGTAGCTTGCTCTGTGGCGGATTCCTCGGGAGGGGGGAAGGAGGAGGGGGATGGAGGGGGAAGAAGAGGGAAGAGGGTGACTAAACATCTCTCCCCCCTGGCTTGTACTATGGAGGTTGCCGGGGGAGGGAGAAAAAGAAGGGGAGAGGGGTGACTAAGAATCTTCTCCCTACTCGGCCAGATTGAGGACATTCTTGGCGTGGCGTCCATTGTGGCGTATGAATGAGGGTTGAGCAGTGGCAAGAGGATGGCTGTTTGAAATTATTAATACTAGGTAGAGCGAGGAGTGCTGGTGGCCGCCTGTGTTGTGCTCACAGATGCCTCATATGATGGGTGTTGGAGGTGGAGGAAGGAAGGATGGGAGGAAAGGAGGAATTAGGGAAGAAATTAAGGAAGGGAGAAAGGAAGAAATTAAGGAATGAGAGACGGAAGAAAGAACTGAACTCCTTATAAATATGCATCAGGTCGGGTACAAAGGGAAAAACACATAAGTACCGTACCGTACTTTCTCCAGAGTTTTCATTTCCCGATTAATTCTAGTTTTAATCCTACCTGAGAGCCGAGCCTTGGTCGGAGGTCCGGCGTCCCTCGCCTCACAGCCCGACCCTCGACCACTGCACCACAGATACAGAAAGAGAAATATTCTAAGAATTTTTTTTTTTTTACTAGAGAAGCTGGTAGCAGCCGCTACTGCTACTCTAGACCAAGATTTTTAAGGATAAATATAAGAATCTCCTCTAAGGCACTCGACTCATCTGAAAAGTGACTTAGAAGAGACAAAAGTTACATTTACCACTGATAGCCAATGAAGAGGTACTTAAGAATGGAGGAACACTCTAGCAGGCCTACTGACTCATATTATGACAAGTGATGGATAAGTGGTAGGATCCTTAAGTGGACCAAGCCCACGGGCCTAATTTCAAATTCTCATACTAGCTACCTTAAATAAGTTAAACGTGGTCAACCAGCACTAGTCTAGGACACTTCTAGTAAGGGCCTGGTTAGAATTATATAAGAGGTGAGACTAAAGGAAGGAAAGTGTAGCAATGGGAGGCAGTAAATTCCACCTCTTGTTGTTCCTTTAAACTCCTGCCAGCCTTACCCAGTGGGAGAGACTTACCCAGTGGGAGAGCTTACCCAGTGGGAGAGCTTACCCAGTGGGAGAGAGAGCTTACCCAGTGGGAGAGAGAGCTTACCCAGTGGGAGAGAGCTTACCCAGTGGGAGAGAGAGCTTACCCAGTGGGAGAGAGCTTACCCAGTGGGAGAGAGGCTTACCCAGTGGGAGAGAGAGCTTACCCAGTGGGAGAGAGAGCTTACCCAGTGTGAGAGAGAGCTTACCCAGTGGGAGAGAGAGCTTAACCAGTGGGAGAGAGAGCTTACCCAGTGGGAGAGAGAGCTTACCCAGTGGGAGAGAGAGCTTACCCAGTGGGAGAGAGAGCTTACCCAGTGGGAGAGAGAGCTTAACCAGTGGGAGAGAGAGCTTACCCAGTGGGAGAGAGAGCTTACCCAGTGGGAGAGAGAGCTTCAGTGGGAGCCCAGTGGGAGAGAGACTTACCCAGTGGAGAAGCTTACCAGTGGGAGGACTTCCCAGTGGGAGAGAGCTTCAGTGGGAGAAGAGAGTTGACCCAGTGGGAAGAAGCTTTACCAGTGGGAAAATACCCAGTGGAGAAACCAGTGAAAAGGAGGCTTAACCAGTGGGGGAGCTTACCCAGTGGGAGTGAGGCTATCCAGTGGGAGGAGAGGTATATCCCTGTGGGAAGAGAACTTACCCAGTGGGAGAGAGAGCTTACCCAGTGGGAGAGAGAGCTTACCCAGTGGGAGAGAGCTTACCCAGTGGTAACTAGTCTCTCCCTGTTTCCTGCCCTAACCTTCCCTAGTAGCTGCCGGATGGTGGTCATGTTATGAACCGGATACTGAGAAGAGGTTTGTGAGCAAAATAAGGTACCCAAATAGGGTTTTACCTAATGTCTGGAAAATAGGCTGAGAAAAACCTAGGTAATGAATATTTTGACAGTTAAAACAGAAGAGGGGAGTTACTAGATGGGGAGTTGGAGGTATCGGGATGATGGAGGGAATATTTTAAGGTATTAAATATTGATGAAGAAAGGGAAGCAGTGGCTTTATGCATTGGCCAGGGAGGTATAACATCTTTTAGGAGTGAGGAAGAGTCAGATGTGAGTGTGGGAAAGGTGTGTGAGACAGTAGTAAAATGAAAGGGGATAAAGCAGCTGGGGTTGACGGAATCAACACAGAAATGTTGAAAGGAGGTGAGGATATAGTTTTGGAGCGGTTTATACTTTTGTTTGATAAATGTATGAAAGAGGGGAAGGTACCTAGGGATTGGCAGAGAGCGTAAAGAGCGTATAAAGGAAAGGGGGACAACAGAGAGTGTAAAAATCATAGGGAATAAGCCTGTTGAACATGCCAGTTAAGATGTATGGTAATTATTATTGAAAGACGGAGAGCAGGATCGCAGATGAACAAGGAGGCTTTAGGAAGGGTAGGGGGTGTGTAGACCAAGTGTTTATATTGAAGCATATAAGTGAACAGTATTTAGATAAGGGTATTGAAATTTTCACTGCATTTATAGATACAGAATAAGCATATGATGGGGTGGACAGAAGAGCGATGTTGCCAGACGAAGCAGGTGTATGGAATAGGTGGTAGGTTACTGAAAGCAGTTGAGAGTTTTCTGAGGATAGTGAGGCTCAGGTTAGAGTATGTAGGAGAGAGGGGAATTGATTTTCAGTAAAAATAGAACTTGGACATGGATGCATGATGTCACCATGGTTGTTTAACATAGTTATAGATGGTGTTGTAAGAGAAGTGAATGCTGGAGTGTTGGGGAGAGGTGTGGGATTGGAAAATACAGAACCTAATACAAAGTAGGAGTTGTCACAGTTGAGTTTTCCCGATAACACTGTGCTTTTGGGAAATTCTGAAGAGAAGTTGCAAAGGTGGACGAATTTGGGAGGGTGTGTAAAAGAAGGAAATTAAAAGTGAACATAGGAAAGAGCAAGGTGATGAGGTTATCAGACTGGGAAGATGGTGTATGGACGAAATGAATGTATTCAAATATTTGGGAGTGGACTTGTCAGCAGATGGGTCTATGAAGGATTGACGAGGAAAAAAGGTGTGTAGTGCATTGAGGCATCCGTGGAAACAAAGAACGTTGTTCATGAAAGCAAACTGGGTAAAGTATGAGAGTATAGTGGTACCAACGCTCTTGTATGGGAGTGAAACATGGGTGGTGAATGTTGCAACAAGGAGAAGGCTGGAGGCAGTGGAGATGTCGTGTCTGAGGGCAATGTGTGGTGTGAATATTATGAAGAGAAACCGTAGCTTGGAGATACATTTGTAGATACTGAAGAGTTGTTGAGGTGGTTCTGACATTTTGAGAGAGTGGAGCAAAATGGTATGACTTGGAGAGCGTATAAATCTGTAGTGGAGGGAAAGCGGGGTAGGGGTCGCCCTAGGAAAGATTGGAGGGAGGAGATAAAGGTTTTGTGTGCGAGGGGCTTGGACTTACAGCAAGCAGTGAGTGAGTGTGTTAGATAGGAGCGAATGGAGACAAATGGTTTTTATACCTTGACGTGCTGTTGGAGTATGAACAAAGTAATATTTATGAAGGGATTCAGGAAACCGGTTATCCGGACTCGAGTCGTGGAAGTGGAAAGTACAGTGCCTGCATTCTGTAGTGTCTGCGCGTCTCTGGCAAGACAATGATAGTGTGAGTGATGGTGAAAGTGTTTCTTCTTTTTCCGGTCACCCTGCCTCGGTGGGAAACGGCTGATATAAAAAAAAAATAGACAAAAAGTTTGGCATTTGCGAAAGCTGAGGCAGGTGCTGAAAACCCTTAGACTAAATGCAGATCTCTATTAAGAGGCTCCTAATTACCCCGTCATCTAATAACATGTTTATTTTTCCCCTGTAATCTACCTTGTCCATAATTACTATCGCATTTGCTTTGTCTGTTTCGTAAGGTGAAGTCTAGGATCTTTCCTTAATTCATGGTATAACTTCCCTTCTTTCTTCCCTCCCTCCTTCCCTCCCTTCTTTTCTCCCTCATTTCCTCCCTCCTTCCCATTCTCCCTCACTCCCTCCCTCTTAAGATCCATCAAGGCCTCACATGTGGTTAGCTTCGCCGCTGCCATCAGGACCACATTATGATTTATGGATGGCACGATCTCGACGGCGGCACTCCTGGGAATAGTGCCATCACTCCGCGTGCCATCATCAGTGGTCACAGATGGCGGCACTCCTGGGAATAGTGCCATCACTCCGCGTGCCATCATCAGTGGTCATAGATGGCGGCACTCCTGGGAATAGTGCCATCACTCCTCGTGCCATCATCAGTGGTCATAGATAGCGGCACTCCTGGGAATAATGCCATCACTCCGCGTGCCATCAGTGCTAAAGATTGTGCGATCCCTAGTTCTGCCATCTTTGTGCCATCAGCCTGAGTGCCATCATCATCCACCGTCCATGTGTATGGTTTGGTATGGTTTTCGGATCGGCAAGTGTTAGAATAAATAAGGTTTAGAATAGATAGATAAGTGATAGTGTTAGGATAGTTAAGCGTTAGTTTTATGTATGGTATAGGATAGGTATGAGAGAGGAGGTATGGTCTAGGATAGGTAATATAATTCAGGATAGGTAAGAGTTAAGTTAATATGGCTTAGGACTGATGAGGTTTAGGATAGGTAATGGATAGCTGCTCCTCCAGGATACGTAAGTTTTGAGAGAGTTAAAACCCAGGTAAACAAGTTGCTGTGACGTCACTACTGCAGCCAGCCAATCAGAGATCGGATTAACCCGGATTCACGTGACGTCAGTATCGCAACCAGCCAATCAGAGATCGCATTATGATGTACAAGAAAGGCTCAATTGAAGGAGGATTTTGTGTTGACTTCCACAACTCTGGCAAGTGTTGACTTCCACAACTCTGGCAAGTGTTGACTTCCACAACTCTGGCAAGTGTTGACTTCCACAACTCTGGCAAGTGTTGACTTCCACAACTCTGGCACTGTTGACTGTTGATTTTTAAATGGTTTTACCGAAGAAAACAGTGCGTGGAATCTATACAGAGATTTAAAAACTTGTAAATAGGCCAATTAGTATACCTACTACCATCACTATCACCACAATCACTACCACCCCTACAACATCTGTCACCATCACTGTAACCAAAATTATTACCACACACACACACACACACACACACACACACACACACACACACACACATACTTCTCAAATGGAAAATCCTGGACAAAAGCATCTAGTATTCGGCCTCTGATTATAGAAGCTGGAACATACACTGACAATAACAAAGAAATGAGTGAACCACTGAAGTCCCAATCAGTGAACCATTACTAAGCCCAAAGACTGACGAACGAAATTGTCAGTAGTATGTTACGTGTGTAGTAGGAGACCGTTAGTGTCATGGCATAGGAATGGAACGGTTAGCTGGAGTCACTGCTGCAGTTCAAACCCTGGCACCACCTGCAGGAATAGTCAGTCATAGTAGACACTGGACCCATGGGATTACGGCTGGCGGATGTCACTACCAGCTGCTAATAAATACAGGGCAGAACAGTTGTTTACTTCTCCAATATTTCCATTATGTTCCTCGAACCCACCTATAATAAAATTGAGTTCTTCACAACTGAGACACAAAATGTTGCAGACATTTCTCTAATCTTCCACTTGACTTTGAAGAAACCATTGAATGCATGCCAGGCACTCTGCCCCAGCCCCTGACTCGCTTTAAATATTCTATGGAGAAGGAGCCTGGACACTGGAGTCATCCCACAGTCATTAAAAACCACATATATAGCCTCAATCCACAACGTTGGCAGAAAAACACTTGCAAAAACTTAGACACCAACTGTGCTGACGTCTCACATTATCAAGAATTTTGAATGGGTTTGAAGAAGCAAGACTGACAGTCACATGGAATCCCAGAAGCTGCACTACCCAGGTCAACATGGGCTGCCTCTTGCAACTGCTGGAATATTATATGGTCTTGGATGTACATGAAAACAAGCAAAACGTAAATATAACGTACACTGACTTTGCACAAGCCTTCAACAATTGTGACCATGATATAATAGTGCACAAAATGCGTACCAAATGAATAACAGGAAAGGTTGGCAGATGGGTATTTAACACAACCCATCGCTACAGCAGGGTCAGTATACCCTCCAGTCCCATCTGGGTGCTTACAGGGTCGAGTACCCAACCGAAATCCCACTTCTCCAGCGTTTCACATACTAATTTTTTTTCCTCCGAGAGTCAATGGTGCCGTTACCCTTCACGGTCTTGGGTGCCACCTAGACCAAGTCATGACATGTTGTGCTTGCAAGTAAACAAATAACCTCTAAGACACCCAGCAGCTGGGTTAAGCCCTGGCACTATATCTTCCCCCAAGCTCATCCCCAACAAATATCTTTTCTTTACATAAAGTCAGTCAGTCAACTTTCTAACAAACAGAACTCAGAGTAATATTAAAGAGAATGAAATCATTGTATGCTACAGTAAAGGGATCAATTCCCCAAGGCACGGTACTCGCCCCACTTCTCTTTCTCATTCTTATATCTGACACAGAGACATAAACCACGGTACTGCATCATCCTTTGTTGACTATACGAGAATATACATAAGAGTGGCATCCATAGAAGACAAAGTGAGTCTGCAAGGTGACATCAACCAAGTCTTCCAGTGGGCCACTGACAACACTATGATGTTCATTGAGGACATTTCAGTTACTACGTTACTGAAGGATCGAGGAATTATAAATAAGATCGGAGTACAAGACAAATTCAAATCACTTAATAGAGCGTAAGTCTAATGTGAGAGACCTGGGAGTGATAATGTCAGATTTCACGGTGAAAGAACATAACAATGTTATTATTGCAAATGAAAGGAAAATGATAGGCTGGATAATTAGAACTTTCGAAACAAGAGATGCCAGATCAATGCTGGTACTCTTCAGGTTACTCGTTCTCTGCAGAATGGAATATTGCTCGTATAAATAGTCTTTAGAAAACAGACAAGTTGATAAATTAGACACATGTGCAACAACTGGATATCTTTATTTTGTAAACTTGTCGCCAGGCAGTGACTTCTTCAGTCCAATACAGGGAAGAACGGTGGAAGATGAGGAGTTTGAGTAATCAGTCCCTTAGCCTGGAATTGGTGTGTTTAGTAAATCAGTCTTGATGGACTGAAAGACTGACGGACTGAACACATCGACTCCAGTCCGAGGGACTGATTACCTCAAACTCCTCCTCATCTTCCACCGTTCTTCCCTGTACTGGACTGAAGAAGCCACTGGCTGCCGAAACGTCTTCGGAATAAAGATACCCAAACGTTGATAAGTGTCGCCACTTATCAACTGGTCGGCTCACGAAAAAATATTTCAGCCTGGAGAGAATGCCGCTGCCGCCGCCGTCGCCGCCGCCACCGCCGCCGCCGCGACCACCACCAAACCTCCTAGGACTGCTCGTCACTTTATCAATCTATCTCACTCACTGACAATCTATTGGCTCAAATACATCATCGCACCGCAGACGCCGCAACACCAGCCACGCCATTCCCAACCTTCCTGCGTCACACTCGACCCCCGTCTTCAAGTAACCACCACACCGTCTTACTCCCTATCCTTCATCCCACGTTTGTCTCGTCTACCCCCCAACCCTTACACAGTACAAAGGTACGACCTGGAGAAGAGTCAGAGATAAGGTAGAGGAGAAAGGGAGCAAAAGGGAGAGAAGGAGAGGGTGATGAGAGGGTGTGTTGGTAAGGGTGACTAAGGCTAAGAGCAGCTTCCCCGAGGCAGGCAGCCAGATTTGACAGCTGATGTGTAATATCAATATTTACAAATAGCCAGACAGGAAGATGCAATGGATTTTTTTTTGAGGGGGGGGTGGAGGTGGAGAGGGGGGGGAATCTTTGTTTGTTTATGCTCCGAGGGAGGGATGAGGGAGGGAAGGGGAAGTAGGGATGAGGGAGGGAGGGCATTAAATCGGTGCTATGTGGGAAGATTGACACTTATACACACACACACATGCAAATACACACGCACACTCGCACACACACACACACACACACACACACACACACACACACACACACACACACACACACACACACACACAGACTTTTTATAAAGTAAGCCAATGCCAATACTGTCAACTGGTCTTATATTAATCGTATGGTGTAATTTGTAAAGATAAAATATATTATTATTATTATTATTATTATTATTATTATTATTATTATTATTATTATTTTTAACACATCGGTCATTTTCCCACCAAGGCAGGGTGACCCGAAAAAGAAGAAACTTTCATCATCATTATTCACTCCATCACTGTCTTGCCAGAGGCGTGCTTACACTACAGCTACAAAACTGCAACATTAACACCCCTCCTTCAGAGTGCCGGCACTGTACTCCGCATCTCCAGGACTCAAGTCCTGCTAACCGGTTTCCTTTAATCCCTTCAAAAATGTTACTTTGCTCACACTCCAACAGCACGTCAAGTCATAAAAACAATTCGCCTCCACTCGCTCAAGCATGTTTGCTGGAAGTCTAAGCCCCTCTCACACAAAACCTCTTTTACCCCCTCCCTCCAATCTTTCCTAGGCTGACCCCTACCCTGCCTTCCCTCCACTATAGATTTATCTGCCCTCTAAGGCATTCTATTTTATTTCATCCTCTCTAAATGTCCGAACCCCCCATCAACAATCCTCTTCTGCCCACTGGATAATACTTTTAGAAACACCGCACCTTCTAATCTCCAAGCTACAGAGTTTCTGCATAATATTCACACCACACATTGCTCTCAGACACGACATCTCCACTGCCTCCAGCCTTCTCCTTGTTGCAACATTCACCACCCATGCTTCACACCCATATATGAGCGTTGGTACCAATATTCTCACATACATTACCCCTCTTTGCTTCTATAGACAACGTTCTTTGTCTCACCAAACTCCTCAGTGCACTACTCACGGTTTTCTCCTCGTCAATTCTATTATTATTATTATTATTATTATTATTATTATTACTACTACCACTACACACTAACTCCACCACTCAATCTTCATTACTCCACCTCCACCACTCCACCTCCACCACTCCACCTCCATGCCCAGGCTAACTTCACAAACTTCCAGCTAATGGACCAAAAGGGCCTCACAGACACCATTAAACGTAATGGTAAATTCAATATCCCCCCCATAAAGAACACTATAATCGTTCACATAACACCATTTTTTTCTCCCTATAACTCAAAATTATCACATAAACATTTTTCTCAAAGATATATATATATATATATATATATATATAACTTTAACTATACTTTTAGAAGTTTTTGAAGAGATGCAATATTAGAATATTTGAAGTTTGGTTGACAAATAGGAAGTTGATGGTGTTGAGAGAGATGACAAATAAATGATGGGTGGCATGGTCCTGTGACTCCCTTGAGACAGGCAAGGAAGCTGGGAAATAGGGAAGAGGGGAAATAGGTAAGAGGGGAAATGGGTAAGGAGGCAAGGGACACGGGGAAGGGAGAGGTAATGGGAAATGGGAGGGAAGGTGAGGAGATGGGAAATGGGAGGAGGAATAGGGAGGGGAAGGGGAAGGAATGGGGAGGAGGAGGGAGTGGAGAGGGAATGGGAAAATATGGAAGGAAGGTGAGGGGAAAGAAATTAAGGAATGTAGGGGAGGAGGAGGAAGAGTAGTAGATGGTAAGGAAGAGGGGAAAATATGGAAGAAGGATATGACAAAGCGGGATATATGCAAATTTAAGGTGAAATTGAAGAGGAGGAGGAGGAGAAAGAAGAGGAAGAGGAGGAGGAGGAGAAAGAAGAGGAAGAGGAGGAGGAGAAAGAAGAGGAAGAGGAGGAGGAGGAGAAAGAAAATGAGGATTAGGAGGCTGCTGAGGATGAGGAGAAGGAAGAGGAGGATTAGGAGGAAGAGGAGGATTAAGAGGAGAAGGAAGAGGAGGACGAGATATCATTTAAGATTTGACCTCATGTTCTTACTACAAAAATTAGGAATCTAATGTATAAAACGTGTGTATGTGTATGTGTGTGTGTGTGTGTTTTAAATTAGATCAAACACTTCACACATCTAAACATCCCTCTTCCGTTCTCCTCTCAAAGTCCCGCTGCTGATTTTCCTAAAGAATGAAGAAAAGAACAATGAAATAAGAAATGTTCCTGAGAGGAGAATAAAAATTTTAAGTCCTCTAAAAAATTAATATATATTACATCCTGGACAAATCCTTTGAGAGAAACGTGCTTTTAAATCCGAAACCTCCGATGTTTCGTCTACCCGTGTGAGTGTAGTCATCTAGTTGCCTACGCTTCCACTGGGACAACGTTTCGATCTGTATAGGGCTTTATCAAGTCAACGTTTCGATCTGTGTTGAGCTTTATCAAGTCATTGACGCAGCAGAGCTCTAGAGAGAGCGAAACGTTGTCACAATTAACGCTTGGGGAGCACCTCTTCCTCCTTTTCACATCTACCTGTGACTCCCATGTCGGGGGTTCACACATCTACCTGTGACTCCCATGTCGGGGTTCACACATCTACCTGTGACTCCAATGTCGGGGGTTCACACATCTACCTGTGACTCCCATGTCGGGGGTTCAGTTTGACTTCATTGATTGAGGAACCCTCTTGTAACACCTAGCAGGTGAGGCAACATGTATCCTGGTATTGCTAGGCTCCACCACCATCCCTCATGTATCCTGGTGTTGCTAGGTTCCACCACCATCCCTCACGTATCCTGGTGTTGCTAGGTTCCACCACCATCCCTCATGTATCCTGGTGTTGCTAGGCTCCACCACCATCCCTCATGTATCCTGGTGTTGCTAGGTTCCACCACCACCCCTCATGTATCCTGGTGTTGCTAGGCTCCACCACCATCCCTCATGTATCCTGGTATTGCTAGGTTCCACCACCATCCCTCATGTATCCTGGTATTGCTAGGTTCCACCACCATCCCTCATGTATCCTGGTATTGCTAGGCTCCACCACCATCCTCATGTATCCTGGTGTTGCTAGGCTCCACCACCATCCTCATGTATCCTGGTGTTGCTAGGCTCCACCACCATCCCTCATGTATCCTGGTATTGCTAGGCTCCACCACCATCCCTCATGTATCCTGGTGTTGCTAGGTTCCACCACCATCCCTCATGTATCCTGGTGTTGCTAGGTTCCACCACCATCCCTCATGTATCCTGGTGTTGCTAGGCTCCACCACCATCCCTCATGTATCCTGGTGTTGCTAGGTTCCACCACCACCCCTCATGTATCCTGGTGTTGCTAGGCTCCACCACCATCCCTCATGTATCCTGGTATTGCTAGGTTCCACCACCATCCCTCATGTATCCTGGTATTGCTAGGTTCCACCACCATCCCTCATGTATCCTGGTATTGCAAGGCTCCACCACCATCCCTCATGTATCCTGGTGTTGCTAGGCTCCACCACCATCCCTCATGTATCCTGGTGTTGCTAGGCTCCACCACCATCCCTCATGTATCCTGGTGTTGCTAGGCTCCACCACCATCCCTCATGTATCCTGGTGTTGCTAGGCTCCACCACCATCCCTCATGTGTCCTGGTGTAGTAATAATGTTGGTAGAATCACCTACAATGTATCCTGCAGAAGGACACAAGTGCAACTAATGTGACATTTTACTGTGGCAACGTTTCGCTCTCCAGGAGCTTTGTCAAGACCTATTATGCTTCAAGATCAATACCACGTTTCCCACACATGTATTAAGTATATATTTTATTATTTTTCCTCCTCCTCCTCCTCCTCCCATTTCTCTTCTCCTCCTCCTCCTCTTCCTCCTCCTTTACCACTCATTTACATGTGTACTAATTCATCTGTCTCTCCCTTCTTGAAATACTTTACTCCCTCTCCTACATTCTCCCTCCATTCCTTCACCCCCTTTCCCCCCTCTCCTCTTCCCCTCCCCCTAGACGCACTCTAGGCCTGTCTCTGTCTATCAATAGGCTGTGTTTGATGCCGCTAAACCCACGTGACATTTTACCATATTCAAGCCCTCTTTTCTCCCCTTTATTCCCCTATTTCTCCTCTGTTCTACCCCTCCTTCTCCCTACCCTTCCCTTCTTCCCTCTTTCCCCCTCGGTCCTTCGGCAATTTATCCTAGACGGACAATGCTCATGTTCCCGATTTTTTTTTAATAAATCGCATTTGTCTTGCGTAAGAAGAAAGAATTAGTACGTAGGGGTGTATGGGGGGTTGCATGGGCTACGTAGGGGTACATGGGCGCACGGGCGTAGAAAAAATCTTAAGACAAGTCAAAATGCCGCAGCTAAAACAACGTGGAATTTTGAACACTTTTCGCTCCCTCCTGGACCGTTGTCGGGTCGCTAATGGCTCGATAACGATCCAGGAAGGAGTGAAACGTCGTCCAGCTTGTCGTCTGCGTCAAGACAGAAGGACCTACGACCGGCTGGTTAATTGGACCGACTCCTGGGAGCGTCGTCAAGGCGGCATTGGCGTCACTTGTTCACCACCGGTCAAGAATAATTCAATTTCTGAAAAATCGGGAGTTAAAGTAAACTCTCAATGTATATACACTGAAACTGACACATTTCGGCTTATGTACACTGAGTGACATACACGTCTCAGTGTATATACACTGAGTGACATACACGTCTCAGTGTATATACACTGAGTGACATACACGTCTCAGTGTATATACACTGTGGGACATACACGTCTCAGTGTATATACACTGTGGGACATACACGTCTCAGTGTATATACACTGTGGGACATACACGTCTCAGTGTATATACACTGTGGGACATACACGTCTCAGTGTATATACACCACTCTCGTTATACACTGGGACATACACGTCTCAGTGTATATACACTGTGGACATACACGTCTCAGTGTATATACACTGTGGGACAAACACGTCTCAGTGTATATACACTGTGGGACAAACACGTCTCAGTGTATATACACTGTGGGACATACACGTCTCAGTGTATATACACTGTGGGACAAACACGTCTCAGTATATACACTGTGGGACAAACACGTCTCAGTGTATATACACTGTGGGACATACACGTCTCAGTGTATATACACTGTGGGACATGCACGTCTCAATGTATATACACTGAGTGACATACACGTCTCAGTGTATATACACTGTGTTCGACATAAGCATGTTGTCAGGGCAACGCTTTCCACCTGAACAAAAGAATGGAAAACAAATAAATAAATGAATAACTTCAGGAATAAGAAGATAATTTTCTAAGGCTTTTAATTAAGATTCAATAAAAATAAAAATTGTTGTGAAGAAATGGTATAGGTTATCCTGGGTGGTGGTTATCCTGGGTGGTGGTTATCCTGGGTGGTGGTTATCCTGGGTGGTGGTTATCCTGGGTGGTGGTTATCCTGGGTGGTGGTTATCCTGGGTGTTTGGTTATCCTGGGTGGTGGTTATCTGGTGTTTCTGGGTGGTGGTTATGCTGGGTGGTGGTTATCCTGGGTGGTGGTTATCCTGGGTGGTGGTTATCCTGGGTGGTGGTTATCCTGTGTGGTGGTTATGCTGGGTGTAAGTTATCCTTGGTCGTAGCATCACAATTCGGATTTGAAAGGTGAGGAGTCGTAATGTCCCACTACGACCAGTAGACATGGATCTTGCTCCAATTTACTAGCGTCTACCCTGGTTGACAAAGGTTGGTATTCAACTTCACTGTCATTACTGGTAACCAGGTAAATCAGAAACAATGAACAGGAATACTCCTAGTAGATCACCTTACCTGATCAGGAGAAGAGTGGAGTGACTCCAAACTTCAACCACACACCAGGTAAGGTTAATACTACCAGGAGTAGAAATTAAAGCAAATCAGACCCCAGGAACTGGAGTTTAGCCTCAGCCCGCTAGATGGTAGTGCGGGTGGTAACAAAATCCCTCGTTTGGTAGGACAAAATCCCCTCGTTGAGACAACAAAATCCCCTCGTTGAGACAACAAAATCCTCTCGTTTGATAGAACAAAATCCTATCGTTTGGTGGAACAAAATCCCCTCGTTTAGTGGAACAAAATCCCCTCGTTTGGGACAACAAAATCCCCTCGTTTGGCAGCAGTAAATCACATGACAGCCGTAGAGGTGAGAATACACAAGTGCTGATGTGAGGTGTTGACACACAAGGGAGAGAGAGAGAGAGAGCTGGCTTTATTTGTACACTGTCCAGCTTGCCTGTAGAGCGTGAGAGCAAGAACAGGTTCTCTCTCTCTTAGATATTCTTTAATCCCATTATCTCTCCACGCTCTTCCAGAGAAAGAGAGAGAGAGAGAGAGAGAGAGAGAGAGAGAGAGAGAAGAGAGAGAGAGAGAGAGAGAGAGAAAAAGGAGAGAGAGAGAAGAGAGAGAGAGAGAGAGAGGAGAGAGGAGAGAGAGAAGGAGAAAAGAGAGAGAGAGAGAGAGAGAGAGAAAAAGAGAGAGAGAGAGAGAGAGAGAGGTGGTGAAATTAGCAAAATGGAAATGAAAGCAGAGGGTGAATCATCTAAAAATGGGAGAAGTCAAAAGAAGAGAATGTAATCAATGGAAGATAAAGAGAATGAGGAATAGAAGGAAGGGAATGAGGAACAGGAGGAAGAGAATGAGGAACAGGAGGAAGAGAATGAGGAATACGAGGAAGAGAATGAGGAATAGGAGGAAGAAAATGAGGAATAGTTGGAAAAGAATGAGGAATAGGAGGAATATGAGGAAGAGAATGAGGAACAGGAGGAAGAGAATGAGGAATAGGAGGAAGAGAATGAGGAATAGGAGGAAGATAATGAGGAACAGGAGGAAGAGAATGAGGAATATGAGAAAGAGAATGAGTAATAAGAGGAAGAAAATGACGAATAGGAGGAAGAAAATGACGAACAGGAGGAAGAAAATGAGGAATAGTAGGAAGAGAATGAGGAATAGGAGGAAGAGAAAGGAATAGGATGAAGAGAATGAGGAACAGGAGAAAGAGAATGAGGAATAGGAGGAAGAGAATGAGGAATAGGAGAAAGAGAATGAGGAACAGGAGGAAGAGAATGTGGAATAGGAGGAAGAAAATGAGGAATACGAAGAGAATGAGGAATAGGAGGAAGACAATAAGGAAGAGGACGAGGAAGAGTATGAAAAAAAAGAAGAGAAAAAGAAGAAATATAGTGTGAAAATAGAACAATATTGTATATAGATGAAGGAAAAAGAGAAAAACAAAGAAATGTAGAAGGGGATGAAAAAAAGAAAGGAAGAAGACGAGGGGATTAAAAACCTGCGAGGGGGGAGGAAAGAGGGGAAGAGATTAAGAGGAACGTGAGAGAGAGAGAGAGACGGTAGTTTTGGGAAAGGGGTTGGCTGGAGGAGAGGGGAAACAGGGAATGGAGAAACGTCAGGAAGAGGGAAATGGAGCGAACAAAACCGTGCGATAAATGGGATGTGGGTGATGTGGTGTTCATGTGGTGTGGATATGTGGATTATGTGTGGGTGATGTGGTGTTCATGTGGTGTGGATATGTGGATTATGTGTGGGTGATGTGGTGTGGGTGATGAGACATTTTAGAAATATTGCAGAGAAAAACTCATGCCAAGAGAGAGAGAGAGAGAGAGAGAGAGAGGAGAGAGAGAGAGAGAGAGAGAGAGAGAGAGAGAGAGAGAGAGAGAGAGAGAAATCATTTGAAAGGCATTTCGAGCACAACACAGCAACACAGTTTTTCTGTGAAAAAATAATGCTATGGTAAATTCTATGGCAAATGATACATGGTCAGTTAAATTTGAGATCAATCTATAGACGTATCAGTCCGTCATGGACTGAAACGCCCTCAAAAGTTTCTTCCCGAAACTGAGTTTCATTTAGACTCCATGTTGAACCAGACACATCAAGACCATGATGTGACGTGAAATCCCATTCATTGTTAATATTGGTGATATGCACGCACGCACATACAGAGTCAGAGATATTAGGAAGTATTTCTTTAGTCATAGCGTTGACAGGAAGTGGAATAGTCTAGCAAGTGACGTAGTGGAGGCAGGAACCATACATAGTTTTAAGACGAGGTATGATAAAGCTCATGGAGCAGGGAGAGAGAGGACCTAGTAGCGATCATTGAAGAGGCGGGGCCAAGAGCTATGAATCGACCCTGCAACCAGAAATAGGAGAGTAAACACACACACACACACACCTGTCAGTCATAGTCCTGACGGAGTC
>WNWK01000209.1:367500-405000 GCA_009830355.1 Cherax destructor | reverse complement strand
AAAAAAGAAAGAACAATTATACTTCAAAATATTTGGATAGGCAAGGTCCGAAACCCTCGGGTATACTCCTCCTCATCTTCTTCCTCCTCCTTCTCCTCTTCCTATTCCTTTTCCTCTTCTTCCTCCTCTTCCTTTCACCTTCTTGACATACTACCAGCTTCCTCAGGTCCAGAAATCATCAATAACCTTCCTCTTCCTTCCTCCAACTACTAGTGTACTCACCTAACTGTGGTTTCAGTGGGTCGAATCTCAGCTTCTAACCCTGTGTATATATCTGTGTGTGTGGGTGCATGTGTGTATGTTTGTGTGTATCTCCTTCCACTGCCAAAATTGAGGTCCTTCTCATTTACATTCTGACAATTAGCACAGGGCCGTCCTAACCCTCAGGCCAAGCTGGTGCATTACCACCCCTCCAGCAGCTGGACGCAAGGTCGATTATCCCTGCCCACCTGCAGCCTCTCCCTGACATCTTGATAACCTGGCATATCCGAAATTAAGGGCAGAGAGACCTGCCCACCGGGCGGGTGCCACCCACGACCCTGGACCCTAATGAGGGTGGCAGTAAGGGTGATAAGAGGCGGTGTATCGGCTGCCGGGGTTCCTGAACGTCTGCCAGCTGGTTCAGTTATCAGTAATTAAGAGGCAGAAGGTAAACACACACACAACACACACACACACACACACACACACACACACACACACACACTTGCTAAGATTAATGTTCATTGCTATCATAGTTACAAGCTCTTCTCTACATGTTCTCTGCATTTTCTTCTCTGCATATTCTTTTTCTACATGTTCTTCTCTGCAAGCTCTTCTCTGCATGTTTTTTGTACATGCTCTTCTCTTAAAGCTCTTCTCTATAGGCTCTTCTCTTCACTCTCTTCTCTTCAAGCAAACTGATCGTCTACACTGCAAACTGAATTGTTTGCCCTCCTAATGGCGCTAAAGCAAACTTATGACGCTGAGCCTTGACTCTGTCATCATTACTGATTGTATAAAAAAAAACCACAATACCGTGACTGAAACAATACACAAATTAGAGCGAAACATCGTCGTAAGTTCCTCTCTTCCACGTGCAGGTTATCTGTGTATTACTGATTCTGTGTCAACACTGAAGGCTCTTGATTCATATAATGACTCTGACAACATGCTCACTGGATAAGTCAGGTTTTACCTGGAGTTTACCTGGAGAGGGTTTAGGGGGGTCAACGCCCCCGAGACTGGCTCTGAGACCAGGCCTCTCTAAAAAAAAATAAGGAAAAAGGAATTAATGTACAATTGTTATGGATTCCATCACATATAAGATTACTCCTTCATGATAAAGTCGATATACTAGGCAAGAAAAATACCCTGAAGGATTATGTAGAATATAACTTTGGTGTGTCTGTGTCTAGCATTAGGAATATTATTAGGAGAGAAGTAAATAATGAAACTTAATATTATATTAATGCAGTTAGAAGCCTGAGTAGATCTATAACCCACTATAACATGAACGTTGATAAGTATGTTTATGGAGCAACTTTGCAATGTGAACGACTGACTGATGTTGTAGTGGCCAGGTTTAGGCTTGGTTACCAGTACTGACTGATGTTGTAGTGGCCAGGCTTAGGCTTGGTTCAGTACGCTGATGTTTAGTGGCCAGGCTTAGCTTTTACCAGTACTGACTGATGTTGTAGTGGCCAGGCTTAGGCTTGGTTACCAGTACTGACTGATGTTGTAGTGGCCAGGCTTAGGCTTGGTTACCAGTACTGACTGATGTTGTAGTGGCCAGCTTAGGCGTTAGTCTGCTGAGTTATGCCGAGCGACGTACTGACTGATGTTGTAGTGGCCAGGCTTAGGCTTGGTTACCAGTACTGACTGATGTTGTAGTGGCCAGGCTTAGGCTTGGTTACCAGTACTTCTGGCAGTTTGGGAGACACACAGATGATGATCAAACCAAGTACAAAGTATGTGACCAGCGCTATGGTCACTATCTTGAACACTATGTAATTAATTGTCCACTTATTGAGGAATATAGAAATTGTACAATAACCTATGTGACATAAGATACCAGATAGATTAAGCAAATTTCGTAAATTTGCTTGTAACAGACAAGTGAACTGTAGATATAAATCCAGATGTACTTCTAAGCCTTTTGTGGCCTAGTTCCTAGGCCTTTGTGTATCCATATGCTCTTGCGCTACCCTCCACAGGATGGATATGACGTGTGCAATAATCTAGCCACTTCGGTGGCAAAATCTAATCTCTTCAAGCTTTCTCTTAAAGCTCTTCTCTTCAAACTCTTCCTTAAAGCTCTTCTTCAAACTCTTCTATTAAGCTCTTCTCTTAAAGCTCTTCTCTTAAAGCTCTTCTCTTCAAGCTCAACCTCTCTGTCTCTCAGGCTAATAACCTTCAATTCTTTTCTCCCCTCCCTTTCCCTCATTTCCTCCCTCCTCTTACCTCATTTCCCCTCTCCTCTTCCCCTTCCCATTTCCCTCCTTTTTATCTATTATCCACACCTTCCTTTTCCTCTCCTTTCACTTTTTATTCCTTCCCTTCCTTCCTTTCATCCAATGTTTATCTTCTTTCCCCCCTTGTCATTCGCACCCTTTCCCCTCCTCTCCCATTTTCCTTGATTTCCCCTCAACGTCCTCCTCTTCCACATCCCCTCATACCCTTTTTTTTCCATCTTCCACTCCCCTCCCCTCCCCCTCCATTCCTCTCTCTTTCTCCCCAACTAACCCCCCTTTTTCTGACCTTCTCCCTTTCCCCCTCCTCCTTTTACCTCAACCCCTCCCCCAACACATATTTATCTTATTGATAATAAGCCTGCAACCTGCACCTTCCCCTCTCCTCTCCCCTTCCCCTCATCCCCTTCCATCCAGTCATACCCTCCCCACTCCCACCTAAAACCTCCCCTCTCCCCAGGCAGCCTTAATACATGTATACTTCGTTGGCTGAACAAACTGAGAAAGTTGTCCCCTTATATCGTCAGCCCAGCCTCCTCTACCTCAACACGCGCAGACACTAGCGCAGCGCCGTCTTAAAAGGGCAGTGCACCAAAACATACACCTATGTCTGCATGTGCACACGCATTCACGCATGTATGTATGTTTGTGTATGTATATATGCATTTGTGTGTGTATAAAGATTTGTATGCGTGTGCTCACGTATTCATGCATGTATATGTATATATGAAGTATATACGTATGTATATGTATATATGAAGTCTTCAATGCTTAAGGCCAATCGGAAGAGGCTTTGTCAGGTTATCACACAGAATTGAAAAACAAAATATATGAAGCTTATTCAAGCCAAGTTTCATGACGATCTTTCTACTGATTTTTGAGATATGGCGGAGAAGTTAACACCAGGGTGTCCCGTTGCTTGATCTCTAGCGCACTCAGCTCACGCACTGAGGTCCGTGGTTCGATCCCCGGGTCGGGTGGAAACAGTTGGACGTATTAAGACACCTGCTCTCCCTGTTCACCCAGCAGTAAAATAAGTACCTGGGTGTTAACCAACTGGTGTGGGTCGCATCCTGGAGGAACAAAACTGACCTAATTTGCCCGAAATGCTCTGCATAGCAAAGGGCTTTCTATTTAGTATGTCAATGATGTCAGTTATGGTCTATATAATTATTATTATTATTATTATTGCTATTATTATTATTATTATTATTATTATTATTATTATTATTATTATTATTATTATTATTATTATTATTATTGCTATTATTATTATTATTATTATTATTATTATTATTATTATTATTATTATTATTATTATTATTATTATTAATTATTATTATTATTATTATTATTGCCTTTACTAAATGTGTCAAACTCCACTGACAGATTCAGACTAATTTCGTCAGGTTGATTTCGCATGTTTCAGCGTTTCCTGGGTTAAGTTCCAGCTCTAGGGCCTCTTAAAAGTATTGATCTCCAGCTTCTGGACCTCTTGCAAAAGTTAACATGCAGCTCCTGTGCCACTTGAGGGCTCTAAGGCACCAGCTCCCGTCCTGGTGTGTGGCTCAAGGTGCGAAGAACAACACAGAGGCCCAATGCCATAATTATCGCAATGGCTGGAAAAATGATTCTCTCTTGGCTGGAATATTGTTGCATACTAACGACCGCCTGTTTTTTTTAGACAGAATAAATAGCAGTACTGGAAAACGCACAAAAAAGCCTTCACTGTTGGTTTAGAATCAGTCGAGCGTCTGAGTTACTGGGAACGCCTCAAGATCCTTGAATCTAAATTTAAATCTAAGCTAAACGCACTTGACTTGTACTCACTGGAACGCAGGCGAGAGAGATATATCATAATCTACACTTGGAAAATCCTAGAAGGAATGGTCCCGAATCTGCACACAGAAATCACTCCCTACGAGAGTAAAAGACTGGACAGGGGATGCAAAATACCCCAAATGAAAAGTAGGGGTGCCATTGGTACACTAAGAGAAAACACCATAAGTATCCGGGGCCCAAGACTGTTCAACAGCCTCCCACCAAGCATAAGGGGAATTACCAGCAGGCCCCTGGCTGCCTTCAAGAGGGAGCTGGACAGATACTTAAAATCGGTGCCGGATCAGCCTGGCTGTGGTTCGTACGTTGGACTACGTGCGGCCAGCAGCAACAGCCTGGTTGATCCACCGGGAGGCCTGGTCAGGACCGGGCCGCGGGGGCTTTGATTCCCGGAATATCCTCCAGGTAGACCCCAGGCAGGTAAACGCCTCAAGACCCTTAAACTGTACTACTTGCAACGTAGGCGACAAAGATACATATCACAATGTTCACTTGGAAAATTCTAGAGGGACGGGTGGTAAATCTGCACACTGAAATCACTCCAGTGAATAGAAAGGATGTGAGGAGTACACCGAGAGAGAAGTAACTTAGTTTAGGAGGACCAAGACTTAACAACACACTGCCTTCTTGATGGGGGGGGGGGGGAATTACCTATGAGCAACTGGCTGTCTTAAAGAAGAACCTTAACAAGCTCTTCAAGTCTGATAATGATCAGCCAGGTCTGCGTGCACCAACAGCCTGGCCGAATGGGCCAGCAACCGGGAGGACTGGTCCGGGAGTGGGCCGCGGGGGCGGTGACCCCCGAAATGGTATCCAGGTAACCTACAGATTGTGACGAGGGGGATACCTCCGATGACAAGGGAAGAACGGTATACCTGTACGAGTCATGAACGGGAGGCAACCAGGTTTGATCTGGTGGCTGATAACTCCAATTCTCAGGATCAAGAGCGCTTAACTAGCTAAAAAAAAGAGTAGTACATCAAAGGGAAGGTTTGCTTACCTTCCACAGGTGAGTACCTGGCGAGTGACCTGACCTGGCGAGTGACCTGACCTGGCGAGTGACCTGACCTGGCGAGTGCCATCCAATCAAACATGACTATCATTGCATATGCAAGAGTGTTCTAAACCCGCATGGGTCACAGCGCTAAACAAATCGTGTGGTGGTTATTGTGTTTGTTGTAATGACGAAGTTAGTGGTGGTGATGATGGTGGTAGTGGTGAGGGAGCTGGGGTGGTAATGGTGAGGGAGCTGGGGTGGTAGTGGTGAGGGAGCTGTGGTGGTAGTGGTGATGGAGCTGGGGTGGTAGTGGTGAGGGAGCTGTGGTAGTAGTGGTGATGGAGCTGGGGTGGTAGTGGTGAGGGAGCTGGGGTGGTAGTGGTGAGGGAGCTGTGGTAGTAGTGGTGATGGAGCTGGGGTGGTAGTGGTGATGGAGCTGGGGTGGTGATGGGATGGTGGTAGTAGTAAGGGTGCTGGGGTGATGGTGGGGGTGGTGGTAGTGGTGAGGGAGCTGGGGTGGTGATGGAATGGTGGTAGTAGTAAGGGTGCTGGGGTGATGGTGGGGGTGGTGGAAGTGGTGAGGGAGCTGGGGTGTTGGTGGGGGTGGGGGTAGTGGTGAGGGAGCTGGATTGGTATAGGGGTGGTGGTAGTGGTGAGGGAGCTGGGGTGGTGATGGGGTGGTGGTAGTGGTGAAGGAGCTGGGGTGGTGGGGGTTGTGGTGAGGAGATGGGGTGGTAGTGGGGATGGTGGTAGTGGTGAGGAGTTGGGGTGGTAGTGGTGAGGGAGTTGGGGTGGTAGTGGGGATGGTGGTAGTGGCGAGGGAGCTGGATTGGTATAGGGGTGGTGGTAGTGGTGAGGGAGCTGGGGTGGTGATGGGGTGGTGGTAGTGGTGAATGAGCTGGGGTGGTGGTAGGGGTTGTGGTGAGGGAGCTGGGGTGGTAGTGGGGATGGTGGTAGTGGTGAGGGAGCTGGAGTGATAGTGGGGGTGGGGGTAGTGGTGAGGGAAGTGGGGTGGTAGTGGGGGTGGTGGTAGTCGTGAGGGAGCTCGGGTGGTGCTAGTGATGAGGGAGCTGGTATGGTAGTAAGGGAGCTGAGATAGTGATGGGGGTGGTGGTAGTGGTGAGGAGCTGGGTTGGTAGTAAGGGAGCTGGGGTGGTGATAGTGGTGAGGGAGCTGGGGTGGTGGTAGTGGTGAGGGAGCTGGGTTGGTAGTAAGGGAGCTGGGTGGTGATGGGGGTGGTAGTGGTGAGGAGCTGGGGGTGGTAGAATGTGTGTGTATGTGTGTGTGTATGTGTATGTGTGTGTGGCACATCCTATCCTGCAGGGTGTGGATGCTATACACAGTGTACGTGAGTATACACTGTAAGGTGTATTCGTATCTCCCGGTGTATTATTCAGTATCTCTCTCGCGGTGTATATACAGTGAGAGATATACTTCAAACCCCAGAACGGCCGCTCCAGTGTTCTTGACCTGTTCTGAACAGGGTTGTGTCTGCTCCCTTAAATCCGTCTCACTTTAGACTAGTCAAAAAGAAAACAAAAAATTATCTGACCTCAATTTTTAAGATGATGCAAAGAAAAAATCACCTTAGACTAAATTATTAAAAAAGTTTTCCCTCTTGGACGTTTAAAAATGAACATCTTCTCATTTAGACAAATAATAATAATAATAATAATAATAATAATAATAATAATAATAATAATAATAATAATAATAATAAAAATAATGATAATCATAATCATAATAATAATAATAATAATAATAATAATAATAATAATATAATAATAATAATAATAATAACCTTTATTTCTACAAGTACATGTACAAGGTATACAGATCATAACTATTATCAGTAACACACTACATAGAATGTCCCTGGTTATGCAGACCATTTTGGGCAAATTAGGTCAGTTTCGTCCCCAGGATGCGACCCACACCAGTCGACTAACATCCAGGTACCTATTTTACTGCTAGGTGAACTTGGACAGCAGGTATGTTAAGGAAACACGTCCTAATGTTTCCAGCCCTACCGGGGTTCGACCCCCGGACCCTCAGTGTGTGAGCTGAGTGCGCTACCCATTTTTACAGTATAGTTGTACCTAACTTGGTTTATTAACATATAACTTAATTAAACCTAAACAATCAACAAAATAATTCCCTCTCAAGTTTAAAAACAAAACTCCAACTAACTTAAACAATTAAAAAAACTCCATCTAACTTAGACAATTTACAAAAACTCCATCCAACTTAGACAATTAAAAAAAACTCCATTTAACCTAGACAATTAAAAAAAAAAGTATAACTTAGAGAAAAAAAAGCCTAACTTAGGCAATTAAAAAAATAACTTACCGTCAAATAGACAATTTTAAAAAACTTCCTCTAACTTAAACATAAAAAAAATTCCATATAATTTGGGAAAATAAAAACTGCATCTAACTTACAAGATAAAAAAAAATCCATCTATCTTAAGAAAATTGAAAAAAAAAGTCCAACTTAAGAAAAGTAAAAAACTCCATTTAGCTTAAGAAAATTTAAAAAAACTCCATCTAACTTAAGAAAGTTAAAAAAAAACTCCATCTAACTTAAGAAAAAAACTCCACCTAACTAAAGAAAATAAAAAAAACTCCATGTAACTTAAGAAAAAAAAAAACTCCATCTAACTTAAGAAAATAAAAAACTCCACCTAACTAAAGAAAAAAAAATCCATCTAACTTAAAAAAAAAAAACTCCATCTAACTTAAGAAAATAAAAAATAAAACTCCATGTAACTTAAGAAAATTAAAAAAAACTCCATCTAACTTAAGAAAAAAAAAACTCCACCTAACTAAAGAAAATAAAAAAAAACTCCAAGTAACTTAAAAAAAAAAAAAACTCCATCTAACTTAAGAAAAAAAAAAACTCTATCTAACTTGAACAATTACAAAAAAAAAAAAACTAACTAACACACAAACCCATCTAACTCACACCATCTTCCATCCCCCCCCCCACTTCCCCAAAAAACGAGCACACCAAAAAAAATAACATTCTTAATTTCAACCTGATGGAAGATAATCAAATTCTCTAAATATTTCACATGGAGTCGGCCATTCCCAAATACACAACTGGACAGTTTGGCCAGATAAAAAGGCTCATATGAATATGAGGACGGGCAAGTTAATTGGAGATAAGCGCCACGGTATTCTGCGCCCGGTATAAATAGGCAAGAATTTTACATTTCAATTTGGTAACGACACTCTGATAACGTATTTTTGCATATTAAGTTATATTTGGATAATATCTGCATAGCCGGCTGAAGGTAACGTACGTGTGTGTGTGTGTGTGTGTGTGTGTGTGTGTATATGTGTGTGTTGTGTGTGTGTGTGTGTGTGTGTATGTGTGTGTGTGTGTGTGTGTGTGTGTGTGTGTGTGTGTACTCACCTAGTTGTGGTTGCAGGGGTCGATACATAGCTCCTGGTCCCGGTGTGTGTGTGTGTGTGTGTGTGCACAACGATGGGGATAACCTAGTTATCACACACACACACAGCTTCAGTTTCCCAGTAAGGCAGGGTGGCCCGAAAAAGAAGAAACACTTTCATCATCATTCACTCCACCACTGTCTTGCCAGAGACGCGCCTACACTACAGTTATAAAGCTACAACATCAACACCCCTCCTTCAGAGTGCCGGCACTGTACTTATAGGACTCAAGTCTGGCCTGCCGGTTTCCCTGAATCCCTTCATAAATGATACCTCGCTCACACTCCAACAACTACGTCCTCATAAAAACCATTTGTCTCCACTCACTCCTATGATCACTACAACAATTATTATAACCACCACTATCATCACTACAACAACTGATATAACCACTACCACTATCATCACTACAACAACTGATATAACCACTACCACTATCATCACTACAACAACTGATATAACCACTACCATTATCATCACTACAACAACTGATATAACCACTACCACTATCATCACTACAACAACTGATATAACCACTACCACTATCATCACTACAACAACTGATATAACCACTACCACTATCATCACTACAACAACTGATATAACTACTACCACTATCATCACTACAACAACTGATATAACCACTACCAATATCATCACTACAACAACTGATATAACCACTACCACTATCATCACAACAACAACTGATATAACCACTACCACTATCATCTCTACAACAACTGATATAACCACTACCACTATCATCACTACAACAACTGATATAACCACTACCACTATCATCACTACAACAACTGATATAACCACTACCACTATCATCACTACAACAACTGATATAACCACTACCACTATCATCACTACAACAACTGATATAACCACTACCACTATCATCACTATAACAACTGATATAACCACTACCACTATCATCACTACAACAACTGATATAACCACTACCACTATCATCACTACTATAACTGATATAACCACTACCAATATCATCACTAAAACAACTGATATAACCACTACCACTATCATCACTACAACAACTGATATAACCACTACCACTATCATCACAACAACAACTGATATAACCACTACCACTATCATCACTACAACACCTGATATAACCACTACCACTATCATCACTACAACAATTATTATAACCACCACTATCATCACTATAACAACTGATATAACCACTACCATTATCATCACTACAACAATATTATAACCACTCACTATCATCACTACAACAACTGATATAACCACTACCACTATCATCACTACAACAACTGATATAACCACTACCACTATCATCACTACAACAACTGATATAACCACTACACTATCATCACTATAACAACTGATATAACCACTACCACTATCATCACTACAACAACTGATTATACACTACCACTATCATCACTACATAACTGATATAACCACTACCAATATCATCACTAAACAACTGATATAACCACTACACTATCATCACTACAACAACTGATATAACCACTACCACTATCATCACTAAACAACTGATATAACCACTACCATATCATCACTACAACAACTGATATAACCACTACCACTATCATCACTACTAAACTGATATAACCACTACATATCATCACTAAACAACTGATATAACCACTACCACTATCATCACTACAACAACTGATATAACCACTACCACTATCATCACTACAACAACTGATATAACTACTACACTATCATCACTACAACAAATGATATAACCACTACTACTATCATCACTACAACAATTATTATAACCACCACTATCATCACTACAACAACTGATATAACCACTATCACTATCATCACTACAACAACTGATATAACCACTATCACTATCATCACTACAACAACTGATATAACCACTATCACTATCATCACAACAACAACTGATATAACCACTATCACTATCATCACTACAACACCTGATATAACCACTACCACTATCATCACTACAACAATTATTATAACCACCACTATCATCACTACAACAACTGATATAACCACTATCACTATCATCACTACAACAACTGATATAACCACTACCACTATCATCACTACAACAACTGATATAACCACTATCACTATCATCACTACAACAACTGATATAACCACTATCACTATCATCACTACAACAACTGATATAACCACTATCACTATCATCACTACAACAACTGATATAACCACTATCACTATCATCACTACAACAACTGATATAACCACTATCACTATCATCACTACAACAACTGATATAACCACTACCAATAACATCACTACAACAACTGATATAACCACTATCACTATCATCACAACAACAACTGATATAACCACTACCAATATCATCACTACAACAACTGATATAACCACTACCACTATCACCACTACAACAACTGATATAACCACTACCAATAACATCACTACAACAGTTATTATTATAGACACCAATATCACCATCATCACTATCACTATTATTAATATAACAACCATCATCACCATCAATAACTGCTGTTGGTATCAACACCGTTATAATCATTTATTATGTCACCATCATTACAATGACTTACAAACTCACATAGTTCCGTTTAGCTTCTCTTATCTCTTCTTAAGCTCCCTCATACTACTACTACTACTCCTGTCACTATCATCTTCACTAAACTACTACTACTACTCCTGTCACTATTATCATTACTACTACTACTACTACTACTACACCTGTCAATATTATCATACTACTACTGCATCTGTCACTATTATCTTTACTGCTACTACACCTATCACTATCGTCTTCACTACCACTGTCACAATAATCATAGTCATCTTCACAACTGATAGTCATTATCAGCACTATCACCTTCATTAGTGTCGTAATCATCTTCTATAACAAGTAAACAATCAATAACAGAATGACATCGCATTTCCCAAAGTCATCTCTGGGTTATTCTGAATTCTAAGTTCGCTATATTACGCTATCTTGGTATATTTAACTTAGGTAGAGTGTTGAGCAAAATATAAAAGTATAATATCAGATTTCTTTGAGAGTTTGAATAAAAAGTTTCAGAATGGGAGATAATCGACGCTATAATTTACATGTGGTCTATGCACCGTGGTGCGACTCATCAAATGGGTTCTTGGGGTTTCTGACCCCCATAACACTATCCCCATTTATTGTTCAAGCATTTGTTTCGTAATAAATATTGTTTTGTACTTCGTCGCTTTGGGGTTTGAGTTAGATAGCGTAAGTGACGTAGTTTGTTATTCACAGGGTAGTGGTTTCAAGACCCGTGTTGAAAATGAGGACGTCATCAACATCTGCAGGAGTCACTACCGCGTAAGGGGCGAAGGAGGGGACATCAGTAGTTTCTCGCCTGTCATGTCCTTCATGAAGGAGAGGATTATGGTGGTGGCTCTACTCAACCTAATTCCCATCCTAATCAAATTATTTACCGAACATAAACCCCTGAAAGCTTTCTTTCAAGATCCCGGAACTACAGACGAAGAGAAGCAGACCAGAAGCAAAACATACTGGAGCCAATATGTTGGTTCCCACGGAGGAATTCTCAAGTCTAGATTACTAATTGGATTTTCTAGTGTTGTGGTGACCGTCATCCAATTTTATATCATGGACCTAGCCACAAATGGACGCTTCCATAGGATACCAACATTTGCCCCCTTTACCAGGCAGGAAATCACCCTAAGTGACATGGCCAGGGGAATAATAAACACTCAGGAACCTTACAATGAAATGGGAAGCATGTTACCCCTGACTGCCTTATGTTCTGTGACTCCCAACATGGCTTTAGCAGTTCTTAATACAGAAAACTATGGCTGTCGTTACCCTCACAACCAAGTTACGAAGCAATCTTTTATGTTCAGTTTGTTATATTTGTCGTAAATACCTTGATCTGCGTAATTTGCGTATTATATTATATAGTGGAATTGCTACCCTGCCAGGGCCATGCTAGAGTCCCACTAGCATCATATTTCCAAAACTCGACTTAAAAAATACTAAAATGTTACACATGGGACGAGATATATGTCCTAGGTCACATGCAAAGAGTCGCAGGTCACGACACCTTAGTGACCTGCTTCAAACAAATGCTACAAATTCTTGAAGAAAATTCACCAACCAACGACGAATAAGAATTAATAAGCATAATAACTGTGTGAATTGTGTGATAACGTGGAAGTAGGAACAAAATAGTTATTTTATTTGTGTTATTATTATTTGTATTATTATTTACATTATTTTTATTGAAGGAAATGATATTTATTGAGGAAGAGAGAGGTGAAGTATTAGGGCAGAAGAAGTTAATTTATAGGCGTATGAAAAGAGGTGAGGGGCAAATCGAAGACCAATACAAAAACATTCAGAGGAAACTTAAAAAAGGCATAAGAAAAGGTGACGGGACTATGAGAGTGTTGCGAGGGATGATAGTGATAGTAACAGTAATGATAGTAATGACAGAAGAGGATAACTGTATAGTGACTTGACTGTGGTGATAATGACGGTGACATAATAAATGATGATAATGGTACTGCTATCAATAGCAGGTTTTGATGGTGCTTATAATAATACTGATAGTGATGATGGTTTGTTATAATAATTGAAGTTATATTGGTGGCTATAATAATAACTC
Organism: Cherax destructor; assembly: GCA_009830355.1. Lineage (NCBI taxonomy): Eukaryota > Metazoa > Arthropoda > Malacostraca > Decapoda > Parastacidae > Cherax > Cherax destructor. The sequence goes on along the minus strand of WNWK01000209.1, from coordinate 391,568 downwards.
CTGTAGTGATGATAGTATATATATATATATATATATATATATATATATATATATATATATATATATATATATATATATATATATATATATATATACAAAGACAGATTAGTAAAGAGGAGAGAGAGGAAGAGGAAGAACAACAAGTAGAAGTAAGAAGGAAGGGAAGGGTGAGGGAGTCAGGGCTGGACACGTTATGTCTCATTACGCACCTCTGATTTCAGCCTGCTGCTACCTCTGTTGCTGCTGCTGCTACCTCTGTTGCTGCTGCTGCTACCTCTGTTGCTGCTGCTGCTACCTCTGTTGCTGCTGCTGCTACCTCTGTTGCTGCTGCTGCTGCTACCTCTGTTGCTGCTGCTGCTACCTCTGTTGCTGCTGCTGCTACCTCTGTTGCTGCTGCTGCTGCTACCTCTGTTGCTGCTGCTGCTACTGCTGCAGCAGCAACTGAGTCTCGTTACTGCTGGTGTTCCTAATGCTGGTATTGATGTGATGCTGTTGGTGCAGGTGTTGTTTTTGCTAGTGCTCCTACTATTACTACTGCTACTACTATTACTACTGCTAGCACTTTTGCTACTGCTTTTGGGGCGCTGTTTTAAATATATCCCCTACCAGGATCAGTCAGCTGTTGTTGTGGTTCTTCCAGCTGTATCACAGCACTAGATACTACTACTGCTGCCGATGCTGTTAATGCTGTTAATGTTGCTCCTGCTGTTTCAACTGACCCCATCCACACTCTACCCCCCCCTTCCCTATACTGCATCACCACCTTCCCCTTAACCCCTAGTGGTAAAGCTTGCCTCTCCAGCGCTACACATCCCCTTAACTCTCCTCGGGAATTTCCTGAAGGTCCTAAACCGCAAACCACAACTCATAAAGACAGAGCAGCGGTCCTAGAACCTTCACAGACCTCCATAACTCTTGTGGGGATTATCTCTGCAAGTTTAGCTGCTGCTGCTATCTCCACGTGTATATATATATATATATATATATATATATATATATATATATATATATATATATATATACAACAAGACTTGCGCCCTCAGTTATCGTCCCTTTAGCTTGACGTCAATTTTAGGTAAACATGGCGGAGGATTGTTTGAGTATTCAGAGTGACTTTATTCTGTATGAGTTGGCGCTGTGGTCTGAGACGTGGAGGACGAGTTCCAATGTTGACAAGTACAAAGTAATGCATTTTTGGATATTCTAATCTCAAACATTTATACAAAATATTTGACAGTGCCCCGTGGCCTGGTGGCAAAAGCTCTCGCTTCACATGGTGAGGGTCCGGGTTCGATTCCCGGCGAAGGGGTGGAAACATTGGACGTGTTTCTTTACACCGGTTATCCATGTTCACCCATCAGTAAAATGGGTACCTGGGTGTTAGTCGACTGGTGTGGGTCGCATCCTGGGACAAAACTGACCTAATTTGGCCGAAATGCTCTGCGGCTTTCTATATACATAGCAGTGTCATTGATGTCAGCTAGGCCTATATACCTTGTACACATATGTACTTGTAGTAAATAAAGATATTATTATTATTATTATTATTATTATTATTATTATTATAAATAAATTAACCAATACAAGAGAAGAAGGGGACCTTTGCGTAATCGTAAGCAATAACTTCAAAAGTATGTCACTGCCTAACTGCAAGCAGCAGTGAATGCAAGAGTTAATATCAAGAAACTTCAAGCATGAAACAAGACGTAGCATACTGACTGTCAATAATGTTAGAGATTTTTTTTTTTCAATAGGTCTTCTAGTAGTTTTGCTCTACAGATTACATAAAGGAGACAAGGATGTTCTTGAGAGGACACAGAGACGAACAAGCAAGCTCGTGTCTTCACTCAGAAACAATAGAAAGAAGCCATAAGAAAAAAATCAAGGCACTCAACCTCCCTTCTTTTAGGAAGCGGAGAATGCCAAGAGATTGCATTCAAACCTTTATGATACTGAAAGAAGTATTTGAGGTGTGAAGGAAACTGAAATTCCTTGATTTCAGTTTGAGGCAAACAGAAATCCCTTGATTTCAGTTTGGGGCAAACAGAAATCCCTTGATTTCAGTTTGGGGCAAACAGAAATCCTTGATTTCAGTTTGGGGCAAACAGAGATCCCTTGATGTGTTAGTGGTTACAGTTTCAGTAAGTATTTTGGCCCATTATGCAGTAATTCTTTCTTGAAAAAGTAACCTTTCACACGTTCGTGTTGCATCTCTTGATACAACGGCACGAATAAGGTCATTTTTTCAATAAAGAATTATTGCATAATGGGCCAAAATATCTCTGAAACTGTAATCACCAACACATCACAGTTATTTAAGAATCAGTTGGAAAAGCACTAAGCAAACAAATGGACTCAGCCAGACACTACTCTGGGGCAAACTGAAATCAAGGGATTTCTGTTTACCCCAAACTCAAATCAAGGTATTTCTGATGCTTGTTCAAGGAGTACACCTGTACGAGAGCCAAGGTAAGAGTAGTGGTAAAGGCGGAGTTAGAGGTAGAAGTGTTGGTAATAGATGGCGCTGCTTTCTTGGTCTTCGACTCCTCAACACTTCACGACTATCCAGTCGTTCACGTTCACCCGCACCACATCATTCTGAAGTGGACCCAGTGGTAACTAGAAGGAGAACTTTAGGTACATACAGCTCTGCTTCAAGCCGGCAGTGGCCGGAGGAAGTCGAGGGTGAGGATAGAGAGAAAGAGAGCCTATTGTTTTACCATCCTTGCCTCAAACACCTAGACAGAAGTAGACAGTCATCATCAGTGGATATCACAGGTGTGTACTCTGCTATGTTTCCCCATGTACTCTAACTCTCTCTCTCTCTCTCTTAAATACTTATGCTAACGAATATCTCAGCTTGGAACTTTGGTTACAAGTTCTTAATTGAAAGCGTATTATAAGGAGAGTTGGAACACTCCTCCCAGACACAAAGAATATTAAGTATATGACATAAAGACATACACTGATTAATAAGGGCAGGAGCGTGTCTTGCCCCAGGCCTGGAGGCTACCCCACTGGGGCAAGCCACCGGGGCCAGATGCTAACCCACCAGGGCTAGACGATAACCCACCGGAGCCAGATGCTAACCCACCAGGGCTAGACGATAACCCACCGGAGCCAGATGCTAAGCCACCAGGGCTAGATACTAACCCACCTGGACCAGATGCTAACCCACCGGGGCCAGATGTTAAGCCACCGGGGCTAGATGCTAACCCACCGGGGCCAGATGCTAAGCCACCGGGACCAGAAGAGTCTACTAAGCCACTCACCATCTTTTGCCTCACGAAACTTCCAGCCGAGAGAAAATCTTGCTAAATGAACGACACGAAAGCAGACGAAAGGCTGCGTACCTCAGACGAATTAGTTGACGGACGATAACCGGACGAAATACACCTTAATTTCCACCTGCTTTCAAAAGATATATTAATTCAATATTACTCTCTCTCTCTCTCTCTCTCTCTCTCTCTCTCCCTATCAAAACATGACAAGTGTCTATCGACAAGTGCCTTTGACAACTGACAATCAACACACACACACACACGAACGAAAACACAGAAACAAGAAGAACATCAAAACGAACGGACGAAACGAGAAGACGACGACTTTAACGTAAAAAGACAGAAACATCGACTTACGTCTCCGAACCTGTAAAATTACATTTACAAAACGATTACAGTTTTTTTTTTTTTATATGTGTGTGTGTGTGTGTGTGTGTGTGTGTGTGTATGTGTATGTGTGTGTGTGTATGTGTGTGTGTGTGTGTGTATGTGTGTGTGTGTGTGTGTGTATGTGTGTGTGTGTGTGTGTGTGTGTGTGTGTGTGTGTGTGTATGTGTGTGTGTGTGTATGTGTGGTGTGCGTGTGTATGTGTGTGTGTGTATGTGTGTGTGTGTGTATGTGTGTGTGTGTGTGTGTGTGTGCTGTGTATGTGTGTGTGTGTGTGTTTGTGTGTGTGTGTGTGTGTTGTGTGTTGTGTGTATGTGTGTGTGTGTGTGCGTGTGTATGTGGTGTGTGTGTGTGTATTGTGTGTGTGTGTGTGTGTGTGTGTGTGTGTGTGTGTGTGTGTGTGTGTGTGTGTTGTGTGCGTTCTAGTCTTACAGATTTGGAGATGAAATAAAGAAAATAATTACCCTCACTTATTGTATATATATATATATATATATATATATATATATATATATATATATATGTCGTGCCGAATAGGTAAAACTTGCAATTTTGGCTTTAATAGCAAAGCTCTTCTTGCCGAACAAGGCAAGCGAAAATTTGTGTCTACCTGGAGGGTATTCCGGGGATCAACGCCCCCGCGACCCGGTCCACGACCAGGCCTACCGGTGGATCATAGCCTGATCAACGATGCTGTTACTTCTGGCCGCACGTAGTCCAACGTACGAACCACAGTCCGGCTGATCCGGCACTGACTTTAGGTATCTGTCCAGCTCCCTCTTGAAGACAACCAGGGTCTACTGGTAATGCCCCTTATGGCTGGTCGGAGGCTGCTGAACAGTCTTGGGCCCCGGACACTTATTGTGTTTTCTCTTAGTGTACCAGTGAGTACTTTTCACTGGGGGTATGTTGCATCGCCTGCCATAATTTCGCTAAATTAGGCTAAATTATATTGCGTTTGTTATAAGGTTAGGTAAGTTTTCTAAGGTTCTTTTGGTACAAAATTATTAATTTTTACATTAACATAAATGAAAAAAATAGAGAATTTTTTAGAAAGGACTTAATTTTAAAGGGGTTCTTGCTAATTGACCAGTTTTACTGAGGACACTAAAACATCTTTTTTTAATATAAATTTAATATCAATAAATGAAACACATTCCCTGCAAGTAGGCCTATACTCCTGCCTGGCTACCTGATGAGTAGGACTACACTACTGCCTGCTTACAAGTAGAATAGGCCTATGGCTGCCGCCCCCTCCCCACAAAACCCACCCTCGCACGCGGCAGTAATTATCAGGAGAGATAATTATCAGTAATTACTGGGAATGAGAAACACCGGATGACACAGTGTGTGACACAGTATGTGACACAGTGTGTGACACAGTGTGTGACACAGTGTGACACAGTGTGTGACACTGTGTGACAGTGTGGTGTAACACAGTGTGGTGTAACACAGTGTGGTGGGGTAACACAGTGTGGTGGGGAAAGGAATAGAAAGGTAGAGAGAAACATTAAAAAGTGGGGAAAGGGAGAGAAAGGTTTAGAGAAGGGATACACTATTGCCTGTTCACTGCGTTGGAAACCAAACGCTCCTTGTAACGTCGGGTTGCCCTGTGTGACGGTAGTGGCGTAGAAGCGTAGACAGTAACGCAAGCGGCACAGAGCTGCGGCTGAAAGACGCATTTGTCCATTAAAATTGCGGCGGTGACCGTGACGCCTCCAAGACATGCCGGTAGATGGGTCTCTCATAGATCCATCTGGGGACAAGTCCTCCACCACACTTCTGAAGACACTCCCTCCATACTTCCTACCTCCAGTGTAGTATCCAATCTTTCATTACCTAATTTTTTGTTACCCTCCATCACCTTGCTCCTTTCTATGTTCACTTTCAATTTCTTTCTTTAACACACCGTTCCAAATTCGTCCACCTTCGTAACTTCTCTTCAGAATTTCCCAAAAGCACAGTGTCATCGGTAAAAAGCAACTGTGACAACTCCATCACTCCAGCATTCACTTCTTTGACAACCCCACCTATATATAAATTAAACAGCCATGGTGACATCCCACATCCCTGTCTAATTCCTACCTTCACTGGAAAATAATTTCCCTCTTTAATACATACCCTTAACCTGAGACTCATTATCCTCTAACTGCTTTCGGTAACCTACCACCTATTCTATACACTTGCAACATTGCCACATTGCTCTCCTATCCACTTTATCATACGATTTTTTTCAAAATCAATAAATGTAGTGAAAACTTCCTTACCCTTATCTAAATACTGTTCACTTATATGCTTCAATATAAACACTTGGTCTACATACCCCCTACCCTTCCTAAAGCCTCCTTGTTCATCTGCAATCCTGTTCTCAGTCTTTCAATAATAACTACCATACACCTTAACTGGTATACTCAACAGGCTTATTCCCCTATAATTTTTATACTCTCTGTTGTCCACCTTTCCTTTATATAAAGGAACTATGCATTCTCTCTGCCAATCCCTAGTGCCTTCCCGTCTTTTATACATTAATTAAACAAAAGTATCAACCACTCCAAAACTATATCCCCACCTGCTTTTAACATTTGGGTCTTAATCCCATCATTCCCATCTGCTTCCCCTTTCATTTTTCCAGCTGCCTCACGCACCTCCCCCACATTCACATCTGGCTCTTCTTCACTCATAAAGGATGTTTTTACCTCCCTGGTTAATGTTTGAAATTACTGCCTCTATTTCTTCATCAACATTTAACAGTCCTCAAAATATTCCTGCCATCTTTCCAATACATACAATTCCCCATCTAATAACTACCCCCTAGGCTTTCTCAATCTAATCTCACTCCAAATTTTGTTTCTTATTCTCAGCAAAATTTGTTGACAGAGCCTTTGACACTCCCTCACCACTCTCTTAACCTCTCTTTTTTTCCAATATACTCCACCCTCCTTATATCACTTCGGCTTTGTAAAAGAATCTCACATGCAAACTTTTTCTCTCTTACCAATTTCTTCACCTCATCATTCCACCAACTGCTCCTCTTCCCTCCTGCACCCACTCTTCTATATCCACAAACTTATGCGTCACACTCTAACACTGCATTCTAAACTCTATCCATACCTCTTCAATCTCCTCATTACCTATTTCTCACTAGCCCATCTTTCTTCCAATAGTTGTTTATGTCTTACCCTAACTACCTCCTCCTTTAGTTTATAAACTTTCAGTTCTCTCTTACTGGCTGACTCCATACTCCTTGGACCCCATCTACCTCTTACTCTCACTGTACCTAAAACTAAATAATGATCTGATATATTTGTTGCCCCTCTAAAACATGCACATTCAGAAGTCTACCCATTACATTTTTACCCACCAAAACATAGTACGACAAAATGCTGTCATTTACTCCCTATATCCTTTTTCGTGTACTTATGTTCGTTTTCTTAAAATGCGTATTAGCTATTAAAAAATTTATTTCTATACAAAGATTAATTAAAGGTTCCCCCCCCATTATCATTTACTCCTGGCACCCAAAACTTACCTCTATAACAGTTTCTCCTGCTTTAGCATTTACGCCCCTACAACAATTATTCTCTCACTTGGTTCAAAATTCCCTAAACACTCGATTAACATCTCCCAGAATCTCTCTCTTATAGATCTACTCAGGTTTCTAACTTCATTTATATGACATACAGGTTCCTTATTCCTTCCTCTTCTGTTATTATTTTTAATTCTTCCTTCAAGGTTCTTCCTTTGGCTAATTTATCAATTATATTAATTAGGAGTAACTTAGAGTGTTATGGAATCCATAAGAATTAACAACCATACATTTATTCATTATTTTTCATTTTTATTATAGTATATATATATATATATACATATATATATATATATATATATATATATATATATATATATATATATATATATATTATATATATATAATATATATATATATATATATCTGTCTTCTCCAATGAGCTTTGCTGCTGTTACGAGAAGACATATATAGGGAGGCAAGAACTGCAAAAGCCTACTGGCCTATGTAGATTTCAAACATTCACAACGTTTTTGATTAGTTAGTATCTTCTTAATGGTACATATGAAACTGTTGTTGTGTGTGATAGGAATCAATGTTGTTGTTGATTTAGGTTGTGATGGTGGTGGTGATGGAGGTTGTGATGGTGGTGGTGATGGCAGTGTGATGATAACAATGATAGTGATGGTGGTAGTAATAGTAGCGGTGGTGGTGATGGTGGTAGTAGTGGCGTGTTTGTGCGGTGATTGTAGTGTGGTGGTTATGGTAGTAGTGGTGGTAATGTGGTGGTGGTGTGATTATGATAATGCAAGTGTCTTGGTAGTGTGATGGCTGTAGTAGTGGTGGTGGAGGCTTTGGTGGTTGTGTAACGGTGATGGGGCAGTGGTGATAGTAGTGTGGCGGTGACAGTGTGGTGGTAGTGAAGGCAAAGCTGATGGTGGTGATAGTGTAATGGTGACAGTGTGGTGGTGGTGGAGTATCTTAGAAGGAACGCGATGTTTCTATGACTGAATGACAGCGGCGTTGGTGTGTTGGAGGGAGGGAGGGAGGGGGCAATGTTGGGGATACAGGGGGCGCGTACAGTGTAGTGATGAACTGAAGGCTCTATTGCGGTTGGGATGTGAGGGGTTATGTTTGTGGGGGGAGTGGGGGAAGCGAAGGTAGTTGTAGTGGTGGCGGGGATGGTGGCAGTGGCAGGATTGTGGTGGTGGTGGTGGCGGCGGCGGCCGGCGGCAGGGCAGCGGCGCTGGACGGACAGATGGACAGACGAAGAATCTTCCGCTGGACACAATCAATGGTCAGTGGGTTGAGGCAGCGTCCACCAGACGTCACCACTGGACGGCCAGCCCCTCCAGAACACCACCTCCAGGAGAAGAGGGGAGGGAAGGACGGAAGGGGGAGAGGAGGAGGCTTATAAGAGAGGGAGGGAGGGGAGGGAGAGGCTAAGGCCCGCCCGCGAGGGGAGGTAACGAGGGGAGGGATCTAGTGGGAAATGGGAGGGGCTACTGGAAAGTCCCTGTTGGTGGTGGTTCCAGCGTGAGGAGTTCCAGGCAGAAGGCGACAGGCCGCTGTTGGAAGCTGACCGCTCGCCATCTCGTTCCAGCCGGCAGCGCTGGAAGCCTATTTTACCTCCTTCCTGGGAGGCGGCCGCCGATGTTTACAGTGTCTCTCTCTCTCCTCCCACTTCGCAGACTCATGTTTACACCTTTGCTAATGTTACATTCCATTATTCATGTGTCTCATTCTCGGCCTGCTTCGCCTTCCCTTTCTCACGTCAATCTTCTCTCTGCTCCTCATCTCCTTAATCTTACTCCATATTTCACATTGTCTCATCCGTCTTCCAACAATTATTGTTGCCCATTTCATCCTCATGTCCCATTTTTCTGGCCTCTGCTCATGGCGCCATGTCTCAGTAAAACAATAAAACCTCCTGGTGGATATTTCTTCTCATCCTAAACACAAGAACAAAGAACCACTTGCGGGTACGACCTATGGACCACAGCTGGGATACTGCTTGCCATCCCAAAGCCTGGACCAACGAACCACAGCTGGACACTTCTTGCCATCCCAAAGCCTGGACCACAGCTGGACACTTCTTGCTCATCCCAAAGCCTGGACCACAGCTGGACACTTCTTGCCATCCCAAAGCCTGGACCACAGCTGGACACTTCTTGCCAACCCAAAGCCTGGACCACAGCTGGACACTTCTTGCCATCCCAAAGTCTGGACCAGCAAACCACAATTGGACACTTCTTACCATCCCGGAGACAAGACCACCGAACAACTGGCATCCACGAATGTTCCCTCAACTAACTTCTGGAGCAACTTGGCTGTTGCTGCTGGCTAATGCACTCGTCTGTAACCATCCACTCTCCACCAATGGCTTTATGCACTTAGAAAGGCTGCAAATGAACATCGAATCAGGATTACAAAAGTGATTCAGACCCGCCATTACTGACATCAAGAACCTGGTCAGAACATCGGAAATAAAAGAGATTATTTGTAAACCTGCTTGAGCAGTACGGTATTAGGTTCAATTTACAGTGTGTGAGGTCTGTACAGACTGCAATTTTGTACACAGTCTGAGGTTTGTACAGATTGTAAGGTTTGTACACATTATGAGGTCTGTACAGATTGTAAGAGTGTACACGGTGTTAGGTCTGTAGAGTGTGTGTGTGTTTGTGTGTTAGTTAAGAGTGTGAGGTACAGTGTGTGAGGTCAGTGTTATGAGGTATAGTGTGATGAAGTGTGTAAGGGTGTACAGTGTGAGAGGTACTGAATGTGACGTACACCGTGTGGCTTACTGAATGTAAGGTTGTACACTGTGTGAGGTGCTGAATGTAAGGTTGTACACTGTGTGTTCACGAGCCTACACAGTGTGTGAGGTTGCCTGCCCAACGTGTAAGAAAAAATTATACTCTGTGAGATTGTTGACACGGTGAGGAGAGAGTGTGAGAGAAGATCTCACACTGTGTGTGAGTAAGTGTACAGGGAGAGAGAGCGAAGTTGATCAGTGTTGGCTGTACAGTTTGGGATCGACTGTACATTGAGGAACTGGCGGTACAGCGCGTGAAACAAATGGTGCAGTGCGAGATAGACTGTACAGCGTGGAGATAAACTGTACAGCGTGGGAGATAAACTGTACAGCGTGGGAGACAGATTGTACAGCGTGCGAGACAGATTGTACAGCGTGGGAGGTAGATTGTACAGAGTGGGAGATAGACTGTACAGCATGCAATATACAATGTACAGCGTGTTACGTCCACATTCCAGTAGCAGTGGGAGTGAACAACGATGTACACTGCATACCACGAATACAATGTACAGAATCTGTACACTTTTGAGGTGAAAAAAAATCGGAACACTCGCAGTGTGCTGCTACACTATTCTATATGATAGTTACACAGTGGGAACACCAGCAGTGTGTTGCAACACTATTCTATATGATAGTTACACAGTGGGAACACCAGCAGTGTGTTGCTACACTATTCTATATGATAGTTACACAGTGGGAACACTAGCAGTGTGTTCTACACTATTCTATATGATAGTTACACAGTGGGAACACCAGCAGTGTGTTGCTACACTATTCTATATGATAGTTACACAGTGGGAACACCAGCAGTGTGTTGCTACACTATTCTATATGATAGTTACACAGTGGGAACACCAGCAATGTGTTGCTACACTATTCTATATGATAATTACACAGTGGGAACACCAGCAGTGTGTTGCTACACTATTCTATATGATAATTACGCAGTGGGAACACCAGCAGTGTGTTGCTACACTATTCTATATGATAATTACGCAGTGGGAACAGAAGCTAGCTATGTTTCCCTGTCATATTCCACCAGGCAGGATGGGTCACATACATAGTGTTGAAAGGTGTTAGCCTTAGCTGGGAGACTTTAGTAGTGTCAGCCTCACCTGGGAGACTTCAGTGGTGTCAGCCTGAGCTAGGAGACTTCAGCAGTGTCAACCTGAGCTGGCAGACTTCAGCCCCGCTTTCCCTTACCTTCCCGCTGCCTCAACCCTTTATTTCCCCTTGCTCAGTGGGAGTACATATTCAGCTTTCATGGCTGCTGAAGCCAAACCCACTACGGCTTCAGCAGCCATGAAAGCTGAATATGTAGTTCCACTGAGCAAGGGGAAGTAAAGGGTTGAGGCAGCGGGAAGGAAAGAGAAAAGGGGGCTACTAAGGGTAGAAGTAAAGGGATTATACATGACCGATGAGATGGGATCACCACGATCGTTAAGAGATTACTATAAAGGTTACAAGATTTATGTGAGAGACACAGACTCAGTTTGCCTCTGACGAGACATACAGAGACATAGAACCAAGAATTGTGGAACACAGGTAAACTTTGACCACCACAGGCAAGAGTTCCGGAACACAGGTAAGACTGGAGCACAACAGACAAGAGTTCTGGAACACAGGTAAGAGTGGAGAACCACCTTCGCTAATAATTATTTAATAACATATCAGGAAGAACATTTGACACATGGATGGTAGTGCAGGATCACAACCATCCTTCGGACGGCAGCGCAAGATCACAACCATCCTTCGGACGGCAGCGCAAGATCACATCCATCCTGCGGACGGCAGCGCAAGATCACATCCATCCCGCGGACGGCAGCGCAAGATCACATCCATCCTGCGGACGGCAGCGCAAGATCACACCCATCCTTCGGACGGCAGCGCAAGATCACATCCATCCTGCGGACGGCAGCGCAAGATCACATCCATCCCGCGGACGGCAGCGCAAGATCACATCCATCCTGCGGACGGCAGCGCAAGATCACAACCATCCTTCGGACGGCAGCGCAAGATCACATCCATCCTGCGGACGGCAGCGCATGATCACATCCATCCCGCGGACGGCAGCGCAAGATCACATCCATCCCGCGGACGGCAGCGCAAGATCACATCCATCCCGCGGGCGGCAGCGCAAGATCACATCCATCCTGCGGACGGCAGCGCAAGATCACATCCATCCTGCGGACGGCAGCGCAAGATCACATCCATCCTGCGGACGGCAGCGCAAGATCACATCCATCCTGCGGACGGCAGCGCAAGATCACATCCATCCTGCGGACGACAGCGCAAGATCTCATCCATCCCGCGGACGGCAGCGCAAGATCACATCCATCCCGCGGACGGCAGCGCAAGATCACATCCATCCCGCGGACGGCAGCGCAAGATCACATCCATCCCGCGGACGGCACCGCAAGATCACATGCATCCTGCGGACGACAGCGCAAGATCACATCCATCCCGCGGACGGCAGCGCAAGATCACATCCATCCCGCGGACGGCAGCGCAAGATCACATCCATCCCGCGGACGGCAGCGCAAGATCACATCCATCCCGCGGACGGCAGCCCAAGATCACATGCATCCTGCGGACGACAGCGCAAGATCACATCCATCCCGCGGACGGCAGCGCAAGATCACATCCATCCGCGGACGGCAGCGCAAGATCACATCCATCCGCGGACGGCAGCGCAAGATCACATCCATCCCGCGGACGGCAGCCCAAGATCACATGCATCCTGCGGACGACAGCGCAAGATCACATCCATCCCGCGGACGGCAGCGCAAGATCACATCCATCCCGTGGACGGCAGCGCAAGGTCACATCCATCCCGCGGACGGCAGCGCAAGATCACATCCATCCGCGGACGGCAGCGCAAGATCACATCCATCCCGCGGACGGCAGCGCAAGATCACATCCATCCTGCGGACGGCAGCGCAAGATCACATCCATCCCGCGGACGGCAGCGCAAGATCACATCCATCCCGCGGACGGCAGCGCAAGATCACATCCATCCCGCGGACGGCAGCGCAAGATCACATCCATCCCGCGGACGGCAGCGCAAGATCACATCCATCCCGCGGACGGCAGCGCAAGATCACATCCATCCCGCGGACGGCAGCGCAAGATCACATCCATCCCGCGGACGGCAGCGCAAGATCACATCCATCCCGCGGACGGCAGCGCAGATACGTAACACTACGACCATCGGCGTCAAAACATCCTCTAACTCCCTAATATTAATTAATAACTTCTGTTATTGACCCTTAGAGGTAATTACTCAAGGTAATTATCGACCATTTTTATTTTTAATTACAAACATCGTGTAAGTTTTTAATGTTATTTAGTCTGACCGTGACGCCATCATGGCGCCATTATAAGCCCGCCACTGAGGCGCTAATTTCAGTAAACAAAAATTCTGAAGTTTCGTTTAATTTTCTCTCTCTCTCCGGTGATTTTTTTGTGTGTGTTTTGTCGTGTTTTTTTTATATGTGATTTAATATCGGTCGTTTTCTCTGTGTGTGTTTTTTTCGGAATTTTGTCGTCTTGTGTCCTTTTCAAGAAAAGAGAATTTGTCGTGCGGTGTTTTAGGAAAAAATAAATAAAAGAGAGTTTTGTCTTGCGGTCTTGAAAATTTTTGTAGTGTTGTCTTGACAATTAAAACTTCAATGAATAAAGTGAAGTTTCTAGAGGTCTTTAATATGGCAAAAGGCAATGTGTACTCACCTATTTGTGGTTGCAGGGGTCGATTCATAGCTCCTGGCCCCGCTTCTTCATTAATCGTTACTTGGTCCTCTCTCTCCCTGCTCCATGAGCTTTATCATACCTCGTCTTAAAGCTACGTATGGTTCCTGCCTCCATTACGTCACTTTCCAGACTATTCCACTTCCTGAAAACTCTGTAGCTGAAGAAATACTTCTTAACATCCCTTTGACTCATCTGAGTCTTCAACTTCCAATTGTGACCCCTTGTTTTTGTGTCCCATCTCTGGAACACCTTGTCTCTGTCCACCTTGTCAATTCCTCGCAGTATTTTGTATGGCGTTATCATGTCTCCCCTAACCCTACTGTCCTCCAGTGTCGTCAGGCCGATTTCCCTTGACTTTTCTTCGTAGGACAGTCCTCTTAGCTCTGGGACTAGTCTTATTGCAAACCTTTGCACTTTATCTATTTTATTGACGTGCTTGACCAGGTGTGGGTTCCAAACTGGTGCTGCATACTCCAGTATGGGCCTGACGTATATGGTGTACAGAGTCTTGAATGATTCCTTCCTGAGGTATCGGAACGCTATTCTTAGGTTTGCTAGGCGCCCATATGCTGCAGCAGTTATCTGATTGATGTGTGCCTCAGGAGATGTGCTCGGTATTATACTCACCCCAAGATCTTTTTCCTTGAGTGAGGTTTGCAGTCTTTGGCCACCTAGACTATACTCTGTCCGCGGTCTTCTTTGCCCTTCCCTGATCTTCATGACTTTGCATTTGGCGGGGATAAAATCGAGTCGAGTTAGTTAGTTAGTTACCATTTTGTCCTCAGGCACTGTCGATTGACACTAGGCCTGTTGTATGTATGTATGTGTGTGTTAACGGAAACACTTCAAATGTTTCGCTCCGCTGGATTGAACCCAGGCCTCCGTGCGTGAAGAGGCGCTAGCCACCATGCCATCGGGGCGTGTGTGTGTGTGTGTGTGCATGTGTGCGTGTGCGTGTGTGTGTCTAGTCGTAAGAACAAGAGCGTGTGCGTGTTCGTGTACGTGTGAGTGGCTGCGTACGTGAGTGCGTGCTTGTTTTGTGAGTCCTGTCTGGGAGTTTGCGTGCGTACGGTCGTTTATATGTTTGAATGTGTCCCATTTATCTATCAGTTTGTGTGTCTGTTCCTGTGTGTTCACTGTCTATCTAGGCTTATGTATGCTCTAGTGTCTTTATGTGTGTTCCTGTGTGTTCCTGTGTTTTTGTGTGGTGTCGTGTGTGTTTGTGTGTGCTCTCGTCTGTGTGTTTGTGCGTTCTCGTGTGTGCATTTGTGTGTTCACGTGTGTGCTCGTATCCTATCATGCGTTATTAGTGCGTGTGCGTGCGTGTGCGTGCGTGTGCGTGCGTCTAAACCAAGCATGCTCCCTCGCCCATACCATAAATTACTACCATAAAATTACCTTCCCATGGCTGTTTTTTTTTTTTTTGTGTGTGTATGTGTGTGCTCACCTATTTGCACTCGCCTATTTCTGGTTGCAGGGGTCGATTCATAGCTCCTGGCCCCGCCTTTTCACTGATCGCTACTAGGTCCCTCTCTCCCTGCTCCATGAGCTTAATCATACCTCGTCTTAAAACTATGTATGGTTCCTGCCTCCACTACGTCACTTTCCAGACTATTCCACTTCCTGACAACTCTGTGACTAAAGAAATACTTCCTAACATCCCTTCGACTCATCAAAAATGCGTCTGTGCACAGACGGTCGTATATGCGCATGTCATATATGTGCGTGTGCATTGTGTGCGTGATATACATGTGCGTGTGCATTCGTGTACGTATCACAGTAACAAACACACAAAAAACAAATATCAGCCAAAAAATGAACGGGAGATAAGAGGAGCAACAAGAGATAATGAGAAACAAAAGAAATGGGATATAAGGGGAAGAGAAATGGGGAATGAAATGGGAGAGGGTGCCCCATTATAAATCCAGTGTGAGAGGGGTATGGGAGGGGCGATCAAGCGAGGGTAATCCTGGGAAATTAGTCGAGCAGTCGACCAACAAATTTGCAAATAAGTTGGATTAGGGCAGTGAGTTGTGTGAACACCAGGGCTGAAGAAGCACCTCTGACTGAGGGCTGAGGGGTGGTGAAGCACTGCTGTGAGGGGTGAGGGGTGGTGAAGCACTGCTGTGAGGGGTGAGGGGTGGTGAAGCACTGCTGTGAGGGCTGAGGGCTGGTGAAGCACTGCTGTGAGGGCTGAGGGGTAATGAAGCACTGCTGTGAGGGGTGGTGAAGCACTGCTGTGAGGGGTGGTGAAGCACTGCTGTGAGGGCTGGTGAAGCACTGCTGTGAGGGGTGAGGGGTGGTTAAGCACTGCTGTGAGGGGTGAGGGGTGGTTAAGCACTGCTGTGAGGGGTGAGGGGTGGTTAAGCACTGCTGTGAGGGCTGGTGAAGCGCTGCTGAGGGGTGAGGGCTGGTGAAGCACTTCTGTGAGGGGTAAGGGGTGGTGAAGCACTGCTGTGAGGGGTGAGGGCTGGTGAAGCACTGCTGTGAGGGCTGAGGGCTGGTGAAGCACTGCTGTGAGGGCTGAGGGCTGGTGAAGCACTGCTGTGAGGGCTGAGGGCTGGTGAAGCACTGGATGGGGACTGGTGAAGCACCTGTGTGGATGGGGACTGGTGAAGCACTGGATGGGGACTGGTGAAGCACCTGTTTGGATGGGGACTGGTGAAGCACCTGTGTGGATGGGGACTGGTGAAGCACCTGTGTGGATGGGGACTGGTGAAGCACCTGTGTGGATGGGGACTGATTCCAACACATCACGTTGAACGCACTACAGCGAGCCCTGTGCACTAAGAACCTCCGACTGATCCTTGAGTCCTGGCAGAGCCAGAAGGATCACCTCTGGGACACTGATCCTTGAGTCCTGGTGGAGCCAGAAGGATCACCTCTGGGACGCTGATCCTTGAGTCCTGGCGGATCCAGAAGCATCACCTCTGGGACACTGATCCTTGAGTCCTGGCGGAGCCAGAAGGATCACCTCTGGGACGCTGATCCTTGAGTCCTGGCGGAGCCAGAAGGATCAACTCTGGGACACTGATCCTTGAGTCCTGGCGGAGCCAGAAGGATCAACTCTGGGACGCTGATCCTTGAGTCCTGGCGGATCCAGAAGCATCACCTCTGGGACACTGATCCTTGAGTCCTGGCGGAGCCAGAAGGATCACCTCTGGGACACTGATCCTTGAGTCCTGGCGGAGCCAGAAGGATCACCTCTGGGACGCTGATCCTTGAGTCCTAGCGGAGCCAGAAGGATCACCTCTGGGACACTGATCCTTGAGTCCTGGCGGAGCCAGAAGGATCAACTCTGGGACACTGATCCTTGAGTCCTGGCGGAGCCAGAAGGATCACCTCTGGGACACTGATCCTTGAGTCCTGGCGGAGCCAGAAGGATCACCTCTGGGACACTGATCCTTGAGTCCTGGCGGATCCAGAAGGATCACTTACGCGCATACAAACACAATTTTGAATCA
The DNA here is from genome assembly GCA_009830355.1 of Cherax destructor. Lineage (NCBI taxonomy): Eukaryota > Metazoa > Arthropoda > Malacostraca > Decapoda > Parastacidae > Cherax > Cherax destructor. The sequence goes on along the minus strand of WNWK01000209.1, from coordinate 374,345 downwards.
ACATTCACTAGCGAATCGGTCGTGAAAAGCTGTTTGTTGTTGTTGTCTTAATTCGCATCCTTAGTCAGCTCCATATGAGCTACGTGACCACGTACGGCAACCCCCAAGCACAGCTTTACCAACAGGTATGACAGAAATTAGTACAATATGGAGCGTTGAGTTGCTATATACCGATGTTTCCAGGTTCTCATTTCTTTTCCCCAGTTCCCAGGTTAATAGGTCAACTCTCCCAGTCGTATCTGTTATTCCTTCCCAGTACGTTCCCCACTGGTGGTACCTATCAATATTCCCGGTATCCTCAATACCCGGTACCTATCAATATTCCCGGTATTCTCAATACCCCTCAATCAACATTCCCATTATTTCTTTCAATATTCCGAGTGTTTCAGACATCCTTCTATCAGTATTCCAAGTATTCCCAATGATGCGCTATCAGATATTCCCAGCTTTCCTATTGCAGCATCTCAACATTCCTGGCCCATTAGAGTACTTCCAGTACTCCCAGTCAGCTGTGCCGGAATCCTGAGTACTGGTTCAACACTTAGACAAGAACAGACACTTTGCCATGTTTCATAACGAGCCCAAGAGGAGATATATTCACGACATACAAAATACTGCTGGGCATAAACAGGGTGAACAAGGACAGCCAAGTTGTCAGGGATTTAACAAGGATAAGATGGGGATATAATCACACAACCAAGTGAGTTACAGGGATACCAAGTGAGTTACAGGGATACCAAGTGAGTTACAGGGTTACTGAGTCACAGGGATACCATTTGAGTCACAGGGATATCAAGTGAGTCACTGATGTGAACAACAACAATGATCTGAACAGAAACAACAATGACCTGAACAACAACAACAGTGACCTGAACAACAACAACATAAACAGACTCCAGACAGTAGACATAATCATAATTTAGACACGACGACACAGCTGCTTCGCATCGGTCGGTCGGTAGGTGAGAGGAGAGGGACCACGAAATAGAGCTCAACACACTGCAAATATCAAACGTAGTGAGTTCTGACTCACGAATGCAGTGTAATGAGATACTTCGCTGACGACGTTTCGCCCACTCAGTGGATCTTTTTCTCAATGGTATTGAAAAAAAATGTATTTTCAGTGACCTCAAAAAATCCACTGCGTGGGCGAAACGCTGTCAATAAATATCTCATTACACTGAATTTATGTCTCTGTTTCCCCTCGAAACAGTGGATCCTTACGATAAAGGGGGGACGTTATGGGGGAGGGGAAGGCTTTGGGGATGAGGGGAAGGCTTGAAAGAGGGTGGAGGGATGTCCTAGGGGAGGGGCGAAGATTTGGATGGGAAGGGGGGAGAAGAAGACTTTGGTTGGGGGGGATGGAAGTAAGGGGAAGAAGCAGGAGGAGGAGGAGGAGAAGGAGGAGGAGAGGGGGGAAGAGGAGAGGGAAGGGCCAGTCCTCCTTAAATAGCGGAGGATTTGAGTTTAATGACCATTTCTCTCAGCTCAGCTCAAAGTCATTTAAATTAAAAAATTCTCCCAGCCGCTGGAATATTTTCACCCGGGGCCAAAGTTTTTGTTTTATTTGGGTTACGAAGGAGTTGAAGGAACCGTGGGAAAAAAAGGGTGAGGAAATGGGGGGTTAAGGCAGAGTAAGGGAAGGAAAGGGGAAGAGAGAGAGTGGGCTTAAAAGAGGAGAATAAAGCAGGTGCTGTAAGAGTAGTGATAAAGGAATGGGTAACAGGGATGGGGGTGGAAGAGACATTTCTCAAGTAATGGGGGATGGGTTGATTATTAGGGTAGAAGGGAATGGGTAATTATGAATTTTTTGTTTGTATGTGTGTTATATGTACTATATGCTGTTTATGTGCAAACATACACACATACTATATATACATATATATATATATATATATATATATATATATATATATTATATACTATATATATATATATTATATATATATATATATATATATATATATATATATATATATATATATATATATATATATATATATATATATATATATATATATATATATATATATATATATATATTTATGTCGTGCCGATTAGGTAAAATTTGCGATTTTGGCTTAAATAGCAACGCTCTTCTTGCCATATAAGACAAGCGAAAATTTGTGTATGCAATAATTTCGCAAAATTCATTCTGAACCTAACGAAAAAATATATTTCATTGTGTTTGTTTATTATTAAATTATTGTAAACGTATCTAAAATATATTTAGTTGGGTTAGGCTAAATTAAATTGCGCTTGTTATAATAAGGTTAGGTAGGTTTTCTAATTTTCTTTTGGTACAAAATTATAATTTTTTACATTAACATAAATGAAAAAAATATATCTTTAAACGTTAGGCCCATATTGGAGTATGCAGCACCAGTTTGGAACCCACACCTTGTCAAGCACGTCAAGAAATTAGAGAAAGTACAAAGGTTTGCAACAAAGTTAGTTCTGGAGCTAAGGGAATTATCCTATGAAGAAAGGTTAAGGGAAATCGGCCTGACGACACTGGAGAACAGGAGGGTTAGGGGAGATATGATAACGACATACAAAATACTGCGAGGAATAGATAAGGCGGACAGAGACAGGATGTTCCTGAGAGGGGACACAGAAACAAGGGGTCACAATTGGAAGTTGAAGATTCAGATGAGTCAAAGGGATGTTAGGAAGTATTTCTTCAGCCACAGAGTTGTCAGGAAGTGGAATAGTCTAGCAAGTGATGTAGTGGAGGCAGGAACCATACATAGCTTTAAGACGAGGTATGATAAAGCTCATGGAGCAGGGAGAGAGAGGACCTATTAGCGGTCAGTGAAGAGGCGGGGCCAGGAGCTAAGTATCGACCCCTGCAACCACAATTAGGTGAGTTCATACATACATACATACATACAAAAATACATATATAGAGCAATTAACTCAAATGACGTAGCTGATTCACTAATTAAAACTCATTCAAACGTGTCACCCTTCTTTCATACATAAACATACAGGTATATACACTGAAGTATACAAGGTGTGGCAGGGTATATACTGGAGTATACACACCTGCTGGAGGTCGTGCAATGGCCACAACTTTGAGGTGGGAGTTTTATCAACATCAGGCTACACCCTGAATGGCCACCACCGAATAATTATCAAGATGAGAGCTTACCATTTCTAAATTAACGCAAGGAGGGTGGGGAGGGAAGAGGCGAGGGGTGGGAAGGGGAAAGATGGGGAGGTTTGGGAGGGGAAGGAGGGGTTAAGGGAAAAGGGAGAGAAAGAAAAGGAGAGAGAGAGAGAGTATTGAAGGGCCCTTGATTAACCTCCCCTCTCCCACCTCCTCCCTAAATGACCGAGAGCAAATTCAGAAATGTGAATATTTCAGAATTTCTCCCCGGCTGTAGGTCGGTCTCGCGAGAGAGGACTCGAGCGGCCGGACTCTGTGGTCTCGATCCAGCGAGGAAGGTCTCGAGGGAACACATCAGATATTCGTGTCCTATGAAGGACAATGAACGATCAGACCAGATATTCGCGTCCTAAGAGGGAAAACGAACGATCAGACCAGATATTCGCGTCCTAAGAGGGACATCTTTTTTTTATTTATCTTTCGTAAATATTTTGAGAATGCCTCTTCTGATCGACTTCAAACTTACAATCACTAATGACGAGATCGCTATTCGTGAATTGGGATAAAAAAAATCGACTGGGATTTTCATTGGGTTGTGGAGGCGAAATAAACACTTTTGACAGTTCTTGGCACGCAAAAAAAAAAAAAAAATCCTCCTGACCGCTGCAGGTGACCCCATGGCTGCGTTTGACCGTCGCGAGGGACGGCGGTGGAAGCATTTAGACAATCACATAACCCAGTAGATCTACGTCTTCTGACCGTCACAGATGTTACATATCTACGTCTTCTGACCGTCACAGATGTTATATATCACGTCTTCTGAACGTCACAGATGTTATATATCAACGTCTTCTGACCGTCACAGATGTTATATATCTACGTCTTCTGACCGTCACAGATGTTATATATCAACGTCTTCTGACCGTCACAGATGTTATATATCAACGTCTTCTGACAGTCACAGATGTTATATATCTACGTCTTCTGACCGTCACAGAGGTTACATATCTCACGTCTTCTGAACCGTCACAGATGGTTAGTCATATCAACGTCTTCTGACAGTCACAGATGTTATATATCTACGTTTTCTGACCGTCACAGAGGTTACATATCAACGTCTTCTGACCGTCACAGAGGTTACATATCTACGTCTTCTTACCGTCACGGGGACCGCAAACGACGAGTCCGCGAGAGAGCGAGAGCGCGAGCGAGGAGGGAGGGAGGTAGGGAGGGAGGTTGAAGGCCCAGAGCGTTTAATCTGAAAACTCATTAACTGTTGCGCCTCAATGCTCGTAATTACTCGTGGAAGAAAAGGACATTTGATGGTTGATTACTTTTACATTAATTACTAAAGTTTCATAATCACCTAATGCACATCTTAATGACTAGGCCTCCCTGATGATTCTTTACCCTCCAATGGATTTTAATTTGCGCCTTTCTCTCAGCGTTTTGAGATGGTTTGAGTTGGTGGTTGATGATGGTGGTTGGTGATAGTGGTGGTTGGTGGTGGTTGGTGGTGGGTGGTGGTGGTGGTGGTTGGTGGTTGATGGTGGTGGTGGTGGTGGTGGTGCGGTGGAGGGTGGTGGTGGTGGGGTGATTGGTGGTGGTTGGTGATGGTAGGCGCGGGGGCTGGTGATGGGAGGCGCGGGGGCTGGTGATGGGAGGCGCGGGGTCTGATGATGGTAGGCGCGGGGTTGGTGATGGTAGACGCGGTGGCTGGTGATGGTAGGCGCGGGGTTGGTGATGGTATTCGCGGTGGATGGTGATGGTAGGCGCGGGGCTGGTGATGGTAGACGCGGTGGCTGGTGATGGTAGGCGTGGGGGTGGAGGGGTAGGTGCGGTGGTTAGTGATGGTAAGCACAGTGGTTAGTGATGGTATGCGCGGTGGTTAGTAATGGTAAGCACGGTGGTTAGTGATGGTAGGCACGGTGGTTAGTGATGATAGGCGCGGTGGCTGGTGATGGTAGGCGCAAGGGCTGGTGATGGTAGGCGCGGGGGCTGGTGATGGGGCGCGGGGGCTGGTGATGGTAGGCGCGGGGCTGTGATGGTAGGCGCGGGGCTGGTGATGGAGGCGCGGGGCTGGTGATGGTAGGCGCGGGGCTGGTGATGGAGGCGCGGGGCTGGTGATGGTAGGCGCGGGGGCTGGTGATGGTAGGCGCGGGGCTGGTGATGGTAGGCGCGGGGCTGGTGATGGTAGGCGCGGGGGCTGGTGATGGTAGGCGAACAGTTTGCTAAATTTGATAACTTAACATTCGTTACCCGGGGGAATAAATCAAGTTTGTTGAAATTAAAAAAAAAATCCTAAATTACCTGTGAGAATAAATCAACAACAGTTTGTTGAATTTGTAACTAAGAAAAATAAATACATTTGGATCCAGAATAACTACAGGGAAAAGTACAGTAAATTGCATGCTATTTATACAGTAGAAAGCAGGATGTACTGTAGTACTCACCGGAAGTACTGTAGTACTCCAAGTCTAGAGTTACTATAGTAATCCACATGGAATACTGTGAATTATCGGAAGTAATGTAATACTCACCGGAAGTACTGTAGTACTTCCACGGAAGTACTGAGACTCGATAAAAATGTAGACCACATGAGCCTGTAGTACCACCGTGAATACTAGAGATACGTAATACTACCAGGGTTACTGTGTATTCAGAAGTACTGTAGTACTCAGCGGAAACAATGTAGTACTCACCAGAAGCACTGTAGTACTCACCAGAAGCACTGTAGTACTCACCGGAAGTACTGTAGTATTCACCGGAAGTACTGTAGACTACGTGTACAGTACTTCACATGGTTCTGTCAGCCATACGAATTACCAGAAGTACTGTACACCTCGTCCATAGCACTTCATAGAAGTACTATGCAGGTACTCTACAAAACATCGATCATTACCATCCATCCCGGAAGACACAGATGCAGTATAATGCAATCCTTGAGTGACAACGTTTCGCCCACACACACTGGAATTTATCAAGTCACAAACAGAGCTAAGAGGAGACGATAGGACTAGCTATATGCAGTGAAATGAAGGCAGTTTAAATACAGCTTGCACAACAAAGGCCTAGGAAGTGTTGGATTTGAGAAAAACTTGCCTACATGGGCCAGTAGGACTGTTGCAGTGTTCATTCTTACCGTGACCTGTTGCTATGTGGAATACCACCGATGAAGAGGTCTACTGGCAGGAGGCTCAGTTATGTTGTGGAAGCCGCTGTTCTGGTTGAAACTACTGGATATTTCCGCTGATGAGTGATGATTATGATACTGCGTCTCTGGATGTCTACCTTCTTGGTGATGAGTCGTACGCACTACTAGTCCAGTGGTTGTGGGAATTTTTTTTAGGCGTTCTTCAAGGCGTTCGTTCGGCTGGTGTATTGGTGTCTTGGATGTTTCACCCATGTATTTTTTGTCACAATCGCTTCGAAGGATTGTGCATTCCCCTGCAATGGATTGAACTTGTTAGGGGTATCCCTTACTGGTGATGTTCTTGACTGTAGTAGAGGCAGTGGTAGCTACTTGAAATTCGGTGTTGGAGGGAATGTTGAAGACGCGCCTGACGATGTTGTTGTGAGGGAGGGTTATGAATCTTCTTTCGGCGGTGTCTCGTCTAGAGGCTTGAAGGTGTTACTCGCACGGTGTCTGTAATGTTTAATGCAATGACGAGGAGAGTGAAGTTTAATAAAAAGCACAATGACATACTACTATATAGAAAGTCGCTTGTTATGC
>WNWK01000209.1:355000-357500 GCA_009830355.1 Cherax destructor | reverse complement strand
GAGTTAGGGAAGGAGGGAAGGAGGGAGTTAGGGAAGGGAGGGAGTTAGGGAAGGAGGGAAGGAAGGAGTTAGGGAAGGAGGGAAGGAGGGAGTTAGGGAAGGAGGGTGGGAAGGAAGGAGGGAGTTAGGGAAGGAGGGTGGGAAGGAAGGAGGGAGGGGATGGGAAGTAGGGAGAGGGAGGCAAAAAGGTAAGGAAGGAAGGAAGATGGAATGGGCAAAGTAGAGGGAGGGAAGATAAGAGCAATATAGAGGGAAGATAAAAGGAGCAATATAGAGGGAAGATAGAAGGAGCAATATAGAGGGAAGATAGAAGGAGCAACATATTGGGAAGATAGAAGGAGCAATATAGAGGGAATATAGAAGGAGCAACATATTGGGAAGATAGAAGGAGCAATATAGAGGGAAGATAGAAGGAGTGATATAGAGGAAGGGAAGATAGGAGAAATATAGAGGGAGGGAAGATAGAAGGAGAAATATAGAGGGAGGGAGAGAGGGAAGATGGAATGTGTAATGTGGCTGGATGGATGGAGGCTTGAAGGAGAACTGGAGAAAGAAAGAGGGAGGAGGAAGGAAGAGATCAAATAGCAGAGGTAAGAAGGGAGAAGTGGACAGACTAAGGGAAAGAAGAGGAAGGGAGTAAAGGAGAGAACTGGGGGATGGAGAGGGGAAATGAAGGTGGGAGGGAGGGAGGGAAGGTAAGAGGGGGGAAAAAGAAGAAGAGAGAACAGGAGAAAAGAGAAAGTGAATAAAAACGGATGAAGGAGACCAGGGCGCAAAGAAGAAAATAAGAGAAGGATGGTGAAATAAGAAGTGGGAAGTCTATGAAGGAAGAAAAGTTATAAGAAGGAGGGGAATAATAAAGAGATGGAGAGGAGAGAGGAAAAATAATGGGAAGGACAAACGAATGTATAAATAGAATAAGGGAGTAAAATAAGGAAGGATAAGTGAAAGATATGGAAAAGAAGAGGTAAAGAGGGATGGTTTGAAAGAGAGATGGAGAGGAATGGAGAGAGAGATAGAGATAAAAGAGGTGTAAACGAAAGGGAGAGAGAAAGAGACAGGTGGAGAAGGAGAGGAAGAAAGGGAAAGATGTAGGGAGGGAAAAAGAGGGAGAGGGGAAGGAAAGAAATAAGCAGAGAATGGCAGAGGGAACAGGTGTTAAGTCAAAGGATACAAAGATTTAAGGGAGGGTGGATAAGGGAGGATGAAAAGGGGAGTGGGAGGTAAAAGAGGAAGAGGAGGCAGGAAGGGTGGGTAGATAAGGGAAGGGGGATTACAATAGGATTTAAAAAGGGGATTTGATGAGTTACTTCCTCCCTTACATTATTCTCTTGCATTTTCGTTCCCCCAAAATTCTCTGAATTGATAATGGCATTTTTTGCCACCGAGAAAGACCTGTATGAAACCCCGAGGAGACCTGACAATGAACTACAAAACTGACACTTGTCAGGAGCAACAATGGAATTCACAGCTGACAGCGATCCAATGAGTTGACAGAGGGCTGACATTCAGCCAGGAGATTAACTATACTACTCAATTAAACTGACGTCAGCAGAAGAGCTACAAAGTGCTGACAGATTCTGAAGGCTGACGAAAGAACAGTCACAGAGATTGCTGACTCTGATACAGCAAGCTGTCAGCCAAGCCTTCATTAGCAGGAGTAAGAGGCAGTTGACAGTGATTCACTCTACTGACACCATGAAAAAGAGACAGATTTGACAGGGATTCTCTATGTTGACATTCTCAACACTGTACTGTGTTGCATGGAGCGCTAAACCTGCTTGGTTCATTTAGTAGCCACAGGAGAAACAAGCATCATAGAAATGATAACTAATACAATATTCCCCTGAGAGATATCACATAGTAAGGAAGGCGAGAGAGAAAGAGAGATGGGAGGTAGCGGTGCTGAATAAAGAGAGGCGCAGGTCTGAAGAGATGGATAACCTCGGAAACGACGCAACAGGAAGACTGAGAACAGGAGGAATAAAATAAAAATAAAAAAAAGTTTACAATCGTGCGTATAACACGAGGCGTAGAAAGCAGCAAGGAGAGCAAATAAAGCAAAGGCAAAAGGTGATAATCATGGGTAACTTTAATCAAGAGAACTGGGACTCTCAGAGAGGACTAAGAACATAAGAATGGAGGAACACTGCAGCAGGCCTACTAGCCCATACTAGGCAGGTCCTTCTCAAAACCAACCATTCCCGCCCACCTATTTGTCCAACCTTACCTCAGGTACTAATCAAGCCCAGGCCTTCCCTCCTATTTATTTATCTAATCTTTTTTTTTTTAAACTACCTAAGGTTTTAGCTTCTATTACCCTATTTGGCAGGTTCCAAGCATTGACAACTCTGTTAGAAAACCAGTACTTACCTACGTCACTTCTAAATCTAAATGAATCTAATTTAATTAAATCCGTTATTTCCAGCGAGGCTGCAACTGGTATTTTCCCCTAAATAAACAGACATAGAAAGAGGAGAGAAAGTGGAAGGCTGTGCAA
>WNWK01000209.1:307500-350000 GCA_009830355.1 Cherax destructor | reverse complement strand
TTCCCCCTTTTTCCTCTCGTTGCCATTTCTCTCTCGTTTTTCTTTTGCTTCTTTAACCTTCCTTGTCACTTCTTATTGTCTTCTCTTTTCTTAGTTTTATTAACCTTTCCTATCTACCCTTCCCTCTCTACCCCCTCTCTTTCCTCTCTACCCGTCTCTTCCTCTCTACCCCGTCTGTTTCCTCTCTACCCCTCTCCTTTCCTCTCTACCCCTCTCTTTCCTCTCTATCCCTCTCTTTTCTCTCTATCCCCTCTCTTTCTCTGTTGTCTTATCCATCTATCGTCTCTCTCCTGTTTTCCCTTTTTTCATAATAAACTTTTTCTTTTCTATCTTCCTCTATTTCCTCTTTTTTTCTTACTCCCTTTCTCTTTCTCCCTCTCTTATCTCCTCCCCCTCAATATCTCTCTCTCTTCTCTTTTCTCTCATATCTCCCCCTTTATTCTCCTCTTTCTCTCTCTATCTCTTCTTCTTAGTCTTTTCTCTCCTCCCATCCTTCCCTTCTCCCCTCCCTCCCTCTCCTCCCCTCCCTCCCTCTCCTCCTCCCTCTCCTCTCTCCTCTCCTCCCTCCCTCCCTCTTCTCCCTCCCTCCCTCTCCTCCTCTTCCTCCCTCCCTCCCTCTCCTTCCCCTTTCATCCACCTCCGCCTCTTCTCTGCTTCATCCATAAACATGTGATAAAATATGAGTGTAATACTTCACCACCTGTCTCATTTGCATACCCTCCCTCACCTCCTTCCTCCCTCACCCTCCCTCCCTTATCCCCTCCCTCTCTCATTCCCCTCCTTCACCCCTCCATCCCCCTCTCTCCCTCACCCCTCTCTACCTCACCCTTCCTTCATCCCTCCCTCTCTCATCCCTCCCTCCTTCTTTCACCCCTCCCTTCTTCTCTCACCCTCCCTCCTTCTCTCACCCTCCCTTCTTCTCTTACCCCTCCCTCCTTCTCTCACCCTTCCTCTTCCTCTTCACATCCATTTCTACCTTTCATATACCCCCCTCTGTTTCTTTCTCCATTATCTTCTCTTCTCTTTCTGTCTCTATCTGTTTGTGTGTCTGTCTATGTCTGTCTGTCTGTCTGTCTGTCTGTCTGTCTCTCTCTCTCTCTCTCTTTCTCTCTCTCCCCAACTCTATCTTCCTTTACTCCCTCAATTCTTCCTTCTTTTCCATTATTTCCTCTATTTATCTCGTCATTCTTTACTTTTGATAACACTTGTGTTCACACACACACATACATGCATACCTGAATACCTGTCAGGAAGACAGCAGCGAGTCATTGTCCGTGGAGAGGTGTCAGAGTGGGCGCCGGTGACCAGTGGGGTTCCAGAGGGGTCAGTCTTAGAACCGGTGCTGTTTCTGGTATTTGTGAACGACATGACGGAAGGAATAGACTCCGAAGTGTCTCTGTTTGCAGATGATGTGAAGTTGATGAGAAGAATTCAATCGGACGAGGACCAGGCAGAACTACAAAGGGATCTGGACAGGCTGCAAGCCTGGTCCAGAAATTGGCTCCTGGAGTTCAACCCCACCAAGTGCAAAGTCATGAAGATTCGGGAAGGGGAAAGAAGACAGCAGACGGAGTACAGTCTAGGGGGCCACAGACTACAAACCTCACTCAAGGAAAAAGATCTTTGGGTGAGTATAACACCAGGCACATCTCCTGAGGCGCACATCAACCAAATAACTGCTGCAGCATACGGGCGCCTAGCAAACCTAAGAACAGCATTCCGACATCTTAATAAAGAATCGTTCAGGACCCTGTACACTGTGTACGTTAGGCCCATACTAGAGTATGCAGCACCAGTTTGGAACCCACATCTAGCCAAGCACGTAAAGAAGCTAGAGAAAGTGAAAGGTTTGCAACAAGACTAGTCCCGAGCTAAGGGGTATGTCCTACGAGGAGAGGTTAAGGGAAATCGACCTGACGACACTGGAGGACAGGAGAGATAGGGGGACATGATAACGACATATAAGATACTGAGAGGAATTGACAAGGTGGACAGAGACAAAATGTTCCAGAGATGGAACACAGCAACAAGGGGACACAGTTGGAAGTTGAAGACTCAGATGAATCACAGGGATGTTAGGAAGTATTTTTCAGTCACAGAGTGGTCGGAAGTGGAATAGTTTGGGAAGCGATGTAGTGGAGGCAGGTTCCATACATAGCTTTAAGAAGAGGTATGATAAAGCTCATGGAGCAGGGAGAGTGACCAAATAGCGGCCAGTGAAGAGGCGGGGTCAGGAGCTATAAATCGACCCCTGCAACCACACTAGGTGAGTACAGACAGACAGACAGAACAAACACACACACACACACACACACACAAACAAACCACACACACACACACACACACACACACACACACACACACACACACACACACACACACACACACACACACTATAATGTGATTATATTCTAAATATTTCATATGTAATGGCGCAAATGTGGTGGTTTTAATTTACCATAGTTGGCAACACTGTAATTCATGTCTTGTAGCACTGTAACTCGTGTCTGGCAACATTGTTACTCGTGTCTAGCAACACCAGTGGTAACACTGCAACTCGTGTCTGGCAACACTTCTGACAACACTAACCCGTATCTCGTAACACTGCTGACAACACTGTAATTCATGTCTTACAACACTTACTCATGTCTGGCAACACTGCTGACAATACTGTAATTCATATATGGCAACACTAGTGGTAGGAGTGTGACACATGTTTGGCAAGACTGGTGATACCACTGTAATTTTTTTCTGGTAACACTCACTCACCTCACGCAAACCTAGTGGCAATCTGTGACTTATGTCTGGCTACACTGGTAATAACAACACTGTAACTTTCGTCTAGTAACACCAACTCATGTCTGGCAACACTAATGGTAACAATAACCTATATCTGGAAACACTATAACATATGTCTGGCTACACTGGTAGTAACACTATAACCTATCTTTGGCAGCACATTTAATTCAGTTCAATTTACAACCCAATCGAAGTTCGGAGAGGAGTTACAGTGTTGCCAGACTTGTTGGCAGCAGTGTTGTCAGACGTGTTGGCAGCAGTGTTGCCAGACTTGTTGGCAGCAGTGTTGTCAGACTTGTAGGCAGCAGTGTTGCCAGACTTAGAGGCAGCAGTGTTGCCAGACTTGTAGGCACAGCGTCCCAGACCACCAAAATACAATACATTTGAGGGGTGACTTCATCAAGTTCAACTTTTAACAATACGAACATCAACTGGGATCAAATAAATCATGTCCTTAACGAATCATGTTGGGAAGATACCTTAGATAACATGGATCCGAACCAATGTCTAGAAAGGATCAACTATGTGGCAAGTTAAGTATCCTCAGGGTACATTCCCCTAAGGAAATATAAGAGAAGATGTAAACTAGATAGAGAAAGTTGCTCCCTCTAAAGGAAGGAAGAATCCAAGCTTCAGGCGACGATCTGAAAGGATCACGACAGACTTACTCCAGGGATGAGAATCTAACTAGACGATCTGAAATGTGGAAGGAAGCACTGACTCGGGAATTAGAAAATACTGAACTTAAGTCAAATGAATCATACAGGATCCATTGGCAATACTGAAACTCATGTCTGGCAAGACTGATGGTAACACTGTAATTTAGGTCTGGTAACACGAGCTCGTCTGGCAACACTGTAACCTATGTCTGGCAACACTAACTCATGTCTGACAACACTGGTGGCAACACTGTAAATCATGTTCTCTGGCCCCAGCTGGTAACACTGCATTACATCGTTGCCAGAGACACGGTGAGTCGTTTATATTTACATATTGATAATAATGGCCAGTTTCATGGGTTAGAATGGGGGAAGAATGGGGAGGAGGAGTAGGGAGTGGAGGAGTAGAAGGGGGTAGGGAGGGATGAGTAGTAGGACTTAAGGAGTGGGAGTAGGGAGGGAGGAGTAGTTGGGGGTGGGGAGAAGATGTAGGGAGTGGGTAAGGAGTAGTAAAGAGTGGGGGGAGGAGAAGGGAAAGTATGGTCAGTTGTAGTGGAGGAATAAGGTGGAGGAGGAGTAAGAGAAGTGTCGGGGAAAAAGAGAAGCGGGAGTGAAGGGGAAGAGGGGATAAGGAGAGAATAAGAAATGAGTAGGAGCGGGAAATGAGGGAGGAGTAAGGCAAGTTGGTGAGACAGTGGAAAAGAAAGGGGGAGTGGGAAGAGAAGTAATGTAAGGGAAAAAGAGGGATAAACTAGGGGAAAGAAATAGAGAGAGAGAGAGAAAGAGAGAGAGAGAGAGAGAGAGAGAGAGAGAGAGAGAGAGAGAGAGAGAGAGAGAGAGAGAGAGAGAGAGAGAGAGAGAGAGAGAGAGAGAGAGAAAAATTAAGGGAAACATACGGAAGAAACGAATGATGCAATTTAAAGAGCAATGGGAGTAAATTATCAATCTAAGCTCTTGATAAACACACACACACACACACACACAGTGAAGTAGTGGAGGCAGGACACATACATAGCTTTAAGAAGAGGTACGATAAAGCCCTTGGTGCAGGGAGAGAGTGGATCTAGAAGCGACCAGCGAAGAGGCGGGGCCAGGAGCTGTGAATCGACCCCTGCAACCACAAATAGGTGAGAACACACAAGATACAAGCACTGCGACAGAGAAACACATGTTCATTTTGTCTCTCACAGCGTATACGCCGTGAAAACGCATTAGATACGCACGATTGTCTGCGTATATGTACATGTGTGCGCGTGTGAACGATTTCACCCTAAATTCGCCAGGTCCTACTTGTTTAACGTGGCATTGTACCAATATATATATATATATATATATATATATATATATATATATATATATATATATATTTTATATATATATATATATATATATATATGGACCCATAGCGTCGGAATAGATTAAAAAGGCTTCGATGAAAAATATTTGGTTTTCACCCTTAAGCCGTTTGAATATTGAACTTCCCCTAAAAAGTATTATGTCAAAACTCTTGAAGTCAAAATTGTACATGTAGGTTTGTATGTTAAAATGTGATCTCTCTTTCTCTCTCTCTCTCTCTCTCTCTCTCTCTCTCTCTCTCTCTCTCTCTCTCTCTGAAATATTGTACTCTGTGCTGAAAAATAAATCTACCCACATCAACAAAAACACAAATCATGAAAACAATCCCTCTAAAAGAAAACAAACAGACTGTCCCCCCCCCCAAGAAAAAAAAATCATCGCGCATAAACAAAACAAAAAAAAATCAATGGAGTGGCCGTCTCTTAACACCGGCACTCGACTCCCCCCAACCCCTGGAAAATATAAACAACACCAACACAAAATGAAGACAAAATAGCGAGCAAACAAAATATGGAATATGTAAACAGCAGTGCCTCTCGCCCCGGCCCTCCACAATTCCCCGTAACAGCCCTGAATAATTCATGTCGCCCCGCGAAGAACGGGGCACAGAAATTTGCGCGCGCGAACGGACGACACAGACTCCTCATAACGATATTTCTGGCGCGCATATTTCTTGACAGGTTGCTCATCCCTGGGCCGGGGGACGGGGAGGGGGAACCAATGACGTCAGTATATTAATTTCATCGCGAGTTCTGATTGGCTGAGACCCGGGGAGTATTGAGCGGGCCTGCCCTTCCGTTGACCAATGGCGCTCACGGCCTCCTTGGAACTCCTGCGTATTTTCTGATTCATAAACGCTCGGCGGAAGAAATACGGCGCCTTTCGGAGGATGGTGTAGAGGAAAACGCCTCGAAATTCGTTCCTTTTCAAGGAAATAAGCATCTGCGGTGGGTGTCTGAAGGAGGGAGACGAGATAAGACGCAATATAAGTGACTGTTGGTGGAAGCCGCGGTCAGCAGACGAATGATCAGACTGACCGCAAAGGGAGGGAATGTATGCCACACAAGGTATGGTGTAAAAAGGCAGAAAATGGCGAGAGTAAAACACAAGTGCGCCAATCACTTCTCTCTCTCTCTCTCTCTCTCTCTCTCTCTCTTCCTACTCTCAGCTTTACTCCACTTGCTCTGTGTGCACTCTCGCCTGAGCGGCCTTCAGCAAACCGCCGCTTGAGCGGAAGAAATAAGACTGAGTGTCTATATATAAGGGAGAGTCATCAACCACAACAGCCACCAACCAGAAAGGAAAAAAAATATGCCTAGTTTACATTTTAAAAATGTATTTTATATGTCTGACGATTCTTTGTCTGTCTTTGTCTTATTTTCCTGGCCTTCCTTACCTTCCTAAATTTTATTTATATATATTTTTTTATTTTCTTGCTGCTTGACGCAAATTCTAAGAAAGAATATTTACTCAAGCTTCTCGAGGGTGAGGCTCGAAGGCCCTTGCGGGTTTAACGCTTCAGCATGAATATGTTAATAATAATTATAATGATAATAATAGTAGAGGGGTAATAATGAAGGGCTGGTGAAGGGAGGGAAGTACAGTGCCAGCACTCTGAAGGGAGGGAAGTAGAGTGCCAGCACTCTGAAGGGAGGAAAGTACAGTGCCAGCACTCTGAAGGGAGGGAAGTACAGTGCCAGCACTCTGAAGGGAGGGAAGCACAGTGCCAGCACTCTGAAGGGAGGGAAGTACAGTGCCAGCACTCTGAAGGGATGGAAGTACAGTGCCAGCACTCTGAAGGGAGGGAAGTACAGTGCCAGCACTCTGGAGGAGGGAAGTACAGTGCCAGCACTCTGGAGGAGGGAAGTACAGTGCCAGCACTCTGGAGGAGGGTAGTACAGTGCCAGCACTCTGGAGGAGGGTAGTACAGTGCCAGCACTCTGGAGGAGGGAAGTACAGTGCCAGCACTCTGGAGGAGGGAAGTACAGTGCCAGCACTCTGGAGGAGAGAAGTACAGTGCCAGCACTCTGAGGAGGAAGTACAGTGCCAGCACTCTGGAGGAGGGAAGTACAGTGCCAGAAAAAAAAAAAAAAAAAAAAAAAAAAAAAAAAAAAAAAAAAAAAAAAAAAAAAAAAAAAAAAAAAAAAAAAAAAAAAAAAAAAAAAAAAAAAAAAAAAAAAAAAAAAAAAAAAAAAAAAAAAAAAAAAAAAAAAAAAAAACCCCCCCCCCCCCCCCCCCCCCCCCCCCCCCCCCCCCCCCCCCCCCCCCCCCCCCCCCCCCCCCCCCCCCCCCCCCCCCCCCCCCAGTGCCAGCACTCTGGAGGAGGGAAGTACAGTGCCAGCACTCTGGAGAGAGAAGTACAGTGCCAGCACTCTGGAGGAGGAAGTCAGTGCCAGCACTCTGAGGAGAATACAGTGCCAGCACTCTGGAGGAGAAGTACAGTGCCAGCACTCTGAGGAGAAGTACAGTGCCAGCACTCTGGAGGAGGGAAGTACAGTGCCAGCACTCTGGAGGAGAGAGTACAGTGCCAGCACTCTGGAGGAGGAAGTAAGGCCAGCATCTGGAGGAGAGTACAGTGCCAGCACTCTATCAGCTGATCTCATCCAGCAGAAATATGAAATTGGTGTTACATTCCTTTGTGTATTTATTAAGTGATATTTTTTAAGAATAATGTGAAATCTGGTGATCGCCGCACTCTAAAATAGATTATGTGCCAATTAAGAAAAATGACTTGAGGAGAAGTTGCAGCCTTGGGATACGGCCAGCATTGAAAATAATGAATTAGGAAGTAATGCAGCCTGAGGGTACGTGCCAGCACCTGAGAGGAAGCAGTGCCAGCCTCTGGGAGGGAAGTAAGTGCCAGCACTCTGAGGGGAGTACAGTGCCAGCACTCTGAGGAGGAAGACAGTGCCAGCACTCTGGAGGAGGAAGTACAGTGCCAGCACTCTGGAGGAGGGAAGTACAGTGCCAGCACTCTGAGGAGGAAGTACAGTGCCAGCACTCTGGAGGAGGAAGTCAGTGCCAGCACTCTGGAGGAGGGAAGTACAGTGCCAGCACTCTGGAGGAGGAGTCAGTGCCAGCACTCTGGAGGAGGGAAGTACAGTGCCAGCACTCTGGAGGAAGTACAGTGCCAGCACTCTGGAGGAGGAAGTACAGTGCCAGCACTCTGGAGGAGAGTCAGTGCCAGCACCTGGAGGAGGGAAGACAGTGCCAGCACTCTGGAGGAGGAAGTACAGTGCCAGCACTCTGGAGGAGGGAGTACAGTGCCAGCACTCTGGAGGAGGAGCAGTGCCAGCACTCTGGAGGAGGGAGTACAGCCAGCACTCTAGGAGGGAAGTACAGTGCCAGCACTCTGGAGGAGAGACAGTGCCAGCACTCTGAGGAGGGAAGTACAGTGCCAGCACTCTGGAGGAGGAGTACAGTGCCAGCACTCTGGAGGAGGAGTACAGTGCCAGCCTCTGGAGGAGGGAAGTACAGTGCCAGCACTCTGGAGAAGACAGTGCCAGCACTCTGAGGAGGGAGTACAGTGCCAGCACTCGGAGGAGGAAGTACAGTGCCAGCACTCTGGAGGAGGAGTACAGTGCCGACTCTGAGAGAGAAGTCAGTGCCAGCACTCTGGAGGAGGAGTACAGTGCCAGCACTCTGGAGGAGGAAGTACAGTGCCACACTCTGGAGGAGAAGTACAGTGCCAGCACTCTGGAGGAGAGTACAGTGCCACACCTGGAGGAGAGAAGTACAGTGCCAGCACTCTGGAGGAGAGAAGTACAGTGCCAGCACTCTGGAGGAGAGAAGTACAGTGCCAGCACTCTGGAGGAGAGAAGTACAGTGCCAGCACTCTGGAGGAGGGAAGTACAGTGCCAGCACTCTGGAGGAGGGAAGTACAGTGCCAGCACTCTGGAGGAGGGAAGTACAGTGCCAGCACTCTGGAGGAGGGTAGTACAGTGCCAGCACTCTGGAGGAGGGAAGTACAGTGCCAGCACTCTGGAGGAGGGAAGTACAGTGCCAGCACTCTTTATCAGCTGATCTCATCCCAGCAGAAATAATTAAATTGGTTCTTGACATTCCTTTGTGTATTTATTAAAGTGATATTTTTTACAAGCAAAAATAATGTAGAAATACTGGTGATACTCTCTCCGGTACACCCCGGTACACCCTCTCTGTACAACACGGTACACTCCCCGGTACACCCCCGGTACACTCCCCGGTACACCCCGGTACACTCCCCGGTACACTCCCCGGTACACTCCCCGGTACACTCCCGGTACACTCCCGGTACACTCCCCGTACACTCCCGGTACACTCCCGGTACACTCCCCGGTACACCCTCTCGGTACACCCCGGTACACTCCCCGGTACACCCCGGTACACTCCCCGGTACACTCCCCGGTACACCCCGGTACACCCTTGTACACTCCCGGTACACCCCAGTACACTCCCCGGTACACTCCCCGGTACACTCCAGTTTGTGCTATATTTGGTTTTCTGCACTTGACGTTATCAGATTTTATTTATGTTTGTTGGTGCTTCAGATTATGTGGCTGTCAGTCTGTGACAGATTTTGTTGTTGTCTGTAGCAGATTTTGTTGTCTGTCTGTGGCAGATTTTGTTGTCTGTCTGTGGCAGATTTTGTTTTGTCTGTCTGTGGCAGATTTGGTTGTTGTCTGTATGTGGCAGATTTTGTTGTTGTCTGTCTGTGGCAGATTTTGTTGTTGTCTGTCTGTGGCAGATTTTGTTTTCTGTCTCTCTGTGGCAGATTTTGTTGTCTGTCTGTCTGTGGAAGAGTTTGTTGTCTGTCTGTGGCAGAATTTGTTGTCTGTCTGTCTGTGGCATTTTTGTTGTCTGTCTGTCTGTGGCAGATTTCGTTGTCTGTCTGTCCGTGAAAGATTTTGATGCTTTTTTTTTTTCTGTGATGACAGCAGAGGACAGAGAACCCAGGGGGGTGACATGACTACGACGTGTAAAATACTGAGAAGAACTACGAGAGTGGAGAGGGCGAGTGTTAGAAAGGTGGGAATGAGGTACACAAGGGCACAGTTGGAAGCTAAAAACGCAAACGAATAACAGGGATGTTAACAAGTGGCAGAGGCAGGAAACACAAATAGTTTGAAGTATAGGTATGACAGGGCTCAAGAAGCCAGGGAAGGGAGGGAACTCTGTATCGGCGAGGCCAGGAGCTGAGACTCGACTCCTCCAACCACGAATAGGTGTGGGTGTATACAGGACACAGGGACAGATAAATACACACACACAGAGAAATAGAGAGCAAGAGGCGGTTTCGCATCCGTCGCTTCATCTGGCCAACTTCCCGTCTGTCCGTCCGTCCGTCCGTCCGTCGGTCCGTCCGTCCGATCGGGTGTGCACAGAGAAAGAGGGAACAGCTATCTGGTGCGTTTCACTCAACTTTCAGGACTCTTGAGCACTACTGCTGCCCCGGTGTCCACTCCCGCTGTGTCAACATCATACGATGGAGTGCCTCCCTCCCTCCCTCCCCCTCCCTCCCTCCCTCCCTCCAGCCATCCTCCAGCGTACCTCCCTCAGATCATCTCACGGTCGAGCTCGCCCACACACACACACACACACACACACACACACACACACACACACACACACACACACTGGGACTACTGTGCTGGACTCTCACTTTCTGCAGTGTAGACTCTCTCTCTCTCTCTCTCTCTCTCTCTCTCTCTCTCTCTCTCTCTCTCTCTCTCTCTCTCCACACACTCTCTCTCACTCTCTTTACACAGGGTTTTACAAGGTTAAGAGTTCCTAACTTTATTTACAATCTAAGAGCTGTTACCTACATCAGTTCATTTAAAAGTCTTTTTATTGTTATGAGACACAAATATATGGAACAGGATGAAGATGGAGCCATTTGTGGGACAGCGATTTCACTTGATCAACTGACTGGTGGCTAAAGCTCTCGCTTCACACGGCGAGTGTCCGGGTTCGATTCCCGGCGAGGGTAGAAACATTGAGCGTGTTTCCTTACACCGGTTGTCTATGTTCACCCATCGGTAAAATGGGTACCTGGGTGTTAGTCGACTGGTGTGGGTCGCATCCTGGGACAAACCTTACCTAATTTGCCCGAAATGATCTGCATAACAAGCAGCTTTCTATATACTAGTATGTCACTGATGTCAGCTATGGCCTGTATACCATCTACATGTACTTGTACAAATAAAGATATTATTATTATTATTATTATTATTATTATTATTATTATTATTATTATTATTATTATTATTATTATTATTCGTCTCTCTGGTCTCTGTTAACGCCACCAATCCTGGGTCTTCATTCTCCACTCTTTCATTACCACTGAAGTGTGATTCTGTGAGGAGAAATTGTGCAGTCGAAAACAGAGATATTTTTTTTTGGCTTTCTGGCTTAATTCTTTGCTTTGACGGCTACACGAAATGTTGTTTTAAGAACCGGGAAGAATGTTTTGCATACACTTTTTTTTAAAATAGCAAATTTGGTTACATCCGCAGTGTGCTGCTGCCTTATTTTACATGATACTTATATAGTGAGAAGAAGACCTATGTTTCCATGTCATACCGAGTGGGGAGGCATCCTCAGGTATGTGGGGGAGGGAAATATTGCGGTGGGAGGGTGAACACTGAGTAGGGGAACATTGGTGGGGTGGGTAGGGGAAAACTGGGATGGTAGGGTGAACATCGGATTGGGTAGGGTGAACACTGGGGTGGGTAAGAGAAACACTGGGGTAGGTAGGATGAACACTGGGGTGGGTAGGGCGAACATTGGGGTGGTAGGGTAAACATTGGGGTGGGTAGGAAGGAGAGTTGGGAAGAGGGCATTATTGCTATGTTATCACAAGAGATCAACTAGTGAAAATAACGTAGTTTACCCTTCTCTCTCTCTCTCTCTCTCTCTCTCTCTCTCTCTCTCTCTCTCTCTCTCTCTCTCTCTCTCTCTCTCTCTCACTCGCATCTTGATAATGGTCCTGGTGGAGACCGAAACGTCGTGCAAAGTCTCGTTCCCGAAATGTGGATAAATTGTGAACATAAATACACCTTCCATTTTCTCGGGTCTTGCACTGGTCTGAGACATGGTTTGAAGCTTGGTTACCGACCGGTTTCAAACCACGCTCGTACCGTCCGCCCGATCATTGTCCCAGTTCGGTACCGCACAAGCTCAGTTCGCTTGATCGCAAAAACTAACCTTAACTGATAACTGATAAATAAGTAAATATAAGTTGTGAATTTTTAACTGATCAGGAGCAATTATGAAGGTATACCTGGAGGTATACCTGGAGGGTGTTACGGGGGTCAACGCCCCCACGGCCCGGTGATTTAATAGATTCTCTTACCCTTCCTCTATCCTTGTCTCTCACGTACTTAGTCCCTCGTCCCAGTTCTTTTTTACTCTTGTAGCTCCTCTTCTCGCCCCTCTTCCTATCCTCCTCCTCCTGCTCCTGCTACCTGACGGGCCGCTCTCCACACATATGCATAGCGCCATTCTTGTGGTGCCACCGGCAACTAAATTCTAGATAAGTGACATTTCGATACTTTTGTCAAGTTTCTTTTTACAACGGACAGTATGTCGTCGCCAGCCTTAAATATGTACACAGTTAGCAAGTAAGTTGGAACGCTCTGTCTTAGCGTGTGTGTGTGTGTGAAATTACCTATTCGTGGTGTCCCCTCTTCATTAATATATTCGTATCTTTTTTATTTTCCAATGTGTTTGTAGCACTTACTATCTTCTATCTGTAAATAACAAAAAATCCCCAGTACCAATTTGACTTCAATTTTTTTTTAACCTTCAGTTATATCCCTCTGGTCTCTTGTTATGCCAGTTGAAGGTACTGAAAAAAAAATCCTCTTTATATATATATATTTTTTAGCACCGGAATTTCACTTCGTAGGTTTTGTTCGCAATTTATCTGATCCACATCTTTTTTTTTAAAGTGTGGATACCATACACAGCTGCTGCATATTCCAGTTGCATTAGAACATGTAAATACTTGTCCCCGTAACTCTCCATCATTTCCGGAAACTAGTTCTCAGTTGGCCAGTGTGGTATATGCATTTCACTTAATTTTATTTAGGTTTACTATGACTTTTTATTAATAATAACTTATAAATGGTTTTTCTCTTTGTGGTGTTTCCCGGAATTGTCTCAGTCTATATTTTTTTTAATGGTTTGACATCGCTTTATCCCCATTACGTGGCTTTCACAGACTCCAAGTTCCATAATCCATCTGTCACTCCATTTACTCTATTTATCCAAGTTATCCTGGATAGATTTTGAATCATATTTTGATTATTTTGCACCAGATTTTAGCATCATCTACAAACAAATTTATAAACTTCAACCCTCTTTCTGGAAACTCATTTACATAAATTAAAAAAAAAATACAAAGGTGAGAGGAGATGCTGGTGTCGCTCCAATGGTGACATTTGTTACCTCTTACCAATGTTCGTATTTTCCTCTTGAACAGAGGGTCTCTCATCCATTCTATTTGTTTACCTTTCTTTCCCCCTCCTGTATTTCGAAGTTTCCAAATTAGTCTCTCATGGAGAACGCTATCAGAACTTTTCTTCGCTTCTAGATAAATACATTCTGCCCATCCGTTGTTTCTTGAACTAGTTTTCTTACTGCCATTAGCAGCTTAGTTGATTTCATATACGGGAAGTTCTAGATGGAAAGTCGAATTATTTACTAGACAATAGATTATTTTTCTTCAAGTGTTTCATCCACTTTTCTCTAATAATTTTGTTTTCCAATATTTTTTAAAACACATGTCACTGAAACCCTACCTATAGTTTAATGTCGTTATCATGTCCCCCTTATCCCTTCTCTCCTCTAGTGTCGTCTGGTTGAGTTTCCTTTTAACCTTTCCTCGTAGGACTTACCGCTTAGCTTCGGGACTAGTCTTGTTGCAAACCTTTGCACTTTTTCTAATTTCTTTAAGCTTGAACTGCATCCAACTTACCAGTACGCAACTGACGACTGTGTCCGGCGTACTGGTACGCAACTGACGACTGTGTCCGGCGTACTGGTACGCAACTGACGACTGTGTCCGGCGTACTGGTACGCAACTGACGACTGTGTCCGGCGTACTGGTACGCACTGACACTGTGTCCGGCGTACTGGTACGCAAGTGACGACTATGTCCGACGTACTGGTACGCAACTGACGACTGTGTCCGACGTACTGGTACGCAATTGACGACTGTGTCCGACGTAGAAGTACGCAACTGACGACTGTGTCCGGCGTACTGGTACGCAACTGACGACTGTGTCCGGCGTACTGGTACGCAACTGACGACTGTGTCCGGCGTACTGGTACGCAACTGACGACTGTGTCCGACGTACTGGTACGCAACTGACGACTGTGTCCGGCGTACTGGTACGCAACTGACGACTGTGTCCGGCGTACTGGTACGCAACTGACGACTGTGTCCGGCGTACTGGTACGCAACTGACGACTGTGTCCGACGTACTGGTACGCAACTGACGACTGTGTCCGGCGTACTGGTACGCAACTGACGACTGTGTCCGGCGTACTGGTACGCAACTGACGACTGTGTCCGACGTACTGGTACGCAACTGACGACTGTGTCCGGCGTACTGGTACGCAACTGACGACTGTGTCCGGCGTACTGGTACGCAACTGACGACTGTGTCCGGCGTACTGGTACGCAACTGACGACTGTGTCCGGCGTACTGGTACGCAACTGACGACTGTGTCCGGCGTACTGGTACGCAACTGACGACTGTGTCCGGCGTACTGGTACGCAACTGACGACTGTGTCCGGCGTACTGGTACGCAACTGACGACTGTGTCCGGCGTACTGGTACGCAACTGACGACTGTGTTCGACGTACTGGTACGCAACTGACGACTGTGTCCGGCGTACTGGTACGCAACTGACGACTGTGTCCGGCGTACTGGTACGCAACTGACGACTGTGTCCGGCGTACTGGTACGCAACTGACGACTGTGTCCGGCGTACTGGTACGCAACTGACGACTGTGTCCGGCGTACTGGTACGCAACTGACGACTGTGTCCGGCGTACTGGTACGCAACTGACGACTGTGTCCGACGTACTGGTACGCAACTGACGACTGTGTCCGACGTATTGGTACGCAACTGACGACTATGTGTCCGACGTACAAGTACGCAACTGACGACTATGTGTCCGACGTACAAGTATGCAACCGACGACTATGTGTCCAACATGCCATCTTGTATTTGCCTGCCAATATGCCTTCCTGTAGAGAAATCTTAAAGAAATTCCCAAGTCGACAGCCTGGTTCTCCTGCACAATCTTCTATTACTTAAGGTGCTATTTTTTTCAACATCCGGTAATAATTTCTGTAGTTATTTCATCATTTTTTCAGTTATCTTTTTGGGTTTATTATTATTATAATAAAAACCAAGCACTAAACCCTATTTCTGGGGGATTTTAAAAATCTGATACACACATAATAACTTTTATAAACACGCCTTTAATTTTTTCTTTATTATCTTATACATCTCCTCTGCTTTACTCAGTTTCTTTTAACCTTATTTCTTCGTATTGCCCATCAATCTTGATTGATGGACTGACAACATCGACTCAAGGTTGAGGGACTGACCACCTCAAACTCCTCTTGTTCTTCACGATTCTTCTTTGTATTGGACTGATGAAGCCACTGTGTGGCGAAACGTTTCCTCAATAAAGATACCCAAGTGTCGCATATGTGTCTAATTTATCAACTTGTCGGTTCTCTGAACCATTCATCTACATTCCATCTTACCCTTGTCGACTATTCCCTTTGCAATGGTCCTCTCTTCCTTCCTTCCTGGTCACTGTCTTATATTCATCCCTGGCGAGGCTGACTCTCCACGACAACCCTCTGAAGCTACAGTGGCGTATATGCTAATTGGTACAACGATGAAATAAGACATTTATTTTGGAAAAAAAATGTTTATTTGAAAAATACACGACGTTGATACAACAGATAACTGTTTATATCTCTAATACCTCACTGGATTCGTTCACTTTCAATATATTGCTTAGATTTTTTTCACAGCTCACAAGCGTTTTCATTAAACCATTTTTAATCATTCTTCTTTTACCCCTTTTTTGGAATAAATTGCCTAATCCCGATTCCACAAAAGTAACAGAAATCTGTACGAAGTATTTACATCTGTCTCTCGTAATATCAGATCCCATTCACCTTGTCTAAAGTACAGTGATGCCTTAAACCTCTGTAATTTACTATCATCTAATAATACCTGCTTGTGTGTCTATTCTGCCAACAGAAAATAATCACTCTTTCAAAGTGAGTTTAGTAACTTTACGTTGAAAATTTTCTTTTGTCTTGTGGTAACCACAGGTGGGTCTTGTGGTAACCACAGGTGGGTCTTGTGGTAACCACATGTGGGTCTTGTGGTAACCACAGGTGGGTCTTGTGGTAACCACAGGTGGGTCTTGTGGTAACCACAGGTGGAGAAGTGTCGGTGTGTCGCCGTCTCTCTCTCCTTGTTTATTTTATACGATGCGTAAAAATTCCGTCATTACTTTAAGGAGCTTTGTTGGCTATTTGTTTACGTTTACAGCATCACAGGCTGGTCAGTTTGTTTCTTTATATCTCTTAATCTTCAACTGCAATAACTTTCTTGTTATGTCGGTCATTTTTCAAAGGTTTACCTGGTCAAAATTTTCACTCCCCCCAAGACTTATTAATAACAGCGAGTTGTGTAACTTATACAGTTGTTGCTTGATTACCATAATAGTGGTCTTGATTACCATGCGAGTTGTGTGCTTGATTACCATAATAATAGCGAGTTGGTGCTTGATTACCATAATAATAGTCGAGTTTGTGCTTGATTACCATAATAATCAGGTGCGAGAGTTGTGTGCTTCATTAACATAATAATAGCGAGTTGTGTAACATAATTACGTTCATTACATAATAAGCGAGTTGTGTGCTTGATTACCATAATATAGTGAGTTGTGTGCTTATTACCATAATAATACAATTCTGAATAATTGTTGTGTGCTTCAGTTACCATAATAAACGAGTTGTGTGCTATCATTACCATAATAATAGCGAGTTGTGTGCTTCATTACCATAATAACAGCGAGTTGTGTGCTTGATTACCATAATAATAGCGAGTTGTGTGCTTGATTACCATAATAATAGTGAGTTGTGTGCTTGATTACCATAATAATAGTGAGTTGTGTGCTTCATTACCATAATAATAGCGAGTTGTGTACTTCATTACCATAATAACTAGGAGTTGTGTGCTTATTACCATAATAACAGGAATTGTGTGCTTCATTACCATAATAAAGCGAGTTGTGTGCTTCATTACCATAATAACAGCGAGTTGTGTGCTTCATTACCATAATAATAGCGAGTTGTGTGCTTCATTACCATAATAATAGCGAGTTGTGTGCTTGATTACCATAATAATAGCGAGTTGTGTGCTTCATTACCATAATAATAGCGAGTTGTGTGCTTGATTACCATAATAATAGAGTTGTGGCTTATTACCATAATAATAGTGAGTTGTGTGCTTGATTACCATAATAATAGCGAGTTGTGTGCTTCATTACCATAATAATAGCGAGTTGTGTGCTTCATTACCATAATAATAGCGAGTTGTGTGCTTGATTACCATAATAATAGTGAGTTGTGTGCTTCATTACCATAATAATAGCGAGTTGTGTGCTTCATTACCATAATAATAGCGAGTTGTGTGCTTCATTACCATAATAATAGCGAGTTGTGTGCTTCATTACCATAATAATAGCGAGTTGTGTGCATCATTACCATAATAATAGCGAGTTGTGTGCTTCATTACCATAATAATAGCGAGTTGTGTCTTATTACATAATAATAGCGAGTTGTGTGCTTATTACCATAATAATAGCGAGTTGTGTGCTTCATTACCATAATAATAGTGAGTTGTGTACTTCATTACCATAATAATAGCGAGTTGTGTGCTTCATTACCATAATAATAGCGAGTTGTGTGCTTCATTACCATAATAATAGCGAGTTGTGTGCTTCATTACCATAATAATAGCGAGTTGTGTGCTTCATTACCCATAATAATAGCGAGTTGTGTCTTCATTACCATAATAATAGCGAGTTGTGTGCTTCATTACCATAATAATAGCGAGTTGTGTGCTTATTACCATAATAATAGGAGTTGTGTGCTTCGATTACCATAATAATAGTGAGTTGTGTGCCTGATTACCATAATAATACAAGTTGTGTGCTTCATTACCATAATAACAGCGAGTTGTGTGCTTGATTACCATAATAATAGGAGTTGTGTGCTTCGATTACCATAATAAAGCGAGTTGTGTGCTTCGTTACCATAATAAAGCGAGTTGTGTGCTTCGATTACCATAATAATAGCGAGTTGTGTGCTTATTACCATAATAAAGGAGTTGTGTGCTTGTTACCATAATAACGAGTTGTGTGCTTGTTACCATAATAACAGCGAGTTGTGTGCTTCGTTACCATAATAACAGCGAGTTGTGTGCTTCATTACCATAATAACAGCAGTTGTGTGCTTCGTTACCATAATAACACGAGTTGTGTGCTTCGATTACCATAATAACAGCGAGTTGTGTGCTTCATTACCATAATAACAGCGAGTTGTGTGCTTCGTTACCATAATAACAGCGAGTTGTGTGCTTCATTACCATAATAACAGCGAGTTGTGTGCTTCGTTACCATAATAACAGCGAGTTGTGTGCTTCATTACCATAATAACAGCGAGTTGTGTGCTTCGTTACCATAATAACAGCGAGTTGTGTGCTTCATTACCATAATAACAGCGAGTTGTGTGCTTCGTTACCATAATAACAACGAGTTGTGTGTTTCGTTACCATAATAACAGCGAGTTGTGTGCTTCGATTACCATAATAACAGCGAGTTGTGTGCTTCGTTACCATAATAACAGCGAGTTGTGTGCTTCATTACCATAATAACAGCGAGTTGTGTGCTTCGTTACCATAATAACAGCGAGTTGTGTGCTTCATTACCATAATAACACGAGTTGTGTGCTTCGTTACCATAATAAAGCGAGTTGTGTGCTTGTTACCATAATAAAGCGAGTTGTGTGCTTGTTACCATAATAAAGAGTTGTGTGCTTATTACCATAATAAAGCGAGTTGTGTGCTTCGTTACCATAATAACAGCGAGTTGTGTGCTTCGTTACCATAATAACAACGAGTTGTGTGCTTCGTTACCATAATAACAACGAGTTGTGTGCTTCGTTACCATAATAACAGCGAGTTGTGTGCTTCGTTACCATAATAACAGCGAGTTGTATGCTTCGTTACCATAATAACAACGAGTTGTGTGCTTCATTACCATAATAAAGCGAGTTGTGTGCTTCGTTACCATAATAACAGCGAGTTGTGTGCTTCGTTACCATAATAACAACGAGTTGTGTGCTTGATTACCATAATAACAACGAGTTGTGTGCTTCGTTACCATAATAACAGCGAGTTGTGTGCTTCGTTACCATAATAACAGCGAGTTGTGTGCTTCGTTACCATAATAACAGCGAGTTGTGTGCTTCGTTACCATAATAACAACGAGTTGTGTGCTTCATTACCATAATAACAACGAGTTGTGTGCTTCGTTACCATAATAACAGCGAGTTGTGTGCTTCGTTACCATAATAACAACGAGTTGTGTGCTTGATTACCATAATGTTCTCATCTTCAGTTTGGATTTCTACCATCATAATTGGAACATCATTTGTGTTTTGGAGTTTAATATCTTAAGCTTGTGTTATTTCTTCTACCTATACTACCACTCGGTCTCTTAGCCACTCTGTCTCTCAGCCACTGTCTCTCAGCCACTGTCTCTCAGCCACTACTCCAGTTAGATTTCCATCAATGAACTGATCGTTCAACTGTCTCAGCTTAGCCACGCTAGCCACTGTCACCACTTGTTTAGCCTGCTCTCAGCCACACTCGTATTTCATCAAAACTCTGAAAACATTGTTTTTTCAAATTTCACTTAGACTTCGTCAGTTTTTTCCTCGTGGATGTCCGTTAACTCTGTAGTTAATTTATGTAAATATAAATGCGTTTGTTTCATCATTTCCCTTTTTATTTTCATCTATTTTAATGTTTACTACTATCCTTCGCTAGTTTCTTTGAGAAACAATTAGACAGGTTAATGTAGCCCCGCAACTCTAACAAATACTTCTTTTTCTTCCTAACTCTTTTCTTCATATACCTTCTTAGAGCAGTGTCTAGAAATTCCTCTAGTTCGACCCTCTCCTCTTCGCCAGGTCCTCTCTCACGCCGGTGCCACGCGCAGGATCTCACCTCATCGCTAGCGGTACCGCTGAAGTTACGATAAACGCCGAGGCTAGCGGCCTGTGTTTTATCTTTCTCGCATTTTCCTATTCTCCTATATCCCACTATATGGTTTTTAACACTCCTATATCCCACTATAGGCTCTTCGATTCTCCTATATCTCACTATATGGTCTTCAACACTCCTATATTCCACTATAGGCTCTTCGATTCTGATATATCTCACTACATGGTCTTCAACACTCCTATATCCCATTATAAGCTCCTCGATTCTCCTCTATTCCACTACATTCTCTTCAACACTGACATTTTCTAAGCACTTTCTCAACCTCACTAATGTCATTTTCTTCCTCTGTCATCTTTATCATCTTGATTTGATATTTCTGCCACAACAGTCACAACAATAGCAGTCAAAACAATAGCAGTCAAAACAATAGCAGTCAAAACAATAGCAGTCAAAACAATAGCAGTCAAAACAATAACAGTCAAAACAATAACAGTCAAAACAATAGCAGTCAAAACAATAGCAGTCAAAACAATAGCAGTCAAAACAATAACAGTCAAAACAATAACAGTCAAAACAATAGCAGTCAAAACAATAGCAGTCAAAACAATAACAGTCAAAACAATAGCAGCCAAAACAATAGCAGTCAAAACAATAGCAGTCAAAACAATAACAGTCTTTTTTCCTGTCTGCACTGTCCCTCAACATTTTAAAATTATTTGTCACCGCCTCTTTGCTTCCCATACCAGTGGTAACATTACCCCTGGCTGTGATTTCCTCCCCCTAATATAAGCTGCTTCTCTATTTCTGTGTTTCATTTTTGTATTTCGTCATAGATATCTTCCGCTGGTGTGGTGATAGAAGTGTGAATGAGTGGGACACACTGGCGAGGAGCGTTGTTGAAGCTGAAACCTTGTGTAGCTTTAAAAATAGGCTAGGCAAGTGCGTGGGGTAGGTGTGGGTGGGTGATAGACTGGCCTTGCATGGGCCAGTAGGCCTGCTGCAGTGCTGCTTATGCTCTTTTTGCCATAATCAAAACTTTCAGTTCCCTTAATGATGAGAGAGAGAGAGAGAGAGAGAGAGAGAGAGAGAGAGAGAGAGAGAGAGAGAGAGAGAGAGAGAGAGAGAGAGAGAGAGAGAAACCTAAACTACTAACCTGCTCGTTCGTTTCCTTGAGGCCATTTAGGTCATAACTTCAATCAGAGTTAACTACCCTGTCCTGTCACCCCCCTTCCCTCCTCCTCCTCTTCCTCCTCCTCTTCCTCTTCCTCCTCCTCCTCCTCCTCACCCTGGCATGCTCATTAAGCCTTAACTACCTCTTGACCAATTACAGAACAGAGAAGAGAAGTGATCACGAATGACATGTCTTGAGGGATGGGAAGAGGACGACACGCACGCGCAAACGCACCATCCAACGCACACATGAGCACGAAACACGAAAGATTCGATCACGAGAGACTGGACACGCATAAACAAGTGTGGACACGTATATAGGCAAGTGTGGACACGTATACAGCCAAGACACAAGGCACAGATACCAGACCTGCTGCCCATCCTTCAACGTGTGGATTCCAACGAACGTGTAACGTTGCCCAAACGTCAACGGCTCGTTTACATTTCGTTACTGTCGTTTAGGCACATCACATGAAATATGATGTATGATTCAGTAGAAATAAACGAAGCGTAAAGCGTGCGAAAACGAACGTACTATTGGTGGGGGGTTAGAGGAGAGGAGACATGACCACGATATACCTGATACTCTCAGAAAATGAGGGTTACCTGGAGGGCATTCCAGGGATCAACACCCCCGCAGCCTGGTCCAAGACCAGGCTTCTCGGTGGATCAGGGCCTGATCAAACAGACTGTTACTGCTGGTTGCACGCAGTCCAACGTACGAACCACAGCCTGGCTGATCCGGTTCCTCCATAACTCTTCCCCACCTCCTAGCCGGTTACCCACGCCCCTCCCTCGTCAAGCTACATATAATGTGTCAAGATAAGATTTTGTTCGGATTTTTAACCCCGGAGGGTTAGCCACCCTGGATAACCTAAGAAAGTCAGCGCGTCATGGAGGGACTGTCTGTCTTATTTTCCATTGGGGTCCTTCAATTTTGTCCCCCAGGATGCGACCCACGCCAGTCGACTAACATCCAGGCACCTACTTGCTTGCTAGGTGAACGGGGACAACAAGTGTAAGGAAACACGCCCAATATTTCCACCCTTACCGGGGATCGAACCACGGACACTCAGTGTGTGAAGCAAGAACGTTGCCTACCAGGCCACGGGACAACAGAAGCACAAAAGTGTCATAGACAGAAGAAAAAGTTGATAGTGTTCCAGCAGAGTCTCTCACCATACCAACACTGCAAACTACAATCTCTATACCCACTACTAATAACCACACCATCAACCACACCATCAACCACACCCCCACTAACCCCTAATAACTAAATATTTGTACCAACTGCACCTCCTCCTCCTCTAACCAACACCCCCTACCAACTACACTCCCACTAATAGCTCAAATTAAACACCCTCCCCAACAACACACCCCACCCTCCACTAACACCACCCCACCAACCTCCCACTAGCCACTCAAACAAACCCAGCTCTCCGCGTTCATAATTGAAATCCAAAACGACCCAATTTGGCTCCCCCCCCGATTTCCAATTTTCTGCGTGTTGGCTCCGTTGGTGGATGCGACAGTTTGTGGCGACGGACTCAACAAATGTAATCTGATATGAGTGTTATAATCCTCTCTTGAGCCG
This sequence comes from Cherax destructor, assembly GCA_009830355.1. Taxonomy (NCBI): domain Eukaryota; kingdom Metazoa; phylum Arthropoda; class Malacostraca; order Decapoda; family Parastacidae; genus Cherax; species Cherax destructor. The sequence continues at coordinate 327,104 of WNWK01000209.1, read as the reverse complement.
ACGGACGGGATCTGCTTTCCGCTTTGTCTAGGGAAAATGCACCGTAGTGAGATTCAACACCTTTTGATTGGGATGTTAGACGGTCCAGTCCTCCTCAGCTTCCAGTCCCCTGCCCATTACCCCTTGGTGATAGGTAAGACATATGTAAGGGAGAGAAGAGGAGAGGGAGGGGAGAAGGAGGTGAAGGGAGGAAAGAATGAAGGGAGTGGGAGGGACGGGAGAAGGAAGGTAGGGAGGAGAGGACGAAGAGAAGGAGAAGGGAGAATGGGAGGGACAGTGAGAAGAGATAAAGGGGAGGAAGAGTGAGAGGGGAGAAGAGATGGAGGGAAGGGAGGAAAGAATGGAGAGGGAAGGAGAAGAGATAAAAGGGGAGGAAGGAGAGATGAAAGAGGAGGAGAGATGGAGAGGAAAGAGAGAGATGGAGAGGAGGAGAGGTGGAGAAAGAAGAGAGATGGAGAGGGAGAGGTGGAGAAGGAAGGAGAGATGGAGAAGGAAGGAGAGATGGAGAAGGAAGGAGAGATGGAAAAGGAGTGAGATATAGAGAGGAAAGAAGGAGAGATTGAGAAAGAGAGATGGAGAAGGAGAGATGGAGAAGGAGAGATGGAGATAGAGAGACGGAGAATGAAGGAAAGATAAAGAAGGAAGGAAAGAGACTGCAATCAGGACATATTATAGAGTAAGGTGTCCTGAGACAGCTGAAATCCTACCCAGACAGACACTCCATACAGTCGTAAGTAATTATCTTCTTGAACTAGTCAGGTATAGTCAGGTACTAGTCAGGTGCATTCAGGTACTAGTCAGATACTGTTAAGTTGCAGTTGTGTGCGACTATTCTTGACGGTTTATTCTGGTGATCCAGTGTTGATAGTTTTGAGACAAATTATGTGATGTTTGTGTTGGGAAATAGGGAATGAACCTGCATTGTGTGGCTAATTTACCCTTTACAGCATGTCATCAAGACTTTGATTTAATTTTGAGCCTGGGATATATAGGAGAGTGGAGAGAGAGAGAGAGAGAGAGAGAGAGAGAGAGAGAGAGAGAGATGATGAAGTAACTGCTAGCTGTAGAGAAAGCTAGGAACCTAAACTAACCTGCAAGACCACTGTAAGAGAGAGAGAGAGAGAGAGAGAGAGAGAGAGAGAGAGAGAGAGAGAGAGAGAGAGAGAGAGAGAGAGATGCCCCTCCCTATCCCAGTGTGTTAAGTGCTTATGGTTCCCCCCCATATGAGTAAGAGGATCATGGCTGCATAATTCCAATATTGGCAACGTGATGATCCGTTCTGAGCTTCAGGGATCTGGCGTTCTTCACTCTTGTGTCGACGACCCTTAAATCTGTGTGAAATCCCACAGATTTAGTCGTGGTCACTGCCATCCGTACCTCCCTGTCATTCTTCATATCTCCTATCTCTCTCATTCTCTCTCTCTCATCGGCTGAGATAATATTTTGGGGAGCATTTTTTTTTTTAAATACCGTATATAGTAGCTTTTGAGTCTTGGGTATTGACATGGTATCAATGTCTTATTAGTGGCAAAACAATGCCGACGAGGTGGTGTGTAAGACACCTGAGGAACACCTGGGTATCTTGGTTGATGAGAAATTCTCACCAATTAGTGTCCTTATATTTCAATCTGTTATACGGAGTATATACTAGAGGCGGTGGTAGAGGAGAGGCCCTTTTCGAGGCGTTCACTTCCGTCAGTCTTGACAGAATGCCTTCATCCCCTTAGACTCCATAAGGGGTTTATCAAGATTTATCAAGGTTTATCAAGGTTTATCAAGGTTTATCAAGGTTTATCAAGGTTTATCAAGGTTTATCAAGGTTTATCAAGGTTTATTACGGTTTATCAAGGCTCAGAGGCCACACACTTTCTATCACAGTTCAGGGGCTGTGAACAACTCAAAAATTACCTCTTCACTTTTTTCCCCCCACCGTTTCGAACATGTATGATGTATTGGATATAAAAAAAAAAAGTTAGCTGGTTGGCGAAACGTCGCTTCAGGAAGATGACCAGTTGGAAATAAATGGTATAAAATACCGACACAATGGAAAAATAAACACATAAGCAGTATAATGTGATCCTTTATTGACAACGTTTCGCCCACACAGTGGGCTTTATCGAGTCACAAACAGATCTGTTTGTGACTTGTTTGTGACTTATACAGACCATAGTTGACGCAAGTGACGTACCATGCAGAAAGTCCCTGGTTATGCAGAGCATTTCGGGCAACTTAGGTTAATTTTGTCCCCCCAGGATGCCACCCACACCAGTCGGCTAACACTCAGGTACCTATTTACTGCTAGGTGAACAGGGACAGCAGGTATCTTAAGGAAACACGCCCTATGTTTCCACACGTACCGGGGATCAAACCACGGACCTCAGTGTGAGATGAGTGCGCTACCAACCGAACAATGGTACTGATACCATTGCCACGGTCACTGGGATAGTCGCGTGCCTCGACTCGTCTGCTTCCTGTCAAGCGGGAGACAGAAACGTCTGTGGCTTATAACTGTCTCATTTAGCGAGACACAGAGCATCTGTGGGTCGTAATATCTGGTGTTTCGTGAAATGGTATCGTGTTTTAGTGTGGTACCTGTGTTACTGCTGTTGTTGTCGTTGCTGTTGTTATTACTGTAATTTTTATTATTATTGTTACTATGCTATTAATGTTATTGTTGCTATTGTTATTATTGGTATTGATGTGATTGTCGCTGTTAGTACGATTATTGCTGTTATTGCGCTTATTGTTACTGTCACTGTTATTGTTGTTGTTGTTGGTGGTGGTGGTGATAAAGGTGGTGGTTTTTGACGGTGGTAGTGGTGACAGTGGTGGTTATAGTGGTAGCAGCAGTGGTTGTGGTCAAGATCACAGTGATGGTGATAAAAGCAGTGGTGGTGATAGTGGTGGTGGTGGTGGTGGTGAGAGTGGTAGAGGTGGTGGTGACAGTGGTAGTGGTGGTGGTGATAGTGGTGGTGGTGGTGGTGATAGTGGTGGTGGTGACAGTGGGAGTGGTGGTGGTGACAGTGGGAGTGGTGGTGGTGACAGTGGGAGTGGTGGTGGTAACAGTGGTAGTGGTGGTTGTGACAGTGGTAGTGGTGGTGGTGAAGTGGTGGTGGTGGTGGTAGTGGTGGTGGTGACAGTGGTAGTGGTGGTGGTGACAGTGGTAGTGGTGGTGGTGACAGTGGTAGTGGTGGTGGTGACAGTGGTAGAGGTGGTGGTGACAGTGGTGGTGGTGGTGGTGATAATCCGTGGTGACTGACAGAAGCAACAATAAGCCTGGTTTATGTCTCATTACCAGCTTCCTCGTTGTCTGGCTCCCTCACATTAAAGCCAGGCACCGTATCCGGCTCCCACGATACTGCATAGCACCCTAACAGGCTCTTGAAGTACAGAACGTCTCTCTAACCGGCTCCGGGAGAACCACAACTGCGCTGTAACCGGCTCTAAGAGATACAGAACTGCTCTGTAACCGGCTTCAGCTCTACAGAACTGATTCGTAGCCGGCTATAGCGATACAAAACTGTCCTCTAACCGGCTCTTAGAGATTCAGAACTCTTCTGTAGCCGGCTCCCAGAGATACAGAACTGTTTTACAGGCGGCTCTGGCGACACAGTAGGCTGCTGTATTTAACAATTACATAAAAAATAAGAGAATGATCGAAATCGAGGAAAAAGTTTCTGTAACCGAAACATAAATACAAGAATCCTCTTAACCGGTTACACTGTAATGATAAGTCTAATTTTTTAATAACAGCGCGATTTTTCGATCCGGGAGGGGGCGAAACATTGTGACGGGGTGGGTATTGAGAACTTTCAAAACAAGGGAAATAATGCCGATGTTGACACTATTCAAATCGCTAGTGCTCCCTCACTTAGAATACTGCTCAGTGCTGACGGCCCCGTTCAGGGCAGGAGAAATATCAGAGCTGGAACAAATTCAGAGATCGTTTACGGCTCACATTGAGCTAGTGAAACATCTAAATTATTGGGAACGCCTTCAAGTCTTGAACATGTACTCATTGGAGCGGAGGAGAGAGAGATACATGATAATATATACATGGAAAGTACTTGAGGGCCTGGTCCCAAATCTGCACACTGCCATAACAAGATACTGGAGTGAGAGATATGGGAGAAAGTGTAAAATAAACCCAGTGAGGAGCAGGGGTGCGGTGGGGACAATACGGGAGCACTGTATTAACATCCGGGGTCCCAGACTATTCAACATCTTACCAGAAGATATCCGAAACATCGCTGGAACCAGTGTAGAAGCCTTCAAGAGGAAACTGGACAAGTATTTTCATCGGGTGCCAGATCAACCAGGCTGTGATGGATATGTGGGGCAGCGGGCCTCCAGCAGCAACAGCCTGGTTGACCAGGCAAGCACCAGACGAGCCTGGCCCATGGCCGGGCTCAGAGAGTAGATACTCTCGAAACTCTTCAAAGGTATATCAAAGGTATGGTCCAGGAGAGAGCGAAACATTGTGACCATGGTCCAGGAGGGAGCGAAACATTGTGATCATGGTCCAGGAGGGAGCGAAACATTGTGACCATGGTCCAGGAGGGAGCAGAAACATTGTGACATGGTCCAGGATGGAGCGAAAAGCATTGTGACCATGGTCCAGGAAGGGAAGCGAGAAACATTGTGACCATGATCCAGGAGGGAGCGAAACATTGTGACCATGGTCCAGGAGGGAGCGAAACATTGTGACCATGGTCCAGGAGGGAGCGAAACATTGTGACATGGTCCAGGAGGGAGCGAAACATTGTGACCATGGTCCAGGAGGGAGCGAAACATTGTGATCATGGTCCAGGAGGGAGCGAAACATTGTGATCATGGTCCAGGAGGGAGCGAAACATTGTGACCATGGTCCAGGAGGGAGCGAAACATTGTGACCATGGTCCAGGAGAGAGCGAAACATAGTGATCATGGTCCAAGAGAGAGCGAAACATTGTGATCATGGTCCAGGAGGGAGCGAAACATTGTGACCATGGTCCAGGAGGGAGCGAAACATTGTGACCATGGTCCAGGAGGAGCGAAACATAGTGACCATGGTCCAGGAGGGAGCGAAACATCTTGATACTGACCAGGATGGAGCGAAACATTTGGATAATAATCCAGGATGAAGGAGACATCTCGGTAATGATCCAGGATGGAGCGAAACATCTCGAGAATGTTCCAAGATGACCGAAACATCGCTACGAATAAACGAAGGGGCCAAAACGTTGCATAGAACATTTTTCAATGGGAATTTTGTTGCAAATACCGACCTGGAATTATATACAAGCCATTAAAATAGCGGAATTTTTTTTCTTCAATACAGAAGAGACTTATTAAAGGGGGGCAGAACCCCCCTGCTAAGAAAAATATTTATTTAACAAGAGGGGGAATAGTTTATTGAGGAGTAGTGTTGAATATTACATACAGTCAAACTAGTGGGTGAATATTTAAAGGGAGGGGGAGGGGTTAAAAGTTGGGAGGGGTAGGGGTCGAAAGTTGGGAGGGGGAGGGGGTGAAAGTTGGGAGGGGTAGGGGTTGAAAGTTGGGAGGGAAAGGGGTTAAAAGTGGGAGGGAGGGTCTACTGTCTCTTAATGGGATGGAGGGGAGAATTAGCCCTCTCGGTTGCCCTCTCTCTCGCTATCCCTCTCACTTTGCCCTTCTATATAACTCTCGGTACATCCCTCTCTTTCTCCTCCATTATTCTCCTCCCTCTTCCCCTCTCATCACCACCCCTCACTCTCCCCCACCCACCTCGGCACACCTCCTCACCCTCACTCCCCTACCCCCTCCCAAAACCTCACATCAACTCCTTATCCAATATCCCTCTCACACAACCCATTATTCCCTCTCACACTAATTTTCCCCACTCCCACTCCCATTCTCTCCTCCTTCACCCCACTCTCCCATCCTTCACCCCTATTCTCCCTCCTACACTCCCTCTCTCCCCTCCATCCCACTCACCCCTCCTTCACCCCACTCACCCCTCTTCACCCCCACTCTCCCCTCCTCACCCCCTTCCCCTCCTCTCCCACTCTCCCTCCTTCGTCCCCACTCTCCCTCCTACACCCCCACTCTCCCCTTCTCCACCCCACTCTCCCCTCCTTCACCACCACTCTCCCCTCCTTCCCCCCTCTCCCCTCTCACAGTCCCACTCGTCGTCATAATTATTCCGATTACAACTGTCTAAAACTGTCTCCCCTCTGTTCCTTCCCCTCTTATATCCTCCCCTCCCTCCCCAATTCCCAATCCAAATATCTCTCCCTCCCTCCCCTCCCAAAAAGGATTATCCTTTTAGATTTAGCCTTTGAAACGATAGACAAACGCTTGGACGATAGACAGAAGGATACGAATAATAGACAGGAAGGACACAGTAACTATAGACAGACACACGATTAATAGACAGGAAGACACAGGAACGGTAGACACACGCATAACAGAGGAACGATAGACAGAGGAAAGACAGACAGACGAACAAACGGTAGATAGATAGGTCTCATGAACGATAGGCCTCTCTCTCTCTATCTATCTATATATCTATCTATCTCCCTCTCTCCCGCTCTCTCTCTCTCTCTCTCTCTCTCTCTATCTATCTATCTATCTATCTATCTCCCTCTCTCCCGCTCTCTCTCTCTCTCTCTCTCTCTCTCTCTCTCTCTCATCATCTATCTATCTATCTATCTATCTATCATTTATCTATCTATCTCTCCTCTCCGCTCTCTCTATCTCTCTATCTTTTATCTATCTATCTATCTATCTCCTCTCTTCGTCTCTCTCTCTCTCTCTCTCTCTCTCCCCTCCTCTCTCTCTCTCTCTCTCTCTCTCTCTCTTCTCTATCTATCTATCTATCTATCTATCTATCTATCTTATCTATCTATCTATCTCTCTCTCTCCCTCCCCCAGCAATACAGTAAGATTTCATGACCCATCCTTTTCCCATTGTCTCTCTCTCCCCCACTCACCCCACCACTTCATGTCCACCTCTCACCCTTCCTCCCCTCACTTTTCCCTCTCCCTGCCCTCGCTTTCCTCTCTCTTTCTCTCTCTCTCTCTCCCTCCCCTCTCCCAGCAATACAGTAAGTCTCCACTTTCCCCCTCTCGTTCTGTCCCTCCTCTCCCCTCCCCTTTCCATGAACAGTAAACAAGGAACAGTATGTTACAATGTCCGTGGTTCTGTTTCTCCCCTCACCCTCTCTCCCCTCTTTCAGTTTTACCCTCTCTCCCCTCTCAGTTTTACCTACTCTCCCTCTCACTTGCTCTCTTCTTTTCCTCTTTCACCATTTTACCCACCATCTTTTTCTCCTTTTCCGTTTCAAGTGCTCTCTTTCCCTGTCGTCCCCTCTCACTTTTCCTTCTTTCTCCCCCTCACTTGCCCTCTTCCTTTCTTTTTTTCCATCTCACTTTCCTTCTCCCCTCTCACTTTTCTCCTCTCGTCACTCGCTTGCTCTATTTACCCTCATCTTCCCTTAGCCTTCCCCCCTCCCCCTTTAACCCATCAAAGCCCCCTATCTAACTGCAGTAAACTACCCTCTTTTAACCTTTAAATGCACCTCCGCCATTTACCTTGGTTTACCTTCATGTAGACTCAGTAAATCCACTATTCCTTTTCTTTTTGCCCCTTCCCGTTGTCTTTTCCATTTATTCCCTATCAACGGAATATTGATGCCTGGGCATAGCTTATTTAGATGCAACGGGAATGAACAGACAAGGGGGATGGGGAGTGTCTGTTAAAATACACTGAGTTACTTAAGACCATGAATGGTCTGGGGTCTGGCTGAGTGGAGAAAGTACTGTGTACTTTTGTACAGAGTGTGCAGGTTCGAATCCTGCTGTGGACTGAGAGATAATGTTTTTTTTGTAGAATATACTGCGATAACTCCCACTTTACAGGCAGGCTTTAAGTCACGTGACCCCCCGCGCATAGGCCGCCCCTCAGAGCCCTCTATCTCACTCTCGATTAGACCTAGGGGACGGCCGGGCTCCGACATAAAATGGGGTTATCACAGCATATACCACGCTAGTATTAGACTGTTGGCTTAAGTACTGTGTACTTTGATGCAGAACCTTCCTTAAGTGAATGTGACTGACCTGACTAGGTTAAGGCATTGGCTTAAGCCAGTGGAAGAATTGGACTTGCCTCACATGGGCCAGTAGGCCTGCTGCAGTGTTCCTTCTTTCTTATGTTCTTATGAATGATGTAGGACACACCTCACTGAAGACTCGAACCCATGTCAAGCCAGTCCTAAAACCGTATCAGGCCAATGCGCTACCCACTGGACCATTCCGGCTGTGTAGTCGAAGTTTCGATTTTTTGAAAATAGGAAACCTGAATCTAGTTGCTGTAAATGGTCCAAGTTGGAGCGAAACGTCGTCGTAAGTTTCTCCTATGTGTGGGTTATTTGTGTACTGTTGTATTCGTATATAAGCGTAAGGGGAAACCTTTCCAGCAGTTCAAAAACAAACTATTGAAAACAGAATATTCTCTGGAGCACTTATCAAACCCAGCACCAAATATCCCATCGTTTGATGACGTTAATTAAAGATTTTTAGGGTGGGGGAATGTGGAGAATACTGTGATAGCAGAGCTTCTCAGGGGGTAGTTTGGCTGAACAGTCCCACACAACCGATTTATTAAGCTTCTACAATAAATTCACCTTAAGCCAACAGAGAGTAGAATCGACCAGACTGGGGAATATGATCGATCTTATATTTACCAATAATGAGGACCTGATCAGGGATGTTATGGTGTCAAAGACTGCAAACTCAGACTACAACTTAACCGAGGTTCAGACCTGCATACACACTGGGTCTGGAACAGATAAACACGGCCAGTCAAGAGGGACGATCAATCATGAGGAAGGGGGAGAATTCAGCAGATTAATCCTCACCAACAGGAACATTAAATGGGATCACATTATTCGTGAGCTTGTTGACATCTGACCAACATCTGAGCCAGCTCCTCGGGCAGATGAGCTCACCGGCAGAGGAGAAGATGCACGTAACAGAAAGACGTTCCTTCTACAGTGAGGACAACGAATAACAAAACTTCTGAAAGGATGCAAAGTTTCCGAAGCACGAAAGTAAATACTGGTTAGAGAAATAGAGAACAACGTATAGAGTCCATGAGACAAAGTAAACAAAGAGCCATATATGAAATTAAAAGAAATCCCAAATGTTTTTTTTTCTCAAAATCCAGAGTAAAAACAACATTTAGTACAAGGCCGTTGAATAAAGGAGTAGGACAGACTGATGATAATAAATAAAAAGATTTATAACACAAATTAGTTTTTCATGAATGAGACTCTAAACGCTGCCCACATCTACAGTCTCCGACGTAACCCTAACCCCACCTGACTTCGAAGACGCCACCGATAGAATGCTCACGCACTCTGCCCCAGGCCTACACTCAGTGTTCATCAAGAATTACAAGAAAACATTATCTTGTACCATAAACATTCTAGGGAGGATTCTGGACACAGGTATCATCCCACAGTCATTAAAAAAAACACTGATATAGTCCCACTCCACAAAGATGGAAGTAAAGCAATAGCAAAAAAAAAAAAAAAATATAGACAGCAATAACGCCACACTTTATCAAAATCTTTGAAAAGGTATTAAGAAGGAAGAGTACCAATCATTACATGGAATCACAATCTAGCACAACATGGGTTTAGAGCAGGTTATTCCCACCTTCACAAATACTAGACCATTATGACATGGTCTTGGATGCACCGGAAGACAAGCAAATTGCCTTTGGCAAGTGCGACAGTAGGGTAAAAGTTGTGTTCCTCAGGGCACAGTGCTCTCCCCGCTTCTCTTTCTCATTCTCAAATCTGACATAGACAGAGACACACATGATAGCACTGTATCATCCTCTGTAGATAGATAGTAGACTATGAAAGTGGCGCTCATCGACTATCTTCTAGCTGATATAAACATGGTTTTTAATGGACCATTGACAAAAATATGATTATCAACGAGGAAAAGTTTCAATTACTTCCCTGAGAGTGGTGGTGGTAGTGGTGGTGGTGGTATTTTTGTAGTCGTGGTAGTAGTAGTAGTAGTGGTAGTGATAGTCGTGGTAGTGTAGGTAGTGGTGGTTTTAGTAGTCGTGGAAATGGTAGTAGCCAAGGTGGTAGTAGCCGCAGTAGTGGCAGTAAAAGCAGTCGTAACAGTAGTGGTGGTGGTAGTAGTAGTAGTAGTGGTGGGGGTGGTGGTGGTGGTGGTGGTGGTGGTGATAGACAAGTCCAGCACCTCCCTCATAAGAGTGGCCCTGGGGGAGGGGTGGACGGGAGGGAGGGAGTTAGGAGGGGGGAGGCCCTTCTGGCGCGAACAAGAGTATTAAAGGCGCCAATATACCCTTAATATTGCTCACATATTGGGGCCCTGGGAGCGCACCAGGGACCAACACCCACCCCTGCCAAGCCACGCCAACACCACCCCTCCCGACACCCTGCCACAGGGCCCAAACTCCCGACCTCCCAAACCCTGCCACCTGAGCCCCTCTGACCCAGAGCAATAAAATGCTATCCTACCTCTTAATCTTCATATTGTTATTGTTTTGGTCATGCTCCACGACCGAGTGTACATCAATCAACCACCCGGCCGCGTTGATCCCTACGCCCGGGGGTCGTAAGGGTGGTAGTCACTTGCCGTGGGCACACAGAAGGGGCTTTTTTGCCCCTCCCCACGGCTCCGGGCATTGTTATTTATAGAGGTAATATTCAGTCACTAATATAGCTAACCCTTCTATACGCAGGAGCGTGATTCACATCCTCTATTATAAACATCCTGGGAGAGAGAGAGAGAGAGAGAGAGAGAGACAGAGAGAGAGAGAGAGAGAGAGAGAGAGAGAGAGAGAGAGAGAGAGAGAGAGAGAGAGAGAGAGAGAGAGAGAGAGAGAGAGAGAGAGAGAGAGAGAGAGAGAGAGGGAACAGGAAAAAAACAGATACCAGAGGACTTGGAAAGCCACGAAGAAGCTATCTGCTGAGAACTATCTACTTCTATCTAGATTCTGTCTAGAATTATCTAAGAGAGAGAGAGAGAGAGAGAGAGAGAGAGAGAGAAGAGAGAGAGAAGAGAGAGAATATCCCTCCTAATACAGTATATTTATCAAAGTGGCTCCCGTATACGAAGCTGTGCCACCCTGGTGTCTGGAATACCCTAACGGGAGGTTAGAATTCCCCTTTGCCTCTGGACACGAGTGTTTGGGCACTCCTGCCCTCTCATCCCCCCTCACTATTTATTCCCTCGCTACCCTCTTTATTATTCTTTAGTTTGACAACACGATGCTGGACGGGAAAATAGCTTTAAAAACAAAAAATTCACTACCCCTCGACCGTATTGTTGTCCAGTTTAATCTGGCTGGGAAAAATCATACACGATTATATTTGCAGACATTATACGGGATTATTTCTTCTGCTTTGAATATTCTGCAACATCGATTACTGGTAACCTCGCTGGAACACAAAAAAATGCCAAAATTAAAAAAAAAATCTCACCTCCCTAAAAATTATTGTTTTTAACAAAGATATATATATATATATATATATATATATATATATATATGTATGTATTTAGTTTTATTAACTCATCGACCTTTCCCACCAAGGCAGGGTGGCCCGAAAAAGAAAAACTTTTACCATCATTCTCTCCATCACTGTCTTGCCAGAAGCGTGCTTACACTACAGTTATAAAACTGCAACATTAACACCCCTCCTTCAAAGTGCCGGCACTGCACTTCCCATTTCCAGGACTCAAGTCCGGCCTGCCGGTTTCCCTGAATCCCGTAATAAATGTTACCCTGCTCACACTCCAACAGCACGTCAAGTCCTAAAAACCATTTGTCTCCATTCACTCCTATCTAACACGCTCACGCATGCTTGCTGGAAGTCCAAGCTCCTCGCACACAAAACCTCCTTTACCCCCTCCCTCCAACCTTTCCTAGGCCTACCTCTACCCTGCCTTCTCTCCACTTGAGATTTATACACTCTCGAAGTCCCTCTATTTTGTTCCATCCTCTCTACATGTCCAAACCACCTCAACAACCCCTCCTCAGCCCTCTGGATAATAGTTTTGGTAATCCCACACCTCCTCCTAATTTCCAAACTACGAATTCTCTGCATTATATTCACATCACACATTGCCCTCAGACACGACATCTCCACTGCCTCCAGCCTTCTCTTTGTTGCAACATTCATCACCCATGCTTCGCACCCATATAAGAGTGTTTGTATAACTATACTCATATACATTCCCCTCTTTGCTTCCATGGACAAAGTTCTTTGTCTCCACAGACTCCTCAATGCACCACTCACCTTTTCCCCCCTCGTCAATGCTACGATTCACCTAATCTTTCATAGACCCATCTGCTGACACGTCCACTCCTAAATATCTGAATACATTCACCTCCTCCATACTCTCTCCCTCCAATCTGATATCCAATCTTTCGTTACCTAATCTTTTTGTTATCCTCGTCACCTTACTCTTTCCTATATTCACTTTTAATTTGCTTCTTTTACATAGCCTACCAAATTTATCCACCAACCTCTGCAACTTCTCTTCAGAATCTCCCAAAAGCACAGTGTCATCAGCAAAGAGCAACTGTGACAACTCCTACTTTGTGTTAGATTCTTTATCTTTTAACTCCACACGTCTTGCCAACCACGGTGACATCACACATCCTTGTCTAAGGTCTACTTTTACTGGGAAATAATCTCCCTCTCGCTAACATACTCTAACCTGGTCCTCACTATCCTCGTAAAAAGTTTTCACCGCTTTCAATAACCTACCTCCTATTCCATACATTTGCAACATCTGCCACATTGCCCCCCTATCCACCCTGTCATACGCCTTTTCCAAATCCATAAATGACACAAAAACCTCTTTACCCTTATCTAAATACTGTTCACGTATATGTTTAATTGTAAACACTTGGTCTACACACCCCCTACCTTTCCTAAAGCCTCCTTGTCCATCTGCTTTCCTACTCTCCGTCTTACTCTTAATTCTTTCAATAATAACTCTACCATACACTTTACCAGGTATACTTAACAGACTTATTCCCCTATAATTTGTTCACTCTCTCTTTTGTCCCCTTTGCCTTTATACAAAAGAACTATGTATGCTCTCTGCCAGTCCCTAGGTACCTTACCCTCTTCCATACATTTATTAAATAATAGCACCAACCACTCCAAAACTATATACCCACCTGCCTTTAACATTTCTATCTTTATCCCATCAATCCCAGCTGCCTTACCCCCTTTCATTCTACCCACTGCCTCACGAACTTCCCCCACACTCACAACTGGCTCTTCCTCACTCCTACAAGATGTTATTCCTCCTTGCCCTACACACGAAATCACAGCTTCCCTGTCTTCATCAAAATTTAACAACTCCTCAAAATATTCCCTCCATCTTCCCGATACCTCTAACTCTCCATTTAATAACTCTCCTCTCCTGTTTTTAACTAACATATCCATTCGTTCCCAAGGCTTTCTCAACTTATTAATCTCACTCCAAAACATTTTCTTATTTTCAACAAAATTTGTTGATAACATCTCACCCACCCCTCTCATTTACTCTCTTTTTACATTGCTTCACCACTCTCTTAAACCTCTCTTTTCCTCTCCATATACTCCTCCCTCCTTGCATCACTTCTACTTTGTAAAAACCTCTCATATGGTAACTTTTTCTTTCTTACTACTCTCTTTGCATCATCATTCCATCAATCGCTCTTCTTCCCTCCCTCACCCACCTTCCTGTAACCACAAACTTCTGCTGAACACTCTTAACACTACATTCTTAAACCTACCCCATACATCTTCGACCCCATTGCCTATACTCTCCCTAGCCCATATATTCTCCAATAGTTGTTTATATCTTACCCTAACTGCCTCCTCCTTTAGTTTATAAACCTTCACCTCTCTCTTACTTGCTTCTTCTTTTTTCCTTGTATCCCATCTACCTTTTACTCTCACTGTAGCTACAACTAAAAGGTGATCTGATATATCTGTGGCCCCTCTATGAACATGTACATCCTGAAGTCTACCCAATAGTCCTTTATCTACCAATATATATATATATATATATATATATATATATATATATATATATATATATATATATATATATATATATATATATATATAAAAGAAGAAAATTGAAAGTGAATATAGGAAAGAGTAAGGTGATGAGGATAACAAAAAGAATAGGTGACGAAAGATTGGATATCAGATTGGAGGAGAGAGTATGGAGGAGGTGAATGTATTCAGATATTTGGGAGTGGACATGTCGGCGGATGGGTCTATGAAGGATGAGGTGAATCATAGAATTGATGAGGGGAAAAGGGTGAGTGGAGCACTTCGGAGTCTGTGGAGACAAAGAACCTTGTCTATGGAAGAAAAAGGGGAATGTATGAGAGTATAGTTATACCAACGCTCTTATATGGGTGTGAAGCATGGGTGATGAATGTTGCAACGAGGAGAAGGCTGGAGGCAGTGGAGATGTCATGTCTGAGGTCAATGTGTGGTGTGAATATAATGCAGAGAATTCGGAGTTTGGAAATTAGGAGGAGGTGCGGATTACCAAAACGATTGTCCAGAGAGCTGAGGAGGGGTTGTTGAGGTGGTTTGGACATGTAGAGAGAATGGAACGAGACAGAGTGACTTCGAGAGTGTATAAATCTGTAGTGGAGGGAAGGCGGGGTAGGGGTCGGCCTAGGAAAGGTTGGAGGGAGGGGGTAAAGGAAGTTTTGTGTGCGAGGGGCTTGGACTTCCAGCAAGCATGTGTGAGCGTATTTGATAGGAGTGAATGGAGGCATATGGTTTTTAATACTTGACGTGCTGTTGGAGTGTGAGCAAAGTAACATTTATGAAGGGATTCAGGGAAACCGGCAGGCCGGACTTGAGTTCTGGAGATGGGAAGTACAGTGCCGGCACTCTGAAGGAGGGTGTTAATGTTGCAGTTTTATAACTGTAGTGTAAAGCACCCTTCTGGCAAGACAGTGATGGAGTGAATGATGATGAAAGTTTTTCTTTTTCGGGCCACCCTGCCTTGGTGGGAATCGGCCGATGTGTTAATAAAAAATAAATATATATATATATATATATATATATATATATATATATATATATATATATATATAATAGATAGATAGATAGAGAGAGAGAGAGAGAGAGAGAGAGAGAGAGAGAGAGAGAGAGAGATAGAGACAGTAGTAGTAGTCTAACCATGCAGGTAGTAGCTACCTGCTGTTACCTGTACAAACATGGCCACCTGGCTGTGCTCCTCCTCCTCCTTACATCCTGCATCACTGTATTTCACTGCTACCTTCGGTTACATTGTAACGCAGGGCACTGTAGTGGCGCCTTACGAATATTTATTGGGCACTGTATTTTGCTGTACTGTGTTGCGGTGGAATGAGCTGCAACCAGCCAGGTTATGAGTAAGTACATGTAGAGACAGCCACAGCTACAGGCACAGGTATGACTGACCTAAAATATTTTAGATTTGATTTAAAATATCTCAGTTCTGACCTAAACTAACCCAGTTAAAATACTACCGATCTGAAATAGCATAGTTCTGAGTTAAAATATCGCAGTTCTAACCTAAAATACCACAGTTCTGACTTAAAATACCACAGTTCTAACTTAAAATACCACAGTTCTGACTTTGATCAAGGTTCCAGGACATAAACGTTTTCCAGAAAATATGTCCTAGTGTTTGTTTACGTGTCTTTGTAAACCAGTTTGTCGGTATGTTATGAAAAGGTTTACACCATATCTCTCAGTATATATACACTGAGAATTTACTCGCATTAATGACCATAGTTCACTCGATAGGCTTCAAACCGAGTAAACCAAGCGACCTTATGCCAAAACACACTTCTAAATGTCACCACATCTTTATTTTTTTCGGGGGTGGGATGGGGCTTATTTTTTTTTTTTAAAGATCGGGGTGTTGGCCATAGGACTTAAAAGGAAAATTTCAAAATTTCACAAAATTTCTGTCTGACCTAAATTTTCATAATTTTGACTTAAAAAAATGGTGTATTTTTTAAGAAAATACAATTTTTAGGAGAAAAAATTATATTATTATTATTATTATTATGATACGAAATTTTACCGAAAATACCATGAATATCATAAAATGCTAACTAAAAATGCCATGGCTAATTCAATAAATTTAACCTAAAATACCATGATTGAGAAATAACATTGTTGAGAGCCAAGAAAACATTAATGTCACCTTCAATTACTTTAATACTACTTAAGAATGCCCAGATATGAAAGACAACACTGCGACCAACATATCTCCTCGACAACAACAACAAATCGTGAAAACATCGTTGGTGAAGCGATGAGGCCATTTACGACCTTACCAGCAGCGAGACCCCACTCAGGGTGAAACATCGTCTCACGAACATCGTCTCACGAAACATCGTCTCACGAAACATCGTCTTACGTAGTTTTTAAAAATGTGATCTAGCGATCGAAAGGAACCTGTGGTTGGCAATCAAGCGCGCTTGTTAATGAGGCAGGCGTGTGCACTCCACTTTGAACCTTATTTACAAGTGCGGTCGGGTCATTTGTGGAGGTTCTCTCTCTCTCTCTCTCTCTCCCAAACATTATAGGGGAAGAGCGCCTTTTGCTTTTCTGTGACGCTGGAGGGACTGAAGTACAGAGAAGAGAACTTTGATATCTGTCAGTGTAGGAAGTGGCTAGAGAACTGAAAAAAATAATATAATTTTACGTGCTGCGTGAGGTAGCGAAGAGTTTGGAGAGAGCCTTCTGCTTTTCTATCCCACTAATACACAGTTTTAGTTTTCAAGTAAGAAGCCTTAGAGGGGTTATTTTGAATAGTAATACCCGTACACTTCAGACAAGACAGCTGCTGCATGAGTGATGGTGAATGAAATTTTTTTTTTTAGGCTTCTGCGTATCAAGATGTTGTGCGTTCCCCGATAGCGCTATCTCTAGTGGCGTCAGCAGCCGCGTACAAGAGCAGCGTAAACTAACGAGATGCGTCGTTATCAACAGCAAATAACCAGATCCGACTGATAAGACACTCACCAGAGTGGAGGAAATGTGACACACCTTTATAAAACACTTCCTGACTATCGGAACAGACGACACATACCAGGAGAGATACCAGGAGAGATACCAGGAGCGATAAAGTAACCTTTGATGGCTGGGCGATTCGTTCACATGATAGTCGAGGGAAAAAAAAAACACAACACACGTTAAAAAAAAAATATGACAAAGACTAGTGTAATCTCGAAGACCATAATAACTACGCACGGTCGAGAAAACCCAGAGAATACGCAAAAAAAGAGTAAAATGAGAGTTTACAAAGAGTATTATAGACGTAAAAGCTAAGGCAAGAGAAAGAGACGGGCGGAGTCAGACCTACGACGCTCAACCAGCGACGACGATCCACTAACACCACAGAAAAACCTCGACACTCAACACAGACTTCAAACTTGTGTTTACACCTCGATACCAACACTAACATACCCTGATTCCCCCCCCCCCCCAAAAAAAAAAAAAAAAAAAATGGTAGGCCTGAGACTCACCATCACCGGGGGAAATTAGCAACGTTGCCATGCTAAAAAGTGCAGCACTGAGACGCATAATACAATGAGCAATGCTGGCAGGGTACAATACTGGCAGGGTACAATACTGACAGGGTACAATACTGACAGGGTACAATACTGACAGGGTACAATACTGACAGGGTACAATACTGACAGGGTACAATACTGACAAGGTACAATACTGACAGGGTACAATACTGACAGGGTACAATACTGACAGGGTATAATACTGACAGGGTATAATACTGACAGGGTACAATACTGACAAGGTACAATACTGACAGGGTACAATACTGACAGGGTACAATACTGACAGGGTACAATACTGACAGGGTACAATACTGACAGGGTACAATACTGACAGGGTACAATACTGACAGGGTACAATACTGACAGGGTACAATACTGACAGGTTACAATACTGACAGGGTACAATACTGACAGGGTACAATACTGACAGGATACAATACTGACAGGGTACAATACTGACAGTGTACAATACTGACAGGATACAATACTGACAGGGTACAATACTGACAGGGTACAATATCTTGAAGAGGTGAGCAATAACAAATCAAAAGTGCCGGATAAGTTACCAAAAAGAAATAAGTGCAACCTATCAGTGATTGATTAACATCAGTTTGTGTAAGCTAGGTACCATGACTTCGTGTAAGCTAGGTACCAAGATGTTGGGTGCACCTAGGTAACCTAAGCACCAAGACCTAGGGTGTGTCTAGGTACCATAGGTACCACTCAAGCACTGTGGCTTGAGATCATCCCCCCTCCCCAGGGGGCAGCCTACAACACTAGGCTAACCTTAGATACCTAATTAATACTAGTTTACAGGAGCTGGTAAACTCGCTCATACGCCTCTTCCCACCCACGATTCGACCCGGGTCCTTTCTATTGTGATTTGGTATCACGAATCGTAACGCTTCTCCGAGGAGCCTTCAGTGTCAGGTCGTGGCGTAAACCAGAGTGGTCCACAGTTCAATCAGAAATGATAATTTTATTATTATATTATTATTATTATTATTATTATTATTATTATTATTATAATTATTATTATTATTTTATTATTATTATTATTATTATTATTATTATTATTATTATTATTATTATTATTATTATTGTTATTATTATTATTATTATTATTATTATTATTATTATTATTATTATTATTATTATTATTATTATTATTATTATTATTATTATTATTATTATTATTATTATTATTATTATTATTATTATTATTATTATTGTTATTATTATTATTGTTATTATTATTATTATTATTATTATTTATTATTATTATTATTATTATTATTATTATTATTATTATTATTGTTATTATTATTATTTTTATTATTATTATTATTTTTAAATTTAATTTATTATTATTATTATTATTATTATTATTATTATTTTATTATTATTATTATTATTATTATTATTATTATTATTATTATTATTATTATTATTATTATTATTATTATTATTATTATTATTATTATTATTATTATTATTATTATCACTTGGTCATGGTTCGTAGCGAGCACAAAGGCTCCACCAAAGACACATGAATAATCTAAACCAAACCCAAACCCATGACATTCCTACTTTTAATTTTAAACGTGATTTGGTTTATCTCTCTCTCAGATAAACTTATTAATGGTTGAACCAGGATTATCCCCCTTCCTCCCCTTCCCTCTGTGCCGCCAGTCTCCCCTTCCTTCGCCCGCCCCCTCCCCCTTCTCCTCCTGCCATGCTCTTCCTGTTAAAAATATAGAGAGATCTTTGACGTAAGAACAGGTTAGTGTGGTGAAGCGGAGGAGAAGTTGTGACAGGTGAGAACAAATTGCCGGGGAAGGGCACTGGGGGGCGGTGTCGCAAATGTTAACGAGCCGAGGGCGTGTCACGCGCGTATGTGTGTGTGCACCTGTCAAGATGAGACACTGGCACGCGCGCGTGTGTGCGTGCGTTCTCGTGTTTTTTTCCCGACTCAGGCGCGTGC
>WNWK01000209.1:292500-297500 GCA_009830355.1 Cherax destructor | reverse complement strand
CTGGGTACTGTGGTGTAACAGTCGTGTGTGTGTGTGTGTGAGAGAGAGAGAGAGAGAGAGAGAGAGAGAGAGAGAGAGAGAGAGAGAGAGAAATGCAAACTCGATCCTCCATCCGCTAAGCTAGAGACAAACTGGTGTATCTCTATACAGGATAAGCAATTATGCTATATAACCTATAAAACCTAATGCTATATAACCTAATATTCATATAGAACTGTTTTCCAAAATTCCGAAAAGCGCTGAACCCGTACGATTAATGCAACGCCTGGTATTGCAGTTCCATTTTTCTGGATCAAGAGCCTACCAGCGGCGAAGAATGAGAGGAAATCCGGTTTAATCCGCCGGTAATAGTAGGCAATCTAATGGCGCCTACCTGTTTATCACGTAAATATACACCCATATATACCCCACCCGGTATATATACACCAAGCTGCGCCTCTCGGTGTAAAATATACTAGGATATATACCTGTCAGTGTATAATACTGAACCTACAGCTCTTAGATGATACACAAATTTGAAAACTGCCAACTCGAGGAGTCTCCAGAGTTTGGGACGTGTATGTTATATCCCTAAATAATCACGTCCCTAGGCAGGTTTTCACCTACTTACCTCCTCTGTGGTCTTCAGGTACCTTCATGAGGCTGCAGTGCGGAAGGACACGCAACACACGACCGCTATGGAACACAGTTTGACACATTTCAACACAATTCAACACCGCCTCGTAGTCTCGTAGCCTCGTAGTCTCGTAGCCTCGTAGCCTCGTAGTCTCGTAGCCCGTAGCCTCGTAGCCTCGTAGTCTCGTATCCTCGTAGCCTCGTAGCCTCGTAGTCTCGTAGCCTCGTAGCCTCGTAGTCTCGTATCCTCGTAGCCTCGTAGCCCGGCTGATGACGTCCCATACTAGCATCAACCCCCACCCACGACAGTCAGGATTATTATTATTATTATTATTATTATTATTATTATTATTATTATTATTATTATTATTATTATTATTATTATTATTATTATTATTATTATTATTATTATTATTATTATTATTATTATTATTATTATTACATCATTATCACCATTATTATTATTATTGTTGTTATTATTATTATTATTATTATTATTATTATTATTATTATTATTATTATTATTATTATTATTTTTATTATTATCATCATCATTATGGTCCTTCCTAGACCACTGTCAAGTAATGGGGAGCTTACAAATCAGTTGGGGAGCAAACCCATTTTGAGAGAGAGAGAGAGAGAGAGAGAGAGAGAGAGAGAGAGAGAGAGAGAGGAGAGATGGGGAGGTGCATGAAACAATGGGAGAGGGCGAAGGACATGTTAAGAATCCCATTAATCTATTTTCCCCTCTCAAGACCACTGCTATTTACTTCTGAGGGGTAAAACCCCCAACATCCCCTCCCTCCCTCTCCTCTATCTGTTCTCCTTTCTCCCTCTCTTTTACACCATTAAGGAAGAAATAGAGGGAGTGAGGTAATAAGAAACCCATTTAGGAACCCATAGGTACTGTGTCCACCCCCCACTCAGTCCCCCAGCCCACACCATGGAGGAACTCCCTACCCTCTCCTCTCACCCTTTCTAAGATGTCTAGCTTCTTAGAAATTCAAACTGGATGTCTCAAGATTTGTAAGAAGAAAGAAGAAGAAATGAAGAAGAAGAAGAAGAAGGAGAAGAAGGAGAAGAAGAAGAAGAAGAAGAAGAAGAAGAAGAAGAAGAAGAAGAAGAAGAAGAAGAAGAAGAAGAAGAAGAAGAAGAAGAAGAAGAAAAGGAAAATGAGAAGAAGAAAGAGGGAAAAAAATATTTCATTTGGATTAGTAACCTCAGAAGGTCATTAACCCAAGATGACCTAAGAAAGCCAGGAGGGGGAAGTGGCTTTTTCCACCGGGGTCCTCAGGTCCTGCCCAGGTATGACCCCCAGCACCTGACCAACTGCCAGGTAATATCTCTTTACTACTAAGTAATTAGGGGCGGCAGGCCATCATAGACTTTCTATATACCTTCCCGCCCAGGATTCGACCCTTGCTTTTCGGCTGTAAGCGAAGCCCGCTATCCCAGCACCACGTATCTATCTCTCAACCTGCGCGACTACGGAAGCCCACATGTGTCTTCCTGACGCACGTCTTAATTATGTCTGCCCTAATCCTCTAGTTTAAGATGAAGGTCACTTCCTTCAACCTTCCCTCGTGGTACATTCCTCTCAGTTCTGGCACTAGCCTGTTGTAAACACTGACGCTATCGAGGTTCCACACATGTTTGGTCAGCTGGAGGTTCACACGCTGACCAGTTACACGCTGAGTGGCCTAACATATGCATGGTATAAAATTGATCAAGTTTCTGATAGCTGTTCTAAGATTGACCAGTCTTGAATTTGACGCTAAAGTCTACGGTGATATGTTTAGACGTGGGTCTACGGTGATGTGTTTAGACGTGGGACTATGGTGATGTGTTTAGACGTGGGTCTACGGTGATGTGTTTAGACGTGGGTCTACGGTGATATGTTTAGACGTGGGTCTACGGTGATGTGTTTAGACGTGGGTCTACGGTGATGTGTTTAGACGTGGGTCTACGGTGATGTGTTTAGACGTGGGTCTACGGTGATATGTTTAGACGGGGATACGATATGTTGACGTGAGTCCACGGTGATATGTTTAGACGTGGGTCTAGGTGATGTTTAGACGTGGGTCTACGGTGATATGTTTAGACGTGGGTCTACGGTGATATGTTTAGACGTGGGTCTACGGTGATATGTTTAGACGTGGATCTACGGTGATATGTTTAGACGTGGGTCTACGGTGATATGTTTAGACGTGGGTCTACGGTGATATGTTTAGACGTAGGTCTACGGTGAATGTCAGTAGTCTTTCTAAACTACTTATTTATCGTGTGCAAGTGTTCTGATTGGTGGCGACAACAGTGAGACAGGTGTGCAAGATGTGTGCAGGTGTGGCCATAGACACACCATATGCAGAAACGTACTCCCAATAAACGCTTATTTTACATGTAGTTTCCCTATACCCAAAACTGAGCGAAACGTCTTCACAGTGATATCTACCTCTTCATACTGAAGCCAGTTTCTGTTTTCTCATGTTATCGCATCTCTCATTAATTTGACTTCGATAGCATGCAACACAATGTACATAAATGATCTCGAGGTGTGACTGACATCTGAGATGAAATCTGTGGATGCCACAAAATTGGTTCAATAATGCAGTACTAAGTATGATTCTAGAGTACTTGAGAGTTCTATGCATAGATTGGCGCTGTGGTTGGAGACGTGGAAGATGAGCTTTGGTGCTGACTATAACGTATATATATATATATATATATATATATATATATATATATATATATATATATATATATATATATATATATATACTGTATATTGTATAGGTGAGTTTTTGTGTCCTTCCTTATAATAAATTTAATATTGTCTCCACATTTAATGTGAAGGAACAAGTTGGCCCTAGAGTGGTTTCTTTTCTATTTTAAATAATATAAATGCCTTTAGACTAGGCAGGTCGTTTACCATTAGGAGCCAGGACTTTTATTTACGTTACGTAGTAAAGAGCGTAACAGTAAGAAAGTAACAGTGACGTGTGAAGACAAGGACCTTTGGAGCAATCAACAACAACGACCTCAAAGGTACCAGATAATGCCTATTTACGAGAGGAAAGTCTAACAGAATGCAGAGTTTCACAGCCAGAGACTTCCAGCATAGAACACCAGGCACCATACTGACTCCATAAGGACCGCATCTTGAATATGCCGTCCTGTTTTGGTCTCCAGGCTGCGCCAAAGACAAAGATATTCTCGCAAGAGCACAGAGCAGAGCCAGCAGCCTCGTAGCAACACCCAGAAAACACACTATACAGAAACATCAAGGCAGTTAACCTGTTCTCTCATGGGAAAAGGAAATCACAAGGAGATCGCCTTCAAATCCTTAATATATGAAAAGGTTTGGATACACAAAGAACTATTTGAAGTGGAAACTGAGTAACTAAAAATAAAGAGATGAAATTTCAGGTCATGAGATGAAACTCAAACTAGGTTTTTTTTTTTTTTTTTTTGGGAGGGGGGTCAAACAGAATGATCTCAGGACGGAACATACTATATTTCTGAAGTTGTAAGCATGAAGACAGTATAGTTATCTGAGATCTAATTGGAGAGACATTTGGTAAACAAATTGGAATTTACTAGATAATACGCTGGGGCAAACTGGAATCAACGGATCCTGACGCTCGTTCAACAGGTAGATGAGAACGATCTGTTGACAACGACTCGACCAAATTAATAACGACAGTGATGGAAGACGTGGGTTAGTGGAAGAAGCAGAGGTAGCAACAAGGACTCACTCATCCTCACATCTGACACTTGTTTTTGTAGCATCTGTCCTGACCTGTTTATTTATTTCCTAGGGAGTTTAAATGGCTGTCTCTTGTTGTCACTGTCGAGGCTCTGCAGAAGTCGTCATCCACTGTCGTAATTTTTAAGATTTTAAATCGAGTTATCATGTCTCCCCTTATCAACCATGACAATTTTCACCTCTGCCATTCTTCGTATATATGTTATTTCACCGTTACCACCACGACCACCGCCACTATCACCACCACCACACCACCACAGCTTCTCGCCCCCAACACCCCACACCACCAGGGTGATGGAAGGTACAGCTGGCTAGTGTTGTGGTGTTAACCCTCCGACTTTTACTTATCCTTTACGATAGCACACGGACCATAGCACCTTCCCCGGCCACACCAACTCACCTCACCGTCGTTAACCGTGAGGCTAGGTGATTAACGAACCTGGTTATTCGTCGTTAAGACAGGGAGAGCTGGCATTGTTAACGTGTATTCCAACCTTCCCCTCCTACCTCCCCCTCTCTCTCTCTCTCTCTCTCTCTCTCTCTCTCTCCCATAATGCTGTTGTTTCTGATACTGTTGTTGATGCTGCTCTGTTGTGATGAAGCTGTTACAACAGTTTCT
>WNWK01000209.1:270000-287500 GCA_009830355.1 Cherax destructor | reverse complement strand
ACCATAGACACGGATTATTGACTCAGTTTAAACTCCTAACAGTTCTTCGTGTTTGAGTTTCTCTGTGCCATTGAGAGAGAGAGAGATAGAAAGATAGATAGACAGAGAGAGAGAGAGAGAGAGAGAGAGAGAGAGAGAGAGAGAGAGAGATCAGAAAGAGCAGGATGTTGTGGTTGCATCGACCATTGCTAATAATGCCTTAGCATACACAGCCTCATTGATTTGTATATTCCCAAATGGCTGATCAACTGTAATTTGTACTTTGTATGGAAGAAAAAGGTCCACACAAACTTGTGTCTGTTTGTCTCTCCGCTGGTCTGTCTGTCTGTCTGTCTGTCTGTCTGTCTGTCTGTCTGTCTGTCTGTCTGTCTGTCTGTCCCTTCCCTCTGGGTAAAATAATTTCTGTCGTACTTACTAATAACAATAATAATAATAATAATAATAATAATAATAATAATAATAATATTATTATTATTATTATTATTATTATTATTATTATTATTATTATTATTATTAGTAGTAGTAGTAGTAGTAGTAGTAGTAGTAGTAGTAGTAGTAGTAGTAGTAGTAGTAGTAGTAGTAGTAGTAGTAGTAATAGTATTAGTAATATTGGCAGTATAATATATGGGAAGGTGAATAGGGATCAAATACCGCCTTGGAAAAGGTAGTTAATCAGTTTTTAATGCAGTACCTTGGATCAAAAGCCCTTCATAAATTCTACATCTTAGAGAACTTAGACACTCGTGAAGAGTTGAAGAGTTTCCATGGCAGGGAAGGTGCGGCAGGGGAGGGGTGTGGCAGGGAGGGATGCGGCTGGGGAGGGAGGGCAGGGGAGGGGTGCGGCCGGGGAGGGTACGTTAGGGGAGGGTGTTGCAGGGTGGGGTGCGAAAGGGGAGGGGGGTGTCAGGGGAAGGTTTGGCAGGGGAGGGGTGCGGCAGGGGAGGGGTGCGGCAGGGAAGGGGTGCGGCAGGGGAGGGGTGTGGCAGGGAAGGAGTGCGACAGGGGAGGGGTGTGGCTAGATACAGATTAGATCGTGAATTATACGTTCAGTGAAGGATTCTTGAACGTTCACATTCAAGAGGAATTCCTTTGAAGAACGTAATGAAGAACGTAATGAAGAACGCAGTGAAGAACATAGTGAAAAACGTAATGAATATCATAATGAAGAACGTAGTGAAGAACATGGACTGAGACGACAGAATCACTGCTACGTAGTTTACTGAACACGTATAATTAAAACACGTATAAACGGAACACACATAATTAGGACACGTAAAATTAGAATACATAATTAGAACACAGGTAATTAGAACACGTATAACTAGAACACACATAATTAGAACACACGTAATTAGAACACATATAATTAGGTGTATAATAGCCAGCTGCTGAGGAATAAGACACATGTTGAACACCTGAGCGTCTTGAAGATGCCCAGGTATCGAGCATTTTCTTAACTCCAAGAACCTGGTAAAGTGTCGTAACAAGAGAAGGAATTGACGAGATGTGACATGAGGCAGTAACTTGACTCAGTCATTTGCCAACGTCTTAGAATTAGATTTTGACTGTCACTGTGTGAGGATATCTGTTGCCAGTTATGTTGCCAGTTATGTTGCCAGCACATATGCGGGTGCATGTGTGTGTGTGTGTGTGTGTGTGTGTGTGTGTGTGTGTATCAAGTTCTGGTCAACATGCATACACACACACACCCACACACACACACACACACACAGAAACTCCAATAGATAATAACACACACTCACTAATCTTTCTCTCTCCCTCTCTGTTTTCCCCTTTCTTTTTCCTCCCCTCTCTCTCTTCCCCCATCTCCTCCATTTCTCCTCCTCTCCCCCCCCGACACAATTGAAAAAGACCAATCATATATACATGAGTCCAGAGGAACATGAAGTGTGCCCCCCAGCCTACCCTCCCTCAAGCCTGCCACCCCTCCCACAGGCCTAACAGCCTGCCACCCCCCACAGCCTGCTGTAAAAGGCCACATTGGAGGATATTAAGAGAGACTGGCCGGGCAATAATGTTGAATGTTGAATGTGAGTCAATGGAGGCACATGCTGTACTTCCCAGCAGCATCCTGGTCTCTCCTGACCAGACCAGGTGATGCTGAATGTTGTGTGTGTGTGTGTGTGATGTGTGTGTGTTGTGTGTGTTTTTTTGTTTTGTGTGTGTATGTTGTGTGCTGTTGGTGTGCTGTTGTGTTGTGCGTGTGTGTTGTGTGTGTGTGCTGTGTGTGTGTGTGTGTGTGTGTGTGTGTGTGTGTGTGTGTGTGTGTTGGTGCTCACTAATGGTGTGTGTGTGTGTGTGTGTGTGTGTGTGTGTGTGTGTGTGTGTGTGTGTGTGTGTGTGTGTTTGGGTGAGGAATGAATATAAAGCTTCAGGAAGACATTCTCGATGGCTTCATTCAGAGTGACGGCTTCATTCAGAGTGACGGCTTCATTCAGAGTGACGGCTTCATTCAGAGTGACGGCTTCATTCAGAGTGACGGCTTCATTCAGAGTGACGGCTTCATTCAACAGCACATCTCTTACCTTTCTGTTTCCCCCCCCTCAAAAAAAAAAAAAAAAACAAAGAATCTGCAAGAGTGTTCCTCAGGTAGTGTCTTTCCTCCTGTACCATTTCTCCAGGAAATCAACAAAATAATACAGAAAACACAGTAACGTAGAAGAGAGAAAAGAAAACACAGTAATGCAGGAGACAGAAGAGAGAGAAAAAAAGTAACGTAGGAGATAGAAATTGACAAAAAGAAGAAAAAAGAGATAGATTTGAGACTTCAAGAGACAATAATCGGCGTCTTTTCACTTCGCTCTTTACTCTCTAATGAGATAACTGTGAAAATAGGGGCTCACAGTAGTGGTGGAGAGAGTGGACCAATAGAGGATAATAACGGATAATATGGGTCTATATATATGAAGGTGAGAGAAAGTAACGGGGGAGGAGCACGAAAGGAGATTAGAGTAACGTAACAAGAGACGAAAGAAGAGACAGTAACGAAAGAAGAGACAGTAGGAGAGTTGAGGTAGATGGTACAGGAGGAGGAACAAGGTGATAACATAAGAGCAGACAACTGAAGAGGAAGGAAGGTAACGTACCAGCAGACAACAGAGGGAGAAACAAGGAAATGTAACAGCAGACAACAGAGAAACAAGGTAACGTAACAGCAGACAACAGAGGGAGAAACAAGGAAATGTAACAGCAGACAACAGAGAAACAAGGTAACGTAACAGGAGACAACAGGGGGAGAAACAAGGAAACCTAACAGCAGACAACAGAGAAACAAGGTAATGTAACAGCAGACAACAGAGGGAGAAACAAGGTAACGTAACAGCAGACGACAAAGGACGAAACAGAGTAACGTAACAGCAGACGACAAAGGACGCAACAGAGTAACGTAACAGCAGACGACAAAGGACGCAACAGAGTAACGTAACAGCAGACGACAAAGGACGCAACAGAGTAACGTAACAGCAGACGACAAAGGACGCAACAGAGTAACGTAACAGCAGACGACAAAGGACGCAACAGAGTAATGTAACAGTAGACGACAAAGGACGCAACAGAATAACGTAACAGTAGACGACAAAGGACGCAACAGAATAACGTAACAGTAGACGACAAAGGACGCAACAGAATAACGTAACAGTAGACGACAAAGGACGCAACAGAGTAACGTAACAGCAGACGACAAAGGACGCAACAGAATAACGTAACAGCAGACGACAAAGGACGCAACAGAATAACGTAACAGTAGACGACAAGGACGCAACAGAATAACGTAACAGTAGACGACAAAGGACGCAACAGAGTAACGTAACAGCAGACGACAAAGGACGCAACAGAGTAACGTAACAGCAGACGACAAAGGACGCAACAGAGTAACGTAACAGCAGACGACAAGGTAAAACAACGAGACTCAGACACAGCAACACACGATAATAGGAGAAACACAGAAGGGATTGAATTCTCCTTCTTTCCCTTCTCCCCTTCCTCTTTCTACTTCTTGTTCTCCCTTTCCCCCTCGTCCCTTCCCTTCACTTCAATTTACCTTCTTCACTCTTTTCCTTTTATCTTCACTATCTAGTATTCTTACCTAATTAACAGTACTTAACAATTTGTACCTATATATTTACGTCTGTAAATGTAAAAAGAATCACATTGTGAACGTTACTACACAATCACACATACGCTACTTAACACCCACAGAACTCACACACAAGCTGTACCACAAGACTTCCCAAGTCACCAGCATCCAATACGGGTACGACTGAGCAATTATTACATTATTATTATTATTACATTATTATTATTATTATTATGAGGAAATGCTAAACCCGTAGGGATTATACAGTGCCTGTGGGGGGAAAGAAGGCATTTTGGCTCAATTCGGGGACCTGGGGCACAGATCCAGTTCCAGACAAGATCCCTCACCAGCGTAAGAACATCCCAGACTCCAACAAGCTCTCATCCACAGAACTCAACATCACAAGACTCCGATCATAAATCTCACCAGAACTCACCAGACTACCAAAATCTACTAAATCTCATAATTCTATATTAGATCTCAGAATATACACAAGACACACCAAAACTTCAACCAGAAAGAATAACATCTGATCATTACTCAGAAAGACTCCACCACAAGACTCCCACCACAAGACTCCCACCACAAGACTCTCCACTGACTCAGCCAAGACTCCCACCACAAGAATATTCAACAAATAACAAACACACACACACACACACACACACACACACACACACACACACACACACACACACACACACACACACAAACACAGGGAAAGGAAAATCCTGTGTCACAAACCTACTGGAGTTTTATGACAAGGTAACAGAAGTAAGACATGAGAGAGAGGGGTGGATAGACTGCATTTTCTTGGACTGTAAGAAGGCGTTCGACACAGTTCCTCACAAGAGGTTAATGCAAAAGCTAGAGGATCAGGCACACGTAACAGGAAAGGCACTGCAATGGATCAGAGAATATCTGACAGGGAGGCAACAACGAGTCATGGTACGTGACGAGGTGTCAGAGTGGGCACCTGTGACGAGTGGGGTTCCACAAGGGTCAGTCCTAGAACCTGTACTGTTTTTGGTATATGTGAATGACATAACGGAAGGGACAGACTCAGAAGTGTCCCTGTTTGCAAATGATGTGAAGTTAATGAGAAGAATTAAATCAGTTGAGGATCAGGCAGGACTACAAAGAGACCTAGACAGGCTACAAGCCTGGTCCAGTAACTGGCTCCTTGAATTTAACCCTGCCAAATGTAAAGTCATGAAGATCGGGGAAGGGCAAAGAAGACCGCAGACAGAGTATAATCTAGGTGGCCAAAGACTGCAAACCTCACTCAAGGAAAAAGATCTTGGGGTGAGTATAATACCGAGCACATCTCCTCAGACACACATTAATCAGATAACTGCTGCAGCATACAGGCGGCTGGCAAAGCTAAGAATAGCGTTCCAATACCTCACTAAGGAATCGTTCAAGACTCTGTACACCATATACGTCAGGCCCATACTGGAGTATGCAGCACCAGTTTGGAACCCACACCTGGTCAAGCAAGTCAAGAAATTAGAGAAAGTGCAAAGGTTTGCAACAAGACTAGTCCCAGAGCTAAGGGGATTGTCCTACGAAGAAAGGTTAAGGGAAATCGGCCTGACGACACTAGAGGACATGAGGGTTAGGGGGGACATGATAACGACTTATCAGGAAGTGGAATAGCCTAGAAAGCGACATAGTGGAGGCAGGAACCATACATAGTTTTAAGACTAGGTTTGATAAAGCTCATGGAGCAGGGAGAGAGAGGACCTAGTAGCAATCAGTGAAGAGGCGGGGCCAGGAGCTATGACTCGACCCCTGCAACCACAAATAGGTGAGTACAAATAGGTGAGTACACACAGGTGGCAGGCGGTAGGAAGAGTGGAACAATTGAACGGAAGAGGAGAAAAGGAATATTTGATGAAAATGAGGAACAGCAGCGACGGAAACAAGAGGCGGATAATGCGAGGCAGATGGTGAGGCACTGACCTACACCTTTCTTCGTCACTGCCCTCATCACCGTCCTCGTCACCGTCCTCGTCACTGTCCTCATCACTATCATCGTCACTGTCCTCGTCAGTGTCACTGTCCTCGTCACTGTCGCTGTCCTCGTCAATGTCACTGTCATCGTCACTGTCCTCGTCACTATCATCGTCACTGTCCTCGTTCACTGTCACTGTTCTCGTTCACTGTTCTTTTCACTGTCATCTTCAACGTCCTCGTCACTGTCCTTGTCACTGTCCTCGTCTCTGTCACTGTCCTCGCCAATGTCACTGTCCTCGTCACTGTTACTGTCCTCATCACTGTCACTGTCCTCGTCATTGTCACTGTCCTCGTCACTGTCACTGTCCTCGTCAGTGTCACTGTCCTCGTCACTGTCGCTGTCCTCGTCAATGTCACTGTTCTCGTCACTGTCACTGTCCTCGTCACTGTCACTGTCCTCGTCACTGTCACTGTCATCGTCACTGTCACTGTCCTCGTCACTGTCACTGTCCTCGTTACTATCATCATCACTG
Organism: Cherax destructor; assembly: GCA_009830355.1. Classification (NCBI taxonomy): domain Eukaryota; kingdom Metazoa; phylum Arthropoda; class Malacostraca; order Decapoda; family Parastacidae; genus Cherax; species Cherax destructor. Next base: position 280,912 of record WNWK01000209.1, on the reverse strand, counting down.
TCCTCGTTCACTGTCACTGTTCTCGTTCACTCTTCTTTTCACTGTCATCGTCAACGTCCTCGTCACTGTCCTTGTCACTGTCCTCGTCACTGTCACTGTCCTCGTCAATGTCACTGTCCTCGTCACTGTCACTGTCCTCATCACTGTCACTGTCCTCGTCATTGTCACTGTCCTCGTCACTGTCACTGTCCTCGTCAATGTCACTGTCCTCGTCACTGTCACTGTCACTGTCCTCGTCAATGTCACTGTCCTCGTCACTGTCACTGTCCTCGTCACTGTCACTGTCATCGTCACTGTCACTGTCCTCGTCACTGTCACTGTCCTCTGTCACTGCTTCACTGTCCTCGTCACTGTCCTGTCCTCGTCACTCTGTCACTGTCCTCTCACTGTTCACTGTCACTGTCTGTCACTGTCACTGTCCTCGTTCACTGCTTCTCTTGTCACTGTTCCTGTCCTGTCACTGTCCTGTCACTCGTCCTGTCACTGTCCTCGTCACTGTCACTGTCTCTCTGTCACTGTCACTGTCCTTCGTCCTGTCACTGTCCTCGTCACTGTCACTGTCCTCGTCACTGTCACTGTCCTCGTCACTGTCACTGTCCTCGTCACTGTCACTGTCCTCGTCACTGTCACTGTCCTCGTCACTGTCACTGTCCTCGTCAATGTCACTGTCTCGTCTGTCACTGTCCTCGTCATGTCCTGTCCTCGTCATGTCACTGTCCTCGTCACTGTCACTGTCCTCGTCACTGTCACTGTCCTGTCTGTCACTGTCCTCGTCACTGTCACTGTCTCTGTCACTGTCACTGTCCTCGTCACTGTCACTGTCCTCAATTCACTGTCCTGCTTTACTGTCCTCTCTTCACTGTCCTCTCACTTCACTGTCCTCGTCTTCACTTTGTCACTGTCCTCGTCACTGCCTCTTAACCCTTCCGCTCTCCTAAATCTATTTATTATTGCTAATTAGTCCTTCCTTTCCTACACTCATTCTTCCGTTTCACTGCCCCTTTCTGCCTCTACACCGCCCCTTTCTGCCTCTACACCGCCCCTTTCTGCCTCTACACCGCCCCTTTCTGCCTCTACACCGCCCCTTTCTGCCTCTACACCGCCCCTTTCTGCCTCTACACCGCCCCTTTCTGCCTCTACACCGCCCCTTTCTGCCTCTACACCGCCCCTTTCTGCCTCTACACCGCCCCTTTCTGCCTCTACACCGCCCCTTTCTGCCTCTACACCGCCCCTTTCTGCCTCTACACCGCCCCTTTCTGCCTCTACACCGCCCCTTTCTGCCTCTACACCGCCCCTTTCTGCCTCTACACCGCCCCTTTCTGCCTCTACACCGCCCCTTTCTGCCTCTACACCGCCCCTTTCTGCCTCTACACCGCCCCTTTCTGCCTCTACACCGCCCCTTCTGCCTCTACACTGCCCCTTTGCTCTTTCTTTTTCTTTTCTTTTTTTCTCCCTCCTCTTCTTTATCTCCTCCACCTCCTCCTCTTCCTCTTCCTAATGCAGCTGCTCCCCTCCTCTTCATCCCCCTTCCTCATGTTTAATTCTCCACAACCTTCCATTTGTCAGGGGGGAGGGGAAAGAGGGGGGAGGGAGAAGAGGGAGGAAGGAAGGCAAGAAGGGGGTGAAGGTAGGGAGGTAGAGGGAGTTCAGGGAGGGAGGTTGGAATGGAGGGAGGGTGGGAGGGATGATGGAAGGTTGGGAGGGTTTTAGGGTGGGAGGGATATGGAGGGAGAGAGGGAGGGAGCAATCATCAGTCTTCTACACATGAATCATTCACACATCAGTATCTTACCTCAACGAATTTATTAAAAAAAAAAAGGAACAACGTGTTATCACTGACGTAAGGAACAACGTGTTGTCACTGACGTAAGGAACAACGTGTTATCACTGATGTAAGGAACAACGTGTTATCTTAGAAGCTTCCTTCCCACCAGACTAAGATATTAACCAGCAAGTGACGTGAGTCGCCCAGCTGTTTGCCGGGTGGAACCATCACCTACGTTAAATCTTACGGATATCTTGTTGTAGACGTAGCCTTTGGTGTAGACGTACTCTTCTTGGTGTAGTGTAACCTGGTAACGTACTTCTTGGTTAACTACCTTCTTGGTGTAGATGTAACCTTCTTGGTGTAGACGTACTCTTCTTGTGACGCCTTGGTGTAGATGTAACCTTCTTGGTGTAGACGTACTCTTCTTGGTGTAGACGTACCCTTCTTGGTGTAGATGTAACCTTCTTGGTGTAGACGTACCCTTCTTGATGTAGACATACTCTTCTTGGTGTAGACGTACTCTTCTTGTTGTAGACGTACCCTTCTTGTTGTAGACGTACCAATTAGTCACTCTCCCACAAGACAACTAAGACATAAGTACTTTTGTCATATATAGTTTAACATATGTGTAAATTACATAGAATAACCCAAGAAAGTCAGTCTATATTAGACACTTAACTGATTATGCTGCGTCAATGTTGACGCATTTCAGCCATGTTTACCCTCATTCTACGTCTTACTCCTCTCTTGTGTTCTTATGTCATCAAAACTTGTTCTTTGGGTAGCATTGAAAATGGGTTGGGGAAATATTTTTGTTAGTCTGGGTTTTGGAAGGACGTGCCTAGTATGGACCAATAGGCCTACTGCAGTGTTCCTCCTGTCTTATGTTCTAAAATTCTCTCTGGACCTTGAAGCTAATAACGAACCTCTCATAACTATTCTTGGCTGTTCTAAACATAGCAAGGTTCTTATTGTGAGGAAGAAGCTTGGTGTTCCTAGTACCAGTGGTGGGATTATTGGGATTAACACTGTCAGTATAAATCTTACTAAATGTCTAGATGTAAACAAACACAAATCTCAATGGATTGTGAAAACATTGTATTACATTATATATCCAGACACTGTCACCATAAATCTTGGTAAATGTCTAGAAATAAACACAAATCCAGATGGATAATGAGAACATGCAGTTATATTAAGTTATATAACGTGCACGAACTGTATCACTACAGATAACAAGAGCATTATACTCCTCCATGGTTGCTGGGTCCATCCCATACCTTTAAGACCCTCCCAAGAAGCTCATCACTAGTAATCCCTTCCTTAAATCACTTCGAAAGAAAACTGCCCAAGAAGAAATTTTTTGCTTAACTGTTATTAATATGTCACAAATTATGTACACTGATGAATCTAAGTAGAGTCTACTGGCAGGGCTGCATCTGCTCTTGTTGCCACCTTCCTAGATAAGAACTATAGCAACTGGTCGTCTACATTGCAAACGATATTGTTTGCCATCTTAATGGCACTAAAGTTAACTGAGCTTGACTCACTGAGGACGCTTGATTCACACAGTATAACAACATACTCGCTGGAGAAGCCAGGTATATATGCTCAAAAAGGACAGAAAGGAATTAATGTACAGTATTTAAGGATTCCATCACGCACTGAATTACTCATTCGTGACAAACTTGATAAATTCGTCAAAGACAGATTCAGAAGACAAATATAAAACATAACTTTAGTATGTCTGTGTCTAGTATAGGAATAATATTAAGAGAGAAGTAAATCAAAATGAATGCCATAGGAATGCAGTTAGAAGCTTGAGTAGATCTGTCACTCTGATAACATGAACGCAGATAAGCACGTTTATGGAACAACTTACAATGTGAACAGACTGATTGATGTAGTGGCCAGACTTAGGCTTGGTTACAAGTACTTCTGGCAGTTTGGCAGACACAGTTGATGATCAAACTAAATACATTGTATATAGTTAGCCTAATGGCCACTTTCTTGAACACTATGTGCTTAATTGTTCACTTATTGGGGAATATAGAGGTATAATAACCTATGTGATATTTCTTAGCATTGTATTAATGGCGATAAAATACCGGATATATTAAGCAAATTTTCTAAACTTAATTGCAACAGATCAATCAAGTGTAACTATAAATCCAGACGTTCTTCTGTTAACCTCTTTTGAGGCCTAGTTCCTAGGCCATCTTTGTGTGTCCATATGCTCTTGCGGTACCCTCCGCAGGATGGATATGCTCTTGCGGTACCCTCCGCAGGATGGATATGTTCTTGCGGTACCCTCCGCAGGATGGATATGCTCTTGCGGTACCCTCCGCAGGATGGATATGCTCTTGCGTTACCCTCCGCAGGATGGATATGCTCTTGCGCTACCCTCCGCAGGATGGATATGGGGTGCCACTTCAGCGGCAAAATCTACAAAATCTTTAAAACCACAAAATGTTTTTTCCTTTGGTTGGTCTTGAAGACCAAGATCTTAGAAGCCTCCTTTCCACCACTGGAAACCTTGCAGCTGTTCCATGATCTACGCAGAGAAAGACTTTTCCAGTCTTTCTTCCGTCCAGTGGAAGTCTTTGCCGCTGTTATGTGGTCTTTACAAATAAAGGCTCTTTCCATCTCACTGCTTCTTCAGCTGCTGATCTAAGGAAAGACTTTCATTTCTTCGTCCAGTGAAATCTTCGCTGAGGGTCTTCAAATAAGATCTTTCTCTCTTCCCACTCAAATCTTACAGCTGCTTCAGGGTCTTTAGATTTCTTCCCCTTCCTCCCATCCCTTCCCATTTCCCTATCCCTTCTCCTCCCCCTATACCCTCCCCTTCTCCCCATCCCTTCCCCAGGAAGCTGAGCCCCAGGAGTGACGGTTCATTATTACCCACGAGTTTGCATTAGTGTCCTGGTGAGTAAGGTGGATGAGTGAGGTGAGGATGAATGAGTCTCAAGAGATGGAGTTGGGTGACTTGTCCAAGAATTTTGGATAATTTTTGTTGAGAGATTCATCGTTAAAAAAAAAAAATCTTACTGGCGGAGGAGGATGAAGGGAAGAAAGTTTGGATGATGGAGAAAGAGGCAAGACGGATGCTGAGGAGTATCTCTCACTCTCTCTCTCTCTCTCTCTCTCTCTCTCTCTCTCTCTCTCTCTCTCTCTCTCTCTCTCTCTCTCTCTCTCTCTTCTCTCTCTCTCTCTTTCTCATCAACAACCAAAAAAAAAAAAAAAATAATGCCAATACTAAAACATTAAGAAAACTAAAACAGTAATAACAACAGCAGCAGCTGCTGCACCTGCAGCAACAGCAGAGACAACAGCAGAAGACGCAGCAATAACAGCGGCAGTAGCAGCAACAACAGCAACAGCAGCAGCATAGCAGCAGCGCCATCAGAAACGACAGAAGCAACAGCGGCAGTAGCAGAAACAGTAGCAGACAGAAGCAGAAGCAAACCAGACAAACAACACACAAGCACAAACAAACAAAGCAACCACAACACACACACACACACACACACACACACACACACACACACACACACACACACACACACACACACACACACACACACACACACACACACACACACACATACACGGGTCCTTTGAAGCAATCATTCATCATTATACATTATGTATAACCCCATTTCAAAATGTATTGAATTACCTTATAGAAAGGTTGTGTTCCCTATTTAGTTGTGGTGAGGATAGAACTGAGTGGGGAAGGGAAATTGTGGGGTGGGTGGAGTGGGGAGGGTAGTGGCTAGAGGATGTGGTTGGGGAGAAGTGTGTGGTTTGTTGTGTGGGGAGGAGGGATGGCGTTTGGGGAAAAGGGGGAGGACCGGGAGGGATGGTGTTTGGAGAAGAGGGGAGGGCCTGGAGGAAAGGGTAGAGGAAGGTATTAAGGAAAGGGAGGTAAGGATTAAGGAAAGGGAGGTAAAGATTGAGGGAAGGAGGTAATGGTTAAGGAAGAGGGAATGAGTTGGGGTAAAGTGGAAATCTTGAAGAAGAGAGGAAGGGTTAGGGAAAGGGGAAAGGATTGGGGAAGGGGGAAGGGAAGGAGGGATGAGGAAGGTACAGTCACATCACTAACTGTTTTTAGTTTATATTCACAATATGTTTTCCTTTTTTTTTGTAATAATAAGAAGAGTCATTAGCAGGAAGATTACTAGTAATCAGCGAACAGGTAATTAGAATACGGGTAGTCAGTGAGCAGGTAATTAGAATACGGGTAATCAGAGGACATGTAATCAGAGGACATGTAATCAGAGGACATGTAATCAGAGGACATGTAATCAGAGGACATGTAATCAGAGGACAAGTAATCAGAGGACAAGTAATCAGAGGACATGTAATCAGAGGACATGTAATCAGAGGACATGTAATCAGAGGACATGTAATCAGAGGACATGTAATCAGAGGACATGTAATCAGAGGACATGTAATCAGAGGACATGTAATCAGAGGACATGTAATCAGAGGACATGTTATCAGAGGACATGTAATCAGAGGACATGTAATCAGAGGACATGTAATCAGAGGACATGTAATCAGAGGACATGTAATCAGAGGACATGTAATCAGAGGACATGTAATCAGAGGACAAGTAATCAGAGGACATGTAATCAGAGGACATGTAATCAGAGGACATGTAATCAGAGGACATGTAATCAGAGGACATGTAATCAGAGGACAAGTAATCAGAGGACAAGTAATCAGAGGACATGTAATCAGAGGACATGTAATCAGAGGACATGTAATCAGAGGACATGTAATCAGAGGACATGTAATCAGAGGACATGTAATCAGAGGACATGTAATCAGAGGACATGTAATCAGAGGACATGTAATCAGAGGACATGTAATCAGAGGACATGTAATCAGAGGACATGTAATCAGAGGACATGTAATCAGAGGACATGTAATCAGAGGACATGTAATCAGAGGACATGTAATCAGAGGACATGTAATCAGAGGACATGTAATCAGAGGACATGTAATCAGAGGACATGTAATCAGAGGACATGTAATCAGAGGACATGTAATCAGAGGACATGTAATCAGAGGACATGTAATCAGAGGACATGTAATCAGAGGACATGTAATCAGAGGACATGTAATCAGAGGACATGTAATCAGAGGACATGTAATCAGAGGACATGTAATCAGAGGACATGTAATCAGAGGACATGTAAACAGAGGACATGTAAACAGAAGACAGATACACAGAGGATATAGGTAGTATACCACAGGATTTTGATTTCTCGTTATGTTTTTCGTCCTTTCGATTATCTGTCTATCTAGCTGTTTATATAACTACCCCCACACACACATCACACACACACACAACACATATATATATATATATATATATATATATATATATATATATATATATATATATATATATATATATATATTTTATATATATATATATATATATATATATATATATATATATATATATATATATATATATATATATACATATGTTATGATGTGTGTGGAATACAGAATTTATTATTATTATTAGTAGTAATATTATTATTATTATTATTATTATTATCAGTTTGAAGCGCTAAATCAGTATGGATCATTCAAATCCTTAGAAATGGGAAACAATTGGAAGGAACTGAAGGATAGGTTCACTTCCTTGGATCAAGACCCCACCCTCCCTGGAGGAAGATGTTTACAGGGAGGAGACCCAGGAGATAGTGGGGGAGGGGAGGTGGAGGGTGGTGGAGGTTGGAGAGGGGAATAGGGAGGAGGAGGAGGCGCGTGCTTGGGGAGAGGGGGGTCACAACACGTGCGGTCACGTGTTCACTGCCCAAATGCCTCTAATTGTTTTCCCGCAGCGACCCCGTGTTGATCTTAACCCCCCCCACTACTATCCCCACCCCCCTCGCTCGTAATTGTGGAGGAGGATGAGGGGGAGGTAGACTGGAAAGATGGGAATTAAGTAGGAGGAAGTAGGGAGAGAGAGAGAGAGAGGAGAGAGAGAGAGCAGACAGAGAGCAGAGTAGACGAGAGAGAGAGAGAGAGAGAGAGAGAGAGAGAGAGAGAGAGAGAGAGAGAGAGAGAGAGACAGACAGAGATAGACAGAGAGAGAGAGAGAGAGAGAGAGAAGAGAGAGAGAGAGAGAAGAACAGACAGACAGACAGACAGACAGACAGACAGACAGACAGAGGTTAAACAGACAGAGTCTTCAACACTAAAGAGATATGGGTGGCCTTACTGTTATGTACAAAGCCATTGTTGTCAAGGTACCAACCACACTTGGCTCCACTTCGTGGTCAGCGAGACGACAGCTGCTGCACAACAAGACGGGCAGCTAACAGCAACTACGCCTGGCTGCTGAGCCCGTCTCCAGAACATCACATCATCTGGGGATCATTCGTTCCCGGAATAACTCGAGTCTGGAACACGTTCGCGCGGCATAACAACGTATATAACAACGTATATAACAACGTATATAACAACGTATATAACAACGTATATAACAACGTATATAACAACGTATATAACAACGTATATAACAACGTATATAACAACGTATATAACAACGTATATAACAGCTGTCAGCTTGTAAATAAAGGTAGGAACTCTTAATCTGACCATGTAAAGAGAGAGAGAGAGATAATAACTCTTAGCTTGTAAATATAGTTAGGAAGCCTTACCCTAACCCTGTTACACCCTGTGTAAAAGAGAGAGAGAGAGAGAGAGAGAGAGAGAGAGAGAGAGAGAGAGAGAGAGAGAGAGAGAGAGAGAGACTAATAACAGCAAAGTGTTTATCATAGGAAAGAGAAGCACCAGTCACATTATGAAGGAGCAATTTCGAGGGAACAGGAAATAGGGGAGAAGGAGGGGAACGGAAGAGTTGAAGAATAGGAGGAGTAGGAGGAGGAGGAAGAGGGAAGAGTCCAGGGGACTAATGAAGTGAAGGAAGAGGGTACATGAATGGAAGGGGGGTAGTGGAAAGGGTGGCTAAGGAATGCAGCCTGTGAAGAAGGAAGAGAGAAATTGGGAAGAAATCAAAAGGATGAGACGGAAAGGGGAGGGGGTGAGAGGGAAAAGAGAGGGGGTGAGAGGGAAAAGAGGGGTGAGAGGAAAAGAGAGGGTGAGAGGGAAAAGAGAGGGGGTGAGAGGAAAAGAGAGAGGGGGTGAGAGGGAAAAGAGAGAGGGTGAGAGGGAAAAGAGAGAGGGTGAGAGGGAAAAGAGAGAGGGTGAGAGGGAAAAGAGGGTGAGAGGAAAAGAGAGAGGGGTGAGAGGAAAAGAAGATGAGAGGAAAGAGAGAGGTGAGAGGGAAAGAGAGAGGGTGAGAGAAAAGAATAAAAAGAGAGGGTGAGAGGGAAAAGAGAGGGGGTGAGACAGAAAGATAAGAGGGCGAGACCACAGAAAGGAGGATCAAAAAAATTATTAAGAATTACAGGATGCATGTATACAGGATACATATATACAGGATACATACATACAGGATACATACATACAGGATACAGTTATACAGGATACATATATACAGGATACAGTTATACAGGATACATATATACAGGATACAGTTATACAGGATACATATATACAGGATACAGTTATACAGGATACATATATACAGGATACAGTTATACAGGATACATATATACAGGATACAGTTATACAGGATACATATATACAGGATACAGTTATACAGGATACATATATACAGGATACAGATATAGAGGATACATATATACAGGATACATACATACAGGATACATACATACATGATACATATATACAGGATACATATATACAGGATACAGTTATACAGGATACATATATACAGGATACAGTTATACAGGATACATATATACAGGATACATGTATACGGGATACATAAGACTTTACATGTAATGGGAACACCAGCAATACACAGAAGACAACAGAAGACACGTCATGAGTAATAGTAGTAGCAGTAGTAACAACAGCAATAATAGTAGTAGCAGTAGAAATAGTAGTAGTAGTACTAGAACAGTAATAGCAGTAGTAGTCATAGTAGTAACAGTAGCAGTAATAGTAGTAGTGGGAGTAATAGTAGTAGTAGTAGTAGTAGTAGTATTAGCAGTAATAGTAGTAGTAGCAGATGTAATGCTAGTAGTAGTTGCAGTAGTAGTAATAACAACAACATTAATAATAGTAGTAGTAGTAGTAGTAGTAGCAGTATTAATAGTAGAGTAGCATTAGTAATAGTAATAGGAGAAGCAGCAGCGACAGTAATAGTAGTAATAGCCAGCAGTAATAATAGTAGTAATAGTAATACTAACAGCAGCAGTAGTAGTAGTAGTAGTAGTAGTAGTAGTAGTAGTAGTAGTGGTGGTAGCAGAAATATTAGTAGTAGTGGAAGTGAAAGGGGGTAATAAGAGGTAAGCGAGAATAAAGAACTGGAATGGAGGGAGGGAGAATAAAACGTCAGTTAAGTAATAATAAATGGTGATAATTTGAGGGAAGTGGAATGAAGGGTCGGAGAAAGAGGAGAGGGAGAGAAGGAAGAAGCGGAGAGAGGAAGAGAGGAAGAGAGGGAGAGAAATAAGAAGCGGAGAGAGGGAGAGAAAGAAGAAGCGGAGAGAGGGAGAGAGTAATTATTCATTATAAATACTTGATGATAAAAGCTGGAAAGTCATGGTGTGAGAAAATTATATAATGAATGTCATGATAGACGAAGAAGAAGAAGAAGAAGAAGAAGAAGAAGAAGAAGAAGAAGAAGAAGAAGAAGAAGAAGAAGAAGAAGAAGAAGAAGAAGAAGAAGAAGAAGAAGAAGAAGAAGAAGAAGAAGAAGAAGAAGAAGAAGAAGAAGAAGAAGAAGAAGAAGAAGAAGAAGAAGAAGAAGAAGAAGAAGCAGAAGAAGAAGAAGAAGATTAATAACTCCTGAGGATCAATAACTTCAGAGGATCAATAACTCCAGAGGACCATTAACACCAGAGGATCAATAACCCAGAATATTCTGAGAAAGCCAAGCAGCTAGACTGCTTCTCATGGTGGTCCTTGATGAAGAATTAGGCACCTGGGTGTCTTACTTTGCAGACGTTTCTCCATCCAGTGGCTTTATCAATGCAAATTTCAAGGCTAAGACTGTAGAACTATATGTATCTTCTCCAGGAT
>WNWK01000209.1:187500-265000 GCA_009830355.1 Cherax destructor | reverse complement strand
CAGTGTCCTCGATGGATGACACCGTCGAGCAAATTCTGGTATCGTCAGCAGATATGAGGATGAGGAACAGGAGGGGAGGGAGTGGTGTACCTTGTGGAACAGATCTTTTCACTGTAGCCGCCTCAGACTTACTGTTTACTATTACTCTTTATATTCTATTTGTTAGGAAGTTATAGATCGTAACATCCCCAAGTTAATTATTTTCTTCTTTCTCTCCCTCCCTTTCCTCCCTAAGTTCTTCCCTATTCTCTCTCTCTCTCTCTCTTCCCTAAGTTCATCCCTCTTTCCTTCTCGCCTTCTCCGCGCAGATGGAACAAATGAACGCCTGGACGAAGTGGACAATTTGTAGGCCAAAGGATTACTGCTGGTATCTTTTGGAACAATTAATCGCAGTGTGTGCTTGCTGCCCCTGTCTCCGGGACGCGTTCTCTGCGTTAATTGCTTGATCAAGCAATAAGGGTAATAGATAAATGCCACCCCGTGGTATAAATGTAATTAATATACACTAATGTGGGGAGGAAGGTGTGTGTGTGTGTGTGCGTGTGTGTGTGTGTGTGTGTGTCGTGCGTGTGTGTGTGTTTGTGTGTTTAATATTTGTTTTGTAATATTTTTTATTTTCAGTTTGTATTTCAAGGCTGATGAGGGAGAGGAGAGATGGGTATGGATATTGTCCTTAGAGAGAGAGAAAAGGGGTGGGAAGGGGTAAGGAAGGGTTAAAAAAGTAAACGGAGGGGTGAGGGGGAGGAGCAGAGAAGGGTGATAAAGCAGTCGGGTTAAAAATGTGGGAGTTATGAAAACTGTCGATTAATATACATATGTTACGCAGCAGAACAGTCACTTGGGAGGGGACTGGTGTGACGAAGTTGATAGGGAGGGGGTCGTGAAAGGGAGGGTCGTCAGAGAGGGGGTTGTGAGAGGGAGGGTCGTGAAAGGGAGGGTCGTCAGAGAGGGGGTTATGAGAGGGAGGGTCGTCAGAAGGGGGGTCGTGAGAGGTAGGGTCGTGAGAGGGAGTGGGGTTCTGCTACACTACTCTGTATCATAGATGCTGTACATAGTGGGAACGCTGTCTGTGTACTGGTACGCTGTTCTGTGTAGGATAGTTGCACAGTGGGAACAATAGCTAGTTACGTTTCCCTGTCGTATTCCATCACACAGGCTGAATCACGTACATAGTGTTGTAATGTGTCAGTCTGAGTTGGCAGACTTCAGTAGTGTCAGTCTGAGCTGGCAGACTTCAGTAGTGTCAGTCTGAGCTGGCAGACTTCAGTAGTGTCAGTCTGAGCTGGCAGACTTCAGTAGTGTCAGTCTGAGCTGGCAGACTTCAGTAGTGTTAGTCTGAGCTGGCAGACTTCAGTAGTGTCAGTCTGAGCAGGCAGACTTCAGTAGTGTCAGTCTGACCTGGCAGACTTCAGTAGTGTCAGTCTGAGCTGGCAGACTTCAGTAGTGTCAGTCTGAGCTGGCAGACTACAGTAGTGTCAGTCTGAGCTGGCAGACTTCAGTAGTGTCAGTCTGAGCTGGCAGACTTCAGTAGTGTCAGTCTGAGCTGGCAGACTTCAGTAGTGTCAGTCTGAGCTAGCAGACTTCAGTAGTGTCAGTCTGAGCTGGCAGACTTCAGTAGTGTCAGTCTGAGCTGGCAGACTTCAGTAGTGTCAGTCTGAGCTGGCAGACTTCAGTAGTGTCAGTCTGAGCTGGCAGACTTCAGTAGTGTTAGTCTGAGCTGGCAGACTTCAGTAGTGTCAGTCTGAGCAGGCAGACTTCAGTAGTGTCAGTCTGAGCTGGCAGACTTCAGTAGTGTCAGTCTGAGCTGGCAGACTTCAGTAGTGTCAGTCTGAGCTGGCAGACTACAGTAGTGTCAGTCTGAGCTGGCAGACTTCAGTAGTGTCAGTCTGAGCTGGCAGACTTCAGTAGTGTCAGTCTGAGCTGGCAGACTTCAGTAGTGTCAGTCTGAGCTAGCAGACTTCAGTAGTGTCAGTCTGAGCTGGCAGACTTCAGTAGTGTCAGTCTGAGCTGGCAGACTTCAGTAGTGTCAGTCTGAGCTGGCAGACTTCAGTAGTGTCAGTCTGAGCTGGCAGACTTCAGTAGTGTCAGTCTGAGCTGGCAGACTTCAGTAGTGTCAGTCTGAGCTGGCAGACTTCAGTAGTGTCAGTCTGAGCTGGCAGACTTCAGTAGTGTCAGTCTGAGCTGGCAGACTACAGTACTGTCACTTGCCAGTGACTATCTTCCAGCGAGCGGGCAGTTACTATACTTCCAGTGACCATCTTCCAGCAGGCTGCAGTTACTGTCAACTTGCCAGTGACCATCTTCCAGCAGAGCTGCAGTTACTCGTCACTGCCAGTGACCATTTCCAGCAGAGCTGCAGTTACTATCACTTGCCAGTGACCATCTTCCAGCAGAGCTGCAGTATATCACTGCCAGTGACCATCTTCAGCAGAGCTGCAGTTACTGTAACTTCAAGTGACCATCTTCCAGCAGAGCTGCAGTTACTGTCACTTGCCAGTGACCATCTTCCAGCAGAGCTGCAGTACTATCACTTGCCAGTGACCATCTTCCAGCAGAGCTGCAGTTCTTCACTTGCCAGTGACCATCTTCCAGCAGAGCTGCAGTTACTTATCACTTCCAGTGACCATCTTCCAGCAGAGCTGCAGTTACTGTCACTTGCCAGTGACCATCTTCCAGCAGAGCTGCAGTTATAGTACTGACCTAGTGACATCTTCCAGAGAGCTGCAGTTACTGTCACTTGCCAGGACCATCTTCAGCAGAGCTGCAGTTACTATCACTTGCCAGTGACCATCTTCCAGAGAGTGCAGTTACTGTCACTTCCAGTGACCATCTTCCAGCAGAGCTGCAGTTACTATCACTTGCCAGTGACCATCTTCCAGCAGAGTGCAGTTACTGTCACTTGCAGTGACCATCTTCCAGCAGAGCTGAGTTACGTCACTTGCCAGTGACCATCTTCCAGCAGAGCTGCAGTTAGCTATCACTTGCCAGTGACCATCTTCCAGCAGAGTGCAGTTAGCTGTCACTTGCCAGTGACTCATCTTCCAGCAGAGCTTGCAGTTACTGTCACTTAGCCAGTGACCATCTTCAGCAGAGCTGCAGTTACTTCACTTGCCAGTGACCATCTTCCAGCAGAGCTGCAGTTACTATCACTTGCCAGTGACCATCTTCCAGCAGAGCTGCAGTTACTGTCACTTGCCAGTGACCATCTTCCAGCAGAGCTGCAGTTACTGTCACTTTCCAGTGACCATCTTGCAGCAGAGCTGCAGTTACTATCACTTGCCAGTGACCATCTCCCAGCAGAGCTGTAGTTACTATCACTTGCCAGTGACCATCTCCCAGCAGAGCTGCAGTTACTATCACTTGCCAGTGACCATCTCCCAGCAGAGCTGTAGTTATTATCACTTACCAGTGACCATCTCCCAGCAGAGCTGTAGTTACTATCACTTGCCAGTGACCATCTTCCAGCAGAGCTGCAGTTACTATCACTTACCAGTGACCATCTTCCAGCAGAGCTGCAGTTACTGTCACTTACCAGTGACCATCTTCCAGCAGAGCTGCAGTTACTATCACTTACCAGTGACCATCTTCCAGCAGAGCTGCAGTTACTATCACTTACCAGTGACCATCTTCCAGCAGAGCTGCAGTTACTATCACTTACCAGTGACCATCTTCCAGCAGAGCTGCAGTTACTGTCACTTACCAGTGACCATCTTCCAGCAGAGCTGCAGTTACTATCACTTACCAGTGACCATCTTCCAGCAGAGCTGCAGTTACTATCACTTGCCAGTGACCATCTTCCAGCAGAGCTGCAGTTACTATCACTTACCAGTGACCATCTTCCAGCAGAGCTGCAGTTACTATCACTTACCAGTGACCATCTTCCAGCAGAGCTGCAGTTACTGTCACTTACCAGTGACCATCTTCCAGCAGAGCTGCAGTTACTGTCACTTACCAGTGACCATCTCTCACCACCACCATCACATATACATGAGAAAGGCAAAACAAAAAATTATATTACATAATAAATATTCTCTCCATATTCTGCAACCACATTTAAGGATGGGTGGTGGAGTGGGGGTCGTAAGATAAGGATGGATAGTGGGAAGACGTTAAATGGGGGATGGGTTTGTTAAGCGGAGATGGGGATCGTTAAATAGAGACGGAATTGTTCAATGGAGATATGGGGGACGTTAAAGTGGATTGTGGTTGTTAAACGGCTATGGGGGGAGGGGTCTTTGAACAAAGATGGGTTAGTTAGATGGAAATAGAGTCGTTAAACCTCCTGGGTTCATCAAACGGGAATCGTTAAATAAGGATGGGGGTCGTTAAAATAGGATGAGGAATGCTAAAAGGAAGCAAGGATGTTAAACAAGAATGGGAGGTCATTAACCGAGGATGGGGGTCGTTAAAGACAAAAAAAGTAGGGGGTAGGTTGATTAAACAGGGTTGAAGATACTCTTAGCAATCGCAATCAACCCTCGCCATTCGTCCTACACCAACATATATGCATTCAATAAGTAAACATAAATTTTTAATTACGAACGAGTAGAGAAGCATTCAACATTTACAGGTTTTGGGGAGAAAAGGGGGGGAGAGATAGAGGAAAGGGTGTCTAAGGGAAAGGACGAAGGGGATAGGGGAGGGGGACCTAGGGGGAAAGGGGGAAGGGAGAAGACGCAGCTGTGAAGGGGTGGAGCGAGAATTCTCCCATGGGGTGAGTAATTGATCATATGGTAATCTGATACACTCTACTTTAGTCACCCCCTCGATGTAAACAACTCAGGTTGGAGGCTGACCTTATTGATATCTGCCATCGGCCTTAACTACCCAAACCACCCGGTCTAACTACCCTCCCCAGCTGCCAAAACAACCATGCAACCATGGCACCTTACTCTTAAACCGGCCAGGATAAGGAGGATGTCGTCTTATCCGGGTATACGCCAGTAATAAGGGTGTGAGAGGAACACGGGTGACACAATGAAGGTGCAAGGGATGAAGTGGGCCTTATGAAGGGAGGCCCGAAGGGTGATAATGACACTTCCGTAACTACCAGCTCCCGGGATGATGCACCGTTGAGGGATCATATTCACTTTGGCAGTCAATTAAGTGGAAAATTGTTGGTCATATTTTAGGTGGCATATGCGACCCCTGCCTCCCTGTCTCCCTGACTCCCTGTCTCCCTGCCTCTGCTTCCCTGCCTCCCTGCCCAAGCTTCCTACCCTACCATATTCTCTTCATTCATTTGTTATGTGGTGGTGGTGACGTGGTAGTGGTGGTGACGTGGTGGTCGTGATGGCGATAGTAGTGGTGACGTGGTGGTGGTAGTTGTGGTGGTGGAGGTGGTGGTGGTAGTCGGGGTGACGTGGATATGGTGGTGGTTTTGGTGGTGGTGCTGGTGTTGGTGGAGGTGGTGATAGTGGGGGTGCTGGTGGTGAAGGTGGAGTGGTGCAGGTGGTGGTGGTAGTGGAGGTAGTGGTGACGGTAGTGGAGATGGTGATGGTAGTAGTAGTACCACTACTAGTAGTACTGGTAGTACTGCTAGCACTGGTAGCACCACTACTGGTAGTACTGATAGTACCACTACTGGTAGTACTCGTAGCACCACTACTGGTAGTACTGGTAGCACTACTACTGGTAGTAATGTTAGTACCACTACTGGTGGTACTGGTAGTACCACTACTGGTAGTAGTGGTAGTACTGGTAGTACTGGTGGTACTGGTAGTACTGGTGGTACTGGTAGTACTGGTAGTATTGGTGGTACTGGTAGTACTAGTAGTACTGGTAGTACTGATATTACTGGCGGTACTGGTAGTACTGGTGGCACTGGTAGTACTGGTAGTACTGGTGGTTTTGGTAGTACTGGTGGTACTGGTAATACTGGTGGTACTGGTAGTACTGGTAGTACTGGTTGTACTGGTGGTACTGGTAGTACCCCTACTGGTAGTACCACTACTGGTGGTACTGGTAGTACTGGAAGTACTGGTGGTACTGGTAGTACTGGTGATACTGGTAGTACTGGTGGTACTGGTAGTACTGGTGGCACTGGTAGTACTGGTAGTACTGGTAGTACTGGTGGTACTGGCAGTACCGGGAGTACTGGAAGTGATGACAGAGAAGAATAAAAGGGAAAAGTACTGCAATAACGGAATAAATTGACCACAGAAGAAGGAATAAACAAGGCAGAATAAACATGGAATTGAAGTAAACAAATAAACATAGTGAAAGGGAGGAGAGAAAACGAAATCACGGGGAAAGGTGAATTATGATGACCTAAATAAGGGGTAGGGAAGGGAGAGAGGAGGTGAGGGGAGAAGGGAGCGATGAGGGGGAAATGGAAGGGAGAGGGAGAAGAAATGAGAGGAAGGGGTGAGAGGAAAAGGGTGATAGGAGGAGGTTAGAGGAGAGGGGGTGAGAGAAGGGGGTGAGAGGGGAGAAATAAAGGTGAGGAGATAAGGAATAAATGAGAGGAAATAAAGGAAAAGAGGAAATTTAAAGAACGAGGGAGGTGGTAGGGGGGTGGTGAGGGGAGGGAGGCAGGGAGAGGGGCATAAAGAGGGGAAGGGGGAATAAAAGCAACATAGGAAACGGTGATAAAGGGTAAACAGAGGGAGGGAGGGAGAGAGAGAGAGAGAGAGAGAGAGAGAGAGAGAGAGAGAGAGAGAGAGAGAGAAGCGGGAAGCTTGCCATATGGAACGTAAAACGATATTTATGGATGAGAGGGTAGAGAGAGGAAGAGGGGCATAGGAGGGAGAGAGAGAGAAAGAGGAGAGAGATCAAAAGGGTAAAAAAAGGACGAGGATGAGGAGGAGGGATGGGGGGAAGGAAAAGGATACCAGAAGAATGAGGAATATAAGGGAACAGGAGATAATGAACGAGAAAAAGTAGAAATAGCAAAGGGTGAAGGAAGAAAAGACGGGGGAAGAAGGAATAAGCCAATAAAATAGACAAAGTGAAGGAAAATCAGTTGGGACTAAAAAAAAAAATATATATTGTGTGTGCAACGTGAAAAAATTCTATAACGACGCATATGATCGTAGCGACTTACGCAAGCTTTTTTGCCTTTACGCAAGCTTTTTTCCCTTTACGCAAGTTTTTCCCTTCATATAAGCTTTTTTTCCCTTTACACAACCTTTTTTTCCCTTTACGCAACCTTTTTTTCCCTTTACGTAAGCTTTTTTTCTCTTTACGCAAACCTTTTTTTCTCTTTACGCAAACTATTTTTTTCCCTTTACGCAAGTTTTTTTTCCCCTTTACGCAAGTTTTTTTCTTTTACGCAATTTTTTTCTTTTACGCAATTTTTTTTTCCTTTACGCAGCAGCGACGTTCGCTGGGAATCCCGCGTAGCCGCTCAGCCAATGACATTTCGTCGCTAATTAACCGTTTATTTTTTTTAATCATGTTCATTGTCCCGCATTTTCGCGTTTTCCGAGAACGAGGCCGGAGGATCGAGTCCGCCACCGACCACGATGATGACTGACTCCTGCCGTGTACTGGCCAAGTTCAAGAACTTACCCTTGATTGATGTTCAATGCTGACAAGTTCAAGAACTTACCCGTGATTGATGTTCAATGCTGACAAGTTCAAGAACTTACCCGTGATTGATGTTCAATGCCGACAAGTTCAAGAACTTACCCGTGATTGATGTTCAATGCTGACAAGTTCAAGAAGTTACCCGTGATTGATGTTCAATGCTGACAAGTTCAGGAACTTACCCGTGATTGATGTTCAATGCTGACAAGTTCAGGAACTTACCCGTGATTGATGTTCAATGCTGACAAGTTCAAGAACTTACCCGTGATTGATGTTCAATGCTGACAAGTTCAGGAACTTACCCGTGATTGATGTTCAATGCTGACAAGTTCAAGAACTTACCCGTGATTGATGTTCAATGCTGACAAGTTCAAGAACTTACCCGTGATTGATGTTCAATGTTGACAAGTTCGCTAATGAGACGCGTGTTCAACACTTGGGTATCTTTATTGACCAAATAAATTAACCCAAGTGTATTATAATCTTCGGGTTTGTTGTAATACAAGTGTTGCAACAATACAAGTGTTGCAACAATACAAGTGTTGCAACAATACAAGTGTTGCAACAATACAAGTGTTGCAGACTTAAACATCAAATTCAAGGTCATTTAAGAAGGTAAATCATAAACATTTTCAAGCTGTGAAGTCCCTTATAACCATATTTTATGATGTTTCGCTCACAGTGGGCGAAACCACCACAGAATAGACATGGGTCAATATATGTAAAAAAAAAAAATTCAATTGCCCCTTTCTGTGTACCGATATTTATTTTTCTAATCGGAATAATCAACAAAACTGGAAAAAAAAACGTCAATAAGTGGGAGAAGTTAAACCCTCAGAATCCATAATAAAACGAAACGTCAAAACGAGAAATAGAAGAGACGGTCTCAATTGTTTTGCTTTTCTGTCGTCCTTGAAATGGACAGACAAAAAAAAAAAAAACGAGAGGGGGAAAAAAAAAATCAGTAATAAGAAAGAAACAATAAGGTGGACAGTGAGAAAAGTTTTCTTCGGGGGAAAGACAATGTCACGCACCGGAAATGAAAAACGTGAAAATGGGAAAAATGGTGGTTGTTATAAAGAGAAGCCTTGAAGCAATGGTTCTTCCTTCTCCCTGAGGTGGTTCAAGATGGAGACTGAAGCTGGGGTTCCTATTTCTCCCTGAGGTGGTTCAAGATGGAGACTGAAGCTGTGGTTCTTCCTTCTCCCTGAGGTGGTTCAAGATGGAGACTGAAGCTGTGGTTCTTCCTCCATGAGGTGGTTCAAGATGGAGACTGAAGCAATGGTTCTTCCTTCTTCATGAGGTGGTTCAAGATGGAGACTGAAGCAATGGTTCTTCCTCCCTGAGGTGATTCATAACGGAGACTGCAACAATGGCTCCTCCTTGAAGAATTTCAAGACACTGAAGCAACACTATGTTGGGCAGAAGCTGAGGTAGTAGTGCGAGGTAGGGCGAGTGTGTAGATTGATATTGTGTTCCTGCAACACTACTGTTGCTGGAGTTCCTAAGGTGGGAAGACTTGCAGTGTGTTGCTACGCTATTCTCTATTAGAGTTTTATGGTGGGAACAACTTCTGTGTGTTGCTACTATATAATACCTACTTTATGGGAATTGAATGGTAGGAACACCCGCACTCACCGTGTAACTATTATAACCTGTATGATAGTTACATGGTGGGAATTCCTGCAGTGTGCGGCGACACTATTCTGCGGGAACACCCTTAGTGTGCGGCTACGTTATTTAGTGAGGGATCTTATCAGTTCCCGGATAGTGCTGCCTACTTTTAGTTGGACCATAAGGACGTCTTCAAGTATTAGAGTGGACCTCGTTCGATCATGTAAGATCGAAGGTCACGGAGTTTGCGTCTCTAACATCTCTACGAAGTCTTTCGTCGGCAATTGTGTTTACCAGACGCAAACGATGCTATCCCGACCTAAATCAGCCTATCAAAGGTTTCTACTTCCCATACGCATAATTTTTTCTCACCTGAGCAGGTTATAATGCATTACGCTAATGCTGTCGCAGGTGCCTGGGTATTTCTGACCTCTTGCCTGATAGGACTAAGAATATTCTAAGGCAGAACTGTTTTCGCAGTGGGGACATGAATACCCAGTACTCACTTATCTTCCGGCTCACCGCTGTATGTCTGGCTTCTTCGCCTGTCTTCAGTACAGCTGATTTCTGCATGGAAATTATCCAGACGCTTGAGCTTCGACAAGTATCGAGGACAACATCGGGAATAGAGTATCAAGGACAGCATCAGGCCAACAATATCAAGGACAGCATCAGGCCAACAGTATCAAGGACAGTATTAGGCCAACAATTTCAAGGACAGCATCAGGCCAACAACATCAGACCAACAGTATCAAGGACAGCATCAGGCCAACAGTATCAAGACCAACATCAGGCTAACAGTAGCAAGGACAACATCAGCTTTTGACCTTCACAAAATTCATAACACTCCAATATTTATAAGGAATTTTTTCACTGTCTTTTTTTTTTAAGGCTTCTGAAGAGTTTGAAGTGCGGATTTCTAGTAAGAGACTGAGCTTCCACAGTGTTCAGACACTTAACAGATAACTCCAGACATGGAGCCATCATTAAAACAAGGAGTTGCAAGGTAATCTGAAATCTTAGTGAACGACGATAAAAAAAAAGGAATAAAGAAGTGCGCGAAAAAGATGGCGCGAGAGGAAATGGATAGTTCCAGGAGTTTTAGATTAAAAATCGTTTGTTCCTTCTAGATCAATCCCTTCGGTTAAAGCCTTCTTCTTCTTCTTCTTTCAGATTCACTCTGTCTTTTCTAGATGCTTCGTGATTCATTCTATCCATTTCATGAGTTTTTTTCATTTCAGTCTGTTCCATAAAGAGCAAATATTCGCATTACCGAGACTGGAATAATACACAAATAACCCTTACATAGAAGAGAGGAGGTTATCACGACGTTTCGGTCCGACTTGAACCATTTACAAAGTCACACTGTGACTTACGTCGTCCTAAGGTTCTCTTTCCTATGTGCGGGTTATTTGTCAATCTGCTAAATGCCTTTTATTTTTAAGAAAATGAATTAAGTAGTCTCTTAATTAGGTTGGGCGGCTCAGTCCTTCTTCTAGGTACAACTAGGCAGCTTATAATGCCCACTACATCTAGTTCTACTGCTAGGTGATCTTCTGAATGTAGTCCGTTTTCAGAAACTTCAGATCCGCTCCGTTGGTTGCAAGAGCTTCATGTGCTTAAAATACTTTCCAAGAACTTTCAGACCAAGTTGGTTTCACGAACTTTGAATGCAGTCCATCTATTCCAGTAGTTTTTGGAGCCAGTGTGTCAGTTCCAGTAGTTTTCAGATATGATTCGTTGTTTCCAAGAGGATCCACTGCACCCTGTTGATTCCAAGAGCTTCGAATCCTATTCAGTGGTTCAGTTCATAAATCTGTAGGTATATAGATATAATCCACTGCTTTTTGAAGGCTTCTGATTCAGTGTTGCCTGTTAAGGGACCTTCTATTCCAGGTATCCATGGCTCTTCCGGTCCAGTTATGCATGACCCTTCCAGTACACTTATCCATGGTCTTTCCAGTACATTTATCCATGGCAATTCCAGTACACTTTTCCATGGCCTTTCCAGTACAGTTATGCATGACCCTTCCAGTACACTTATCCATGGCCTTTCCAGTACAGTTATCCATGGCCATTCCAGTTGAGCCTGTCTAAGGTCTATTTATTCCTGCTTGCCCAAGGTCCTTTCAGTCTTACCTTGCCAAAACTCTTTTAATTCTCTCTCTTCCGGTACCCTTCCAATTCTGCCAGTCCTTGGCCCTTCCTGTACTGCCTGTCTTGTTCCCTTCCTGTCCAGAGGCAATCCAGGCTAGCATGTCCACGATCTTCCAGTCTTGCCTGTTCAAGGCCCTTCAGGAAGACCTTAATATCTCGGCTGTCCAACACTGGCAGCAACCACCCCCATACTCCTCCCCCCCCTCCTTCCTCCTTTACTTCCATCAAAGACTTTCCTCCAAACTTTTCCAGCAGTTGAGATCCGCGGCTTATTATTTCTTTGTTCCAGCGCGGCCCCCTAGAAGCAGGTAATGTCCAGCTGGTTGCCATGGCAACGCGTCGTTCCCGCATCCGAACCCTGCAACTCTCTTCGACAAGATGATTCCGCCAAATGATGGAGTAATTTACTGCTTCTGGAATTACGCCTGGCGGCCTCTGCCTTCAGCATTTTCATCCCGCTTCTGAGGTGGGAATTTCTTGGCCCCAGGAAGCCCCGTCGACGCGTGTTTGCGATTGAAATAAATCATTATTCGTCTTGGACGAAATAAATGCAGAAACCTGAGAAACAGTTTCGGATAAGCTTAGATCGAAGGCCCTCGGCAGCTGCTGATGAGCAAGTGTCGGATTTTGACCTCAAGTGGACTTTCCATCATTACTCCCGCGCGAGGGAGTTGCGACCGTGGAGCCGGGCGCCGTAAGGGCCAACCTCTCGGGGGTCTTCGGCGGTCGGCGTGCGCCCTTACCGACGGCCTGAACTCATAATCCGCAAGATTTAGATTGTCCAACGATCACAAACATTGCAACTATTTTGCCCTCCATTCTTGTTCACACAGGGGCCACGAAGAGGAGGATCTCGGCCTCCCAATGCTTCCTTCTTTAATTCACTCGATTTTTCTTTTCAATCCGGATTCCTCGTCATTCGGGAAGAGCCATAATCCTCTGCGCCAAGAACCTCCAAAACACACACCCAAAAAAAAAAAAAAATCTCATAACAATTGGATTTCCTCTTTTTTTTGTGTGTGTTTTGTGTGTGTGTATCAGGGTACAGAGTTCGGCCGAGTGAGTGAAGAACGCGAGTTCGGTTTAGCGAGGTGCACGAGTATTTTACTTGCGTTATGTTTTATCCGAGTTGTATTGTTTCCCTTGTTCGTAATGCGGTGGTCACGTGGTCTGACGTCACCACCCATGATGCTCCTCCCTCTCTCTCTCTCTCTCTCTCTCTCTCTCTCTGAGGCACTATTTTTGGTCTCTCTCCCTTCATTTTCTCATATATCATAATTTATTTATGCATGGCTGGTTGAGACCGACAAGGCACAATACCGTGACTGGAACAATACACAAATAACCAGCACATAGCAGAGTTACCACGACGTTTCGGTCCGACTTAGACCATTTACAAAGTCACACTGACCAGTGTAAATACTTGGTCGACACATCTCCTACCCTTGCTAAACTCTCCTTGTTCCTTTACCATCTTATCTTTTAGCTCATCCCTGACCTATGTGCGGATTAGTTGTGTATTATGCCGGGTTCCTTGCTCCAATACACACACACACACGCGGGCACCTCTGGTCACGACCATAAAAAGTTCCAAAACTCTGGTCGCGACCCGATTTGGTCGTGACCCGAACCTAATTTACCCATTGGATTGTATGTAAATACGATTAATCCAGACCCCTACGAACTGTATGTAAATATTGTTTTTTTTAGATTTTTAAGCACAAAAATAGTTAATTATACCATAGAATGCAAGTGCAATAGTAAACTAAATGTAAAAAAACCTTGAATAACACTGAGAAAATCTTGAATAACACTGAGAAACCTTGAATAACAATTATAAAAACTTGAATAACACTGAAAAAACTTGAATAACACTGAGAAAATCTTGAATAACACTGAGAAAACCTTGAATAACACTGAGAAAACCTTGAATAACACTGATAAAAACTTGAATAACACTGAGCAAATCTTGAATAACACTGAGAAACCCTTGAATAACACTGAAAAAATTGAATAATACTGAAAAAACTTGAATAACAATGAGAAAACCTTGAATAACACTGAAAAAAATGAATAACACTGAGTAAACCTTGAATAACACTGAGAAAACCTTGAATAACACTGAGAAAACCGTGAATAACAGAGAGAACTAACATTGCACGAGACCGTTCAAGACCCCTACGAACCGTTCTCAGTAAACAGTTTTTTAAAGAGTTTTAAGCACAGAAAAAATAATAAAAATTGATAAAATCCTTAAATATACAAATTAATAGAGTGTCCGGGTTCGATTCCCAGGGAAGGTATGGAAACATCGGGCGTGTTTCCTTACACTGGTTGTCTATGTTCACCCATCAGTAAAATGGGTACCTGGGTGTTAGTCGACTGGTGTGGGTCGCATCCTGGGAAAAAACTGACCTAATTTGCCCGAAATACTCTGCATAACAAGCGACTTTGTATATAGTAATATGTCAGCTAGGCCTGTATACCTTGTACATGTACTTGTAGGAAATAAAGATATTATTATTATTATTATTATTATTATTATTATTATTATTATTATTATTATTATTATTATTATTGTTATTATTATTATTATTGTTATTGTTATTATTATTATTATTATTATTATTATTATTATTATTATTATTATTATTATTATTATTATTATTATTATTATTATCCATTAGAAAAAACACACCGAGACCGACTACAATGCGAGGGTCTTTGTTATGAGTACACAGACAATACGAAGTAGGGAAAATTGGCGAGTGCTGAAAAAATTGCCAGGAATGTGAAATTGGAGCAGTTGTGCGGCACCCGATTATGTGTTCGTGACCAGATGCAAAAATTGGCGAATTTGTTGGTCGTGAACCGATTTGTTCGTGTTCAGAAGCGTTCGTGACCAGAGGTTCCACTGTACATATATATATATATATATATATATATATATATATATATATATATATATATATATATATATTATTGTGACCATGAACGAGTGGTATTGATCAATAACTACACTGTACAAGCCAGGGGTCAGACCCATGATGGCTAGTGCAGTGTAGTTATATATATATATATATATATATATATATATATATATATATATATATATATATTTTGTGTAGTTAAAGGTTTGCACTCTGACAGGGTTGCTGATCCTCCTTTCCTCTGGCGAACATCTAAGATGGAAGCTGCCTTCTACTGTCTTCTGATTAGATTCATTTTGCACTTATCTTTCCATTTCCGAGTTCTTCTTCAAGAAGTCTTAGTTCCGTAGCATTACTTTTGTAACGGCCGTAAGGGAGTGGGTTCAGATCCCTTCCTGGCTGCCACCAACATTACAGAAGGTGTTTAACATGACTGGAAGCAGGTGCCGATTACCTCCCCCATCCATTTAATTGAATCTGATTAACAACGTGATAAAAAAGGGTGTTTTGTTTTGTAGTTGTGTGGCTTGGTTGTTGCGTGTATGTTTAGCGGGAGAGCGTGGATGTAGTGCGGGCGAGCGTGGATGTTTAGCGGGCGAACATGGATGTTTAGCGGGCGAACATGGATGTTTAGCGGGTGAGCGTAGATGTAGTGCAGGAGAGCGTGGATGTAGTGCGGGCGAGCGTGGATGTAGTGCGGGAGAGCATGGATGTAGTGCGGGCGAGCGTGGATGTAGTGCGGGAGAGCGTGGATGTAGTGCGGGAGAGCGTGGATGTAGTGCGGGCGAGCGTGGATGTAGTGCGGGCGAGCGTGGATGTAGTGCGGGAGAGCATGGATGTAGTGCGGGAGCTGGATGTAGTGCGGGAGGTGATGAGTGCGGAGAGCTGGATGTAGTGCGGGCGAGCGTGGATGTAGTGCGGGAGAGCATGGATGTAGTGCGGGAGAGCGTGGATGTAGTGCGGGAGAGCGTGGATGTAGTGCTTTCAGAGTAAGTGGGGGACAGCCTGGATGAAGTTACCTCGAATGTAGAAAGAACCCAGACCACCAGAGCCTCACGTGCCTCGAACTGGCTAACACCATACAAGATCTGTCTTTCTGTAAGGGTGTGTTATAGCTCTAGCAGGGAGTGTGTTCTACTCACCGCACTCCATTCACTATTGGGTTCAACATTGTACATTGTAAGTATATAACTGTGCACCCAGTCTAGTAGTGTGAATATATGTTAAATCAAAACTGTCTTCTGGTGTACACTATATGCCTCATCTTTAATCGCTCTGTTGACTGAATCATAAGCTGGTATATAGCACTCCTTTGCTAACTTGTGGCTTACCTTGTGGGCATATTCTATTTCCACTAGTGGGCCCCGTCCACCTGTGACATTGTCTTCAATTGCTGCCCCTGACAGCTTCTTCCTCTGGCTCCAGTATAAAAGTCTCCATCCACATATCTCTGTATCACACTGAAAAAAAGGGGCTCGCTGTACAGGCGAAACGTCTCCAGAATAAAGAGGCCCAGGTGTCGCTCATGTGTTTCGCTCATAAACTGTCTGTACTGTTTACCTTTGATATAAAGATACTTTAATACTAAAGCCAAAGACAGTGTTGTAAAAGACTCAGCAGCCATGTTTGGACGGTTAGATAAAAAAAAAATGCGATGGGGGTCCATTTAATTGAATTACTATGCGAAAGGCATTTGGAAATTGGAAATGTTTGCTTCACGACGAAAATTATAAATAAATCTAGAACATAGAGTGCACAACTAGTGCACAACTAGTGCATAACTAGTGCATAACTAGTGTACAACTAGTGCACAACTAGTGCACAACTAGTGCACCCTGCTGGACTATGTGCTTGTGGAAAAAAAAACACAACCTCCAACTCTAACAGGAAACGCTGGAATATCAACGCTCTAAGAGACTACCATATGTACAGTACTGCCAGACGCAAGTCTCACGTTCATGTTATTCCTCATTGTCGATTTGTTATTAGTAACTAAGAATCAATTTAAAGTAACCCAACCTAACCCAATCCTAACTTAACCTAGAGTAAGAAATAGTTAATGTTTTTTAAGCTGGATAAATCTGGCAAAAAATAATGTGCAATAAAGTACAATAATGAATAATAATGAGCAATAATGAATAATAACGAGCAATAACGAGGAATAATACGTGCAAAAAGCGCACATCGTATTTTAGGTGTATGTAACTGTGTCGGTTAGTAAAAGAGAGGTAGTCGAAAATAAATTCAGAACGTGGATTGTTGGCGTGAGATCTTCAAGCCAGGAGAGACGTGGGGCGAAGGGCAATCTTTTATTACCGCGACGTTTCACTTACTCTCGAGAAAACCTCTTGTGAGCGAAACGGCTTAATAATAAGCTGTCCGCTTTTGCTGTGCTGGAAGATACGTTGGCTAGAGTGAAAACGGTGACGAATGAGACACTTGTGACGTATATTTGGGAGTATTTATTGAGGAAACGTTTGTGGCTAACTAGTGGCTTCTTCAGTCCAATACCGAGATGAACGCTGGAAGATGAGGAGGAGTTTGAGGTAATCAGTCCCTTAACCTGGAGTCGATGTGTTATGTCCATCAAGATTGGTGAACTGAACACGTAGATTCCAGGATGAGGGACTGATTATCTCAAATCCTAATCTCATCTTTCCGCGTTCTTCTCTGTATTGGACTGAAGAAGCCACTGGCTGGCAAAACGATTACTCAATAAAGATTCCCAAATTTTGTGGAAGTGTCTCAGTCTTCACGAAGAACGAGGAATGATAGTGGGAATGCTGGGGTAAAATTGGTGAAAAAGGACAAAAGTGCCATGTGAAAAGGTTTAACAATGACAAACTATAAAAAGGCAAAATTATGTATAAAATGGAGTATGACTTTTGGAAATACAGAAAAAGAAAAAAAAGAGAATATTATCAGGAAGTTATGGAGAGAGACAAATAAGCTGGTAAAGCTGTTTGAGGTCAAATGATGTGCTTCGTCAGCTTGACTTCAGTGAAAAGCTTTTTCAAAGGTGCCGTAACTTTCACAGTAGTAGTTTCAAGAAGTAGAGATTGTACTTTTAAAGCTAGCTTTCCCAGGAGCTAGAGATGGTACTCTAGAAGCTAACATTTCCACAAAGAAGAAATATGGCACATCAACCGCTACCGATTCTAGAAAGTTGCGATGGTACTCCAAGAGCTATCTATCATTTCCACACATGTGGTACCAACACCAGTACTTCCCTGCTGGATCTCGCTGGGGGAGGCAAGATACCAGGTACGCATGACTGAAGAGTAAATAAAAACAAATGAAGAATCTGGAGCACAGAGTCGCCAGTATATAAGCACCAGCCTTCTTGCCTCTGCTCCAGAGTCTTCACGACTACGGTGATCTTCACACCAACTCCAAGACCGAGGGAATGATTACCTCATCTCCTGTATATAGTTCTACTGTCTTCAAATTATGTCCTAGAATTTATTGATAAAATCACTGGAGGGCGAAACGTCTA
This sequence comes from Cherax destructor, assembly GCA_009830355.1. Taxonomy (NCBI): domain Eukaryota; kingdom Metazoa; phylum Arthropoda; class Malacostraca; order Decapoda; family Parastacidae; genus Cherax; species Cherax destructor. The sequence goes on along the minus strand of WNWK01000209.1, from coordinate 247,273 downwards.
CATTAAAGATACCCAGATGTTGCATATGTGTCTAATTTTCCAAAAAAAGGGGGATTCTTGTGGGGGTCACCCAGCACAGGTCACCCAGTACGGGTCACCCAGCACGGGTTACCCAGCACAGGTCACCCAGCACGGGTCACCCAGCACGGGTCACCCAGCACGGGTCACCCAGCACGGGTCACCCAGCACGGGTTAAGGGTCTTCAACACTGGTCAATGTTTTGATTCTCAAAGTGTGCATGTCGTTGCAACACTGAACGTACTGCAAGGCGAGTCACATGTCGGAGCGAACCAGCGTCTCATTGTTAGCGTGTACTCACCTAGTTGTACTCACCTAGTTGTGGTTGCAGGGGTCGATTCAAAGCTCCTGGCCCCTCCTCTTCACTGGCCGCTACTGGGTCACTCTCCCTGCGCCATGAGCTTTATCATACCTCTGCTTAAAGCTATGTATAGAGCCTGCCTCCACTACATCGCTTCCCAAACTATTCCACTTCCCGACAACTCTGTGACTGAAGAAATACTTCCTAACATCCCTGTGATTCATCTGAGTCTTCAACTTCCATCTGTGTCCCCTTGTTGTTGTGTCCCATCTCTGGAACATTCTGTCTCTGTCCACTTTGTCAATTCCTCTCAGTATCTTATATGTTGTTATCATATCCCCCTATCTCTCCTGTCCTCCAGTGTCGTCAGGTCGATTTCTCTTAACCTCCCCTCGTAGGACATACCCCTTAGCTCCGGGACTAGTCTTGTTGCAAACCTTTGCACTTTCTCGAGCTTCTTCACATGCTTGGCTAGATGTGGGTTCCAAACTGGTGCTGCATACTCCAGTATGGGCCTGACGTACACAGTGTACAGGGTCTTGAACGATTCCTTATTAAGATGTCGGAATGCTGTTCTTAGGTTTGCTAGGCGCCCGTATGCTGCAGCAGTTATTTGGTTGATGTGCGCCTCAGGAGATGTGCCTGGTGTTATACTCACCCCAAGATCTTTTTCCTTGATTGAGGTTTGCAGTCTCTGGCCCCCTAGACTGTACTCCGTCTGCGGTCTTCTTTGCCCTTCCCCAATCTTCATGACTTTGCACTTGGTGGGGTTGAACTCCAGGAGCCAGTTGCTGGACCAGGCTTGCAGCCTGTTCAGATCCCTTTGTAGTTTTGCTGGGGTCGAGTCATAGCTCCTGGCACCGCTTCTTCGCTGGTCGCTACTAGGTCCACTCTTTCCCTTCTCCAACAGCTTTATCATACCTCTTCTGTGTGTGTATATATACTCACCTAGTTGTGGTTGCAGGGGTCGAGTCACAGCTCCTGGCCCCGTCTCTTCACTGGCCGCTAATCTGTTCCTCTTCCCGCTCCATGAGCTTTATCATACCTCTTCTTAAAGCTATGTATGGATCCTGCTTCCATTACATCACTTCCCAAACTATTCAACTTCCCAACAACTCTGTGAGTGAAGAAATACTTCCTAACATCAATGTGATTCATCTGAGTCTTCAACTTCCAACTGTGACCCCTTGTTGTTGTGTCTCATCTCTGGAACATCCTGTCTCTGTCCACCTTGTCGATTCCTCTCAGTATTTTATATGTGTGTGTATGTGATTGTGCGTGTGTATGTGTATATGTGTGTATGTGTGTGTGTTAGTTACCATTTTGTCCTAGGCACATGTCGATTAGACACTAGGCCTGTTGTGTGTGTGTGTATGTGTGTGTGTTTGTGGTTTTTTTTTTACTCCTGTAATGTATTGTTCAATTTTGTTTCTTTGAAATACTGACTTAGCCCATCATAATATTTTCCCCTGATAACCTAGCATGTTCGTTATGTTTTTTTTAGTTTCCCGGATTATTCATCTCAACATTCATTATTTTCTCAAATCATTCGTTTTAACATTCACTATTTACAGTAAAATACGATCGCATGTGCCATGTGAGTTCTGATGATTTGTATAAAAAGAAATTCTTTTTTTCTAGTCTAATTCTAGTAATCCTAGTACTATTATTCTACTATTTTCTAGTATTATTGGTATTATTATTCTAGCATTTTCTGGTATAATTCTAATATTGCTAGAGTTATTATTCCAGAATTTTCTAATATTATTCTAGTATTTATAGTATTATTATTCTAGTATTTTCTAATATTCCACGTATTATTATTATTCTAGTATTCCTATTATCACTATTCGAGAATTTCTTGTATTATTCTAGTATTCGTAGCAGTAGTATTCTAGCATTTCTAATATTATTTTAGCATTTCTAGAATTATTCTAGTATTCCTAGTATTATCATTTTAGTATTTTCTAGTATTCCTAGTATTATTATTCTATCATTTTCTAGCATTATTCTAGTATTCCTAGTATTATTATTCTAGCATTTTCTAGTATTATTTTAGTATTCCTAGTATTATTATTTTAGCATTTTCTAGTATTATTTTAGTATTCCTAGTATTATTATTCTAGCATTTTCTAGTATTATTATTCCAGTATTTCCCAGCATTTTTATTCTATTATTTCTAGTATTATTATTCTAGTATAAAGAATGTGTTACCTTCTCTCCCCCAAATTGCATCTAACTTACTGACAAATGTATACCTAATAATTACATAAAGTAATTTGATAAATAATTGATCGTTCCGGCTCCGCATTATTTACAAATATACATATGTCGTGCCGAATAGGTAAAACGTATATAGCAACGCTCTTCTTGCCGAATAAGGCAAGCGAAAATTTGTGTATACAATAATTTCGCAAAAATTATTCTGAGCATAGCGAAAAAAATATATTTCATTGTGTTTCTTTATTATTAAATTATTGTAAACTTATCTAAAATATACAAACATTGTCTCTTCGTCCACAGCAGGACTCGAACCTGCAAACTCTGTATCAGAGCTCACAGTATTTCACTACGGAGACAGTCTGGGCTCCGTGGTAAAGTATACTTGTTACTCTGATACAGAGTTTGCAGGTTCGAGTTCTGCTGTGGAGGTAGAGACAATATTTGTAAATAATTTCGCCTGTTAGCGAATTGTTAAGCTTATCTAAAATGTATTTAGTTGGATAGGGCTAAATTAAATTTCGCTTGTTATAATAAGTTACGTAAGTTTTCATTTTTTTTAGTATAAAATTATTAATTTTTACATTAACATAAATGAAAAATATATATTTTTAAACGTATAAGATATTTTTTTTACAAAGGACTTAATTTTAAATGAGTTCTTGTTAATTGACCAATTTTACCTATTCGGCACGACATATATATATATATATATATATATATATATATATATATATATATATATATATATATATATATATATATATATATATATATATACAATACATTGTCAAAATACATTAACAAGAATACAAATATATATATATATATATATATATATATATATATATATATATATATATATATATATATATATATATATATATATATGCTAGAATTCGCAAGAACAGGCGAAATATTCACAAACACTGATCTCTGCCGAGGAGACTCGAATCTCGAACTATGACAGGTAGCAGTGCTTTAACCGTACCACACTGGTCCAATACCTTGGCGTCCAGCTCACGCATGCAGGGGATGAGATGAAAGCTGTAAGCCACCTGCCTGAAAGCTGGCTGCCTTGGATCAACGTCTAGCGTGAGCTGGACGCCAAGGTATTGGACCAGTGTGGTACTGTCGGCAAAGCACTGCGTACCTTGTCATGAGGTTCGTAGGTTCGAGTCTCCGTCGGCCAGAGATCAGTGTTTTATATATATATATATATATATATATATATATATATATATATATATATATATGTGTGTGTGTGTGTGTGTGTGTGTGTGTGTGTGTGTGTGTGTGTGTGTGTGTGTGTGTGTGTGTGTGTGTGTGTGAAGAGAATACTACCTTTCTGTTTCTTTCTTTCACTTTCTCTTTTTTTCTGTCTCTCTCTCACTCTCCCCATGTGTTCTTGCACCTTTTATTCTATGCATTTACAGTAATAAGTTTCCGTCTTTTTTCTTGATTTCAGCAAAAAAAGAAAAACAATTCTTCACATCGCTTACATTTCATCCTCTGAAGAGGACACTAGATGTAGAGGAATCTTCAGTGGCACAACATTTCAACACAAATTAGCTTTATAGAGAGAGAGAGAAAAAAGGGGCACAATACCGTGGTTACTAGTGAATTAGTTTCATCAGAAATATGTTCAAGTACATAATATCATTGCTTCTGCGTTTTTCTCCGGACTGTGGCCTTCTCTGGTGTCGACGTCTCTCGGCAGCCGCCTGTCTTCCAGACCGCCTCCTCTGTCTTCCAGACCGCCTCCTCTGTCTTCCAGACCGCCTCCTCTGTCTTCCAGACCGCCTCCTCTGTCTTCCAGACCGCCTCCTCTGTCTTCCAGACCGCCTCCTCTGTCTTCCAGACCGCCTCCTCTGTCTTCCAGACAGACTGTCTCCTTTCCGTACTCGACAGTTTCCATCATTGCTTCTTCTTTTAAAATAAATACCTGGAAATGTTTTCAACACGTGTGAGACACAAGCTGGAACACACACTGAAACACAAACTGGAACACACACTGAGACACAAGCTGGAACACACACTGAGACACAAGATGGAACACACACTGAGACACAAGCTGGAACACACACTGAGACACAAGCTGGAACACACACTGAGACACAAGCTGGAACACACACTGAGACACAAGCTGGAACACACACTGAGACACAAGCTGGAACACACACTGAGACACAAGCTGGAACACACACTGAGACACAAGCTGGAACACACACTGAGACACAAGCTGGAACACACACTGAAACACAAACTGGAACACACACTGAGACACAAGCTGGAACACACACTGAGACACAAGCTGGAACACACACTGAGACACAAGCTGGAACACACACTGAGACACAAGCTGGAACACACACTGAGACACAAGCTGGAACACACACTGAGACACAAACTGGAACACACACTGAGACACAAACTGGAACACAGACTGAGACACAAGCTGGAACACACGCTGAGACACAAGCTGGAACACACACTGAGACACAAACTGGAACACACACTGAGACACAAGCTGGAACACACTGAGACACAAGCTGGAACACACACTGAGACACAAGCTGGAACACACACTGAGACACAAACTGGAACACACACTGAGACACAAGCTGAACACACACTGAGACACAAGCTGGAACACACACTGAGACACAAGCTGGAACACACACACTGAGACACAAACTGGAACACACACTGAGACACAATCTGGAACACACACTGAGACACAAACTGGAACACACACTGAGACACAAGCTGGAACACACACTGAGACACAAACTGGAACACACACTGAGACACAAACTGGAACACACACTGAGACACAAGCTGGAACACACACTGAGACACAAGCTGGAACACACACTGAGACACAAGCTGGAACACACACTGAGACACAAGCTGGAACACACACTGAGACACAAGCTGGAACACACACTGAGACACAAACTGGAACACACACTGAGACACAAACTGGAACACAGACTGAGACACAAGCTGGAACACACGCTGAGACACAAGCTGGAACACACACTGAGACACAAACTGGAACACACACTGAGACACAAGCTGGAACACACACTGAGACACAAGCTGGAACACACACTGAGACACAAGCTGGAACACACACTGAGACACAAACTGGAACACACACTGAGACACAAGCTGGAACACACACTGAGACACAAGCTGGAACACACACTGAGACACAAGCTGGAACACACACACTGAGACACAAACTGGAACACACACTGAGACACAATCTGGAACACACACTGAGACACAAACTGGAACACACACTGAGACACAAGCTGGAACACACACTGAGACACAAACTGGAACACACACTGAGACACAAACTGGAACACACACTGAGACACAAACTGGAATAAACACTGAGACACAATCTGGAACACACACTGAGACACAAGCTGGAACACACACTGAGACACAAGCTGGAACACACACTGAGACACAAGCTGGAACACACACTGAGACACAAGCTGGAACACACACATTGAGACACAAACTGGAACACACACTGAGACACAATCTGGAACACACACTGAGACACAAACTGGAACACACACTGAGACACAAGCTGGAACACACACTGAGACACAAGCTGGAACACACACTGAGACACAAACTGGAACACACACTGAGACACAAGCTGGAACACACACTGAGACACAAACTGGAACACACACTGAGACACAAGCTGGAACACACACTGAGACACAAGCTGGAACACACACTGAGACACAAACTGGAACACACACTGAGACACAAGCTGGAACACACACTGAGACACAAGCTGGAACACACACTGAGACACAAACTGGAACACACACTGAGACACAAGCTGGAACACACACTGAGACACAAGCTGGAACACACAGCTGTCATATACACAAAACATTAATGCATAAACAGATAAAAACTAAACAAGGAAAAGTTATGAGATGTGCAACGAAATGGACACAAGAACTGATAGATTAAAGTTATGTAGAAAAGCCGAAGGCTCTGTCCTTGCTATTGTTGGAAGACAGAAAACAAAGTCATGATAAATCAGACAGGAGAATCGTCGTGTTGTTTTATACTCTACAAGTTGATGAATGCGACTCATCAATAAGATACCCAGATGTTGCATACATCGGGAGAAACACTGTGTTGTCAGCAACAGCAAGAACAAGGGAAAGCAAGACTGCGCAAGAGGTGTAAAGAAATCATGGAATGGGTGGAGTTTTGAAGCCATGGTCGGTCATGGGTTCAAAAAACCCGCCCATTACGTGACTTGTTTCCATTCGTGTTATTAGGATTTTGTGAGGTAATGTGTAAAGACGATTCCAGTAAGGTTACCTTTGTAAACTGTGAGTGTTTTTTGAGTGAACCCCTGGAAAACACTATGAGTGGTTGACGAGTGAACACCTTGAGAACACTGTGAGTGGTTGACGAGTGAACCCCAGGAGAACACTGTGAGTGGTTGACGAGTGAACCCCAGGAGAACACTGTGAGTGGTTGACGAGTGAACCCCAGGAGAACACTGTGAGTGGTTGACGAGTGAACCCCAGGAGAACACTGTGAGTGGTTGACGAGTGAACCCCAGGAGAACACTGTGAGTGGTTGACGAGTGAACCCCAGGAGAACACTATGAGTGGTTGACGAGTGAACCCCAGGAGAACACTGTGAGTGGTTGACGAGTGAACCCCAGGAGAACACTGTGAGTGGTTGACGAGTGAACCCCAGAAGAACACTGTGAGTGGTTGATGAGTGAACCCCAGGAGAACACTGTGAGTGGTTGACGAGTGAACCCCAGAAGAACACTGTGAGTGGTTGACGAGTGAACCCCAGGAGAACACTGTGAGTGGTTGACGAGTGAACCTCAGGAGAACACTGTGAGTGGTTGACGAGTGAACCCCAGGAGAACACTATGAGTGGTTGACGAGTGAACCCCAGGAGAACACTGTGAGTGGTTGACGAGTGAACCCAGGAGAACACTGTGAGTGGTTGACGAGTGAACCTCAGGAGAACACTGTGAGTGGTTGACGAGTGAACCCAGAGAACACTATGAGTGGTTGACGAGTGAACCCCAGGAGAACACTGTGAGTGGTTGACGAGTGAACCCCAGGAGAACACTGTGAGTGGTTGACGAGTGAACCCCAGGAGAACACTGTGAGTGGTTGACGAGTGAACCCCTGGAGAACACTGTGAGTGGTTGACGAGTGAACCCCAGGAGAACACTGAGTACAACAGTTATTACCATGTTTAGATAAATACTATAAAAGAAATACAGGAAGTGGACATAATGATTACAGCTCCACACACAGACTCCCCCCCACGCACACACACAGACACACACACACACACACACACACACACACACACACACACACACACACCCTTAAATCCCTATCACATTGCAATGTCATTTGTGCAACAGTGCTGCCATGTTTATGATAGCGTTGGCAACAAGAGAGCAATGATGTTAAATTTACCGTTTCACTCATGTTGGCTGAGTTTGCCGAGTTATGCATGACATGTTAAATTCAGCTTTAGCATCGGCTGTAATCCTGACGTCAGTGTGGAAAGCTTGTTATTAGCATTGTCAGTATATGTTATGGTGGGAATTTGTAGCGTTAACGTGGGAATTAGAATCGTCACAGATTTTTATTTTAAGCTCCAAGACAATTTTGCTAGTACATAGTCCGTTTCCCACCAAAGTATTTATCTATGTATATATATATATATATATATATATATATATATATATATATATATATATATATATATATATATATATATATATATATATATATATAATCATCAATCCCATAACACCATTTTGCTGTAATATCCGGGAATATTCACATACAGATTATTAAATATAGATATATACAAATACGAGTTTGTAATTAACAGCAGATACAGTATTTTACAGAGGTAATATTTTTGTAGCTCAAACATTATTAATTCGCTAGAGCGCTCTTAAAAACTTTATGTAATAAGCATATTGGGGCTGAATTTGTGTTTATGTCACAATTGGTGTAAATGGTATATTCTTTTGTGTGCGTGTGTGTGTGTGCCATGTATTTTCGCATGTGTATGTGTTATATATATATATATTAATGTATGGTGGTGTGGACACTTCTTAGCTAGTTTCATTCTACTCCCTGTTTGGTACTAGCTTAACAAGCAGTATATTATATTATTGTAACCACGAACGAGTGTTATTGATCAATAACTACACTACACTAGCCAGGGGTCGAACCCATGATGCTTTGTCCCGCACCACCGTATGTCCTTGGGTAGCGAGTACAACATCCAGTCCTACTGGATGCGCTACTATTAAGGATATTAGTGTATGTATCATACATATTTGTGTGCATAACATGTATTCATTTGTGTATGTATCATACATATTTTTTATATACAAATACCCTTGTTCTATTTCCAGGACCCTTTGTACCCAGCCCGGCCTTTGTGCAAGCTTCCTTGCTTAGTGCCTGTTCAACAAGGCTGTTGCTGCTAGTAGCTCGGTAGCCCACATAGGCATAACAGCCTGGTTGATCTGGCACTTGGAGGATGAGGTGCAGTCTCCTCATGTAAACGTCTAGACTTGTTCAGGGAATATTTGCAGTATCTGCTAGTAAAAGGTTGAATAGCCTTGGCTCATGGTTGTTGACACAGTGCTCTCTTATTGTGTCCATGGAGCCCCTGCTTTTCGCTGGATTTATTTTAAACTCCTCCCCACATCTCTTGCTTTGGGAAGCTATTATGGTATTGTGTAGATTTGGGACTACGGCCTCAAATTTCTTCCACGTATTTATTATCAAATATCTTGTTTTTTCGCTCCACTTTGAAGCTTTGCCAGTAGTTTAAATTATATATATATATTTTTGTTTTGACAATTATTGCGGTGAACAATCGTTGTGAATTTTCCGGCCCTGATATCTCTCCTGCCTTGAAGACAGTCGTGATACGAGCACCGCTAGCACCGCCAGCACCGCGAGCACCGCGACCACCGCGAGCACCGCTAGCACCGCGAGCACCGCGAGCACCGCGAACACCGCGAACACCGCGAGCACCGACGACTGACGTCAGTGCTCGCATCACTTGTCTTCTGACAAGTGCATTCCTTGTCCTCTGACGTCTAAGACGTCAGAGGACATGTAATTTGACCAGCATGTCCATTAGTGTTATTTCTCTCGTTTTGTAACTTCTCATTATCCACCCTGTCATTTTTGTCTGAGTTTTGCTCCGTTTCCTTTATTGTGTTCTCTAAATGTCATATCATTTGACATTATTATTCCTAAGTCCTGCGTCTAACATTCTATGACATGGCTGAGGTTTTCACTCTGTGTTCGAGTTGCAATAATATTTGAGTTGCAATAATATTTGAGTTGCAATAATATTTGAGTTGCAATAATATTTGAGTTGCAGTAATATTTGAGTTGCAATAATATTTGAGTTGCAATAATATTCGAGTTGCAATAATATTCGAGTTGCAATAATATTCGAGTTGCAATATATTTGCAAACTTTTCAGTGTGTAGTGTCTTTCATATCTGATCTGTGACACACTCATCTGTGACACACTCATCTGTGACACTCATCTGTGACACACTCATCTGTGACACACTCATCTGTGACACACTCATCTGTGACACACTCATCTGTGACACACTCATCTGTGACACACTCATCTGTGACACACTCATCTGTGACACACTCATCTGTGACACTCATCTGTGACACTCATCTGTGACACATCTGTGACACACTCATCTGTGACACACTCATCTGTGACACACTCATCTGTGTTTTATCGTTGAGTTTCTAGGGTTTGTCTTTCTTCGTCTATTTTTCTGATTGAGGAATTCCGTTTTTATATTGTTACTGCCTCTTCTCTGTTTCTCCTCTTTCATCTCCTGTTTCTTCTTCTCTATTTTCTTTAATCTTATCCGTCTTGACTTTGATTTTGTTGACTTTCCCTTTCAACACACACACACACACACACACACACACACACACACACACACACACACACACACACACACACACACACACACACACACAATGGGTTTGAAACCCGACAGGTTGAAGACAAAGACACTCATAAAACACATGAGAATCATTATTAAGCAAACATTTCGCCTTAATATAGATTGCCATATGTTGCATTCACCATCAGCAACTTAACTTTCTTAAGCCACAACACTCATCATGTCCATCAATATTAGCTCGTCCTGCTGACAGTGTCAGTCTGGGACCAGTGTAATGACTTGTGTCAGCCTAAGCTGGATCTTATCTCAGCTTGTCTCAACGTAAGCTGAGACAAGCTGTTGAATTTCCCTAAAAGTGTCTCCGTCACTGTTGAATTTCCCTGAAAGTTTCTCCATCACTGTTGAATTTCCCTAAAAGTTTTTCCGTCACTGTTGAATTTCCCTAAACGTTTTTCCGTCACTGTTGAATTTCCCTAAAAGTTTCTCCGTCACTGTTGAATTTCCCTAAAAGTTTCTCCGTCACTGTTGAATTTCCCTAAAAGTTTCTCCGTCACTGTTGAATTTCCCTGAAAGTTTCTCCGTCACTGTTGAATTTCCCTGAAAGTTTAATTAACATAGGCTTTAATTAACATAGCAGTTACAATAAAGAGAAACTTTTATTAACAATATTGGCACATTAAAGCGAGGCTTTTACTACCAATAGAGAGAGAAGACGCTTTTATTAAGAATAATCACAAACTGTTTACAAAACCCGCCCAGCCTCATCGCTAAGATTGAGTCTCACGCAAGTTAACAAGAGATTACCGACCTTATATTCTACTTTATTCACCCTCGTGTTTCTGACGCCAAAGAGAGGGAGAGAACCTTTTTTTTTTTTCTCGATTCACTCCGCAATTTTTTTTATTTTATTTATATTTTTTTTTCCTTGGGGGAATAATCGAACATATACATATATATTTTCGCTGTTGCAAATCTTGCAAATCTTCCGGCGAATTTGCAACTCATTGGGAATACCTTCTCTTTTTTTTTTTTTTGGTGAGAGTTGAGGATGGTCGGGGGTAGAGAGAGAAGGGGGGGTTTGGGAGGGGTGATGGAAGGGAGGTAGTGGGGGAGGAGGGGGAAGGGAGAAGTTTTTTCAAAGAATCTTCACGTCATTTAGCATTGTCGGTGGTTCCTCATTTGTTATTTTTCGTTTTCCTGTCTCCCTCGTTATCATATTTTGCAGTTACGGGGGGCTGTTGGAGTTGGGTGTAGGGGGGAGGGGGCGCGGAAGGAGATAGGTGAGAGGGGAGGGGAGGAGAGGCAGGAGGAGGAAGACCAGGAGCAGGAAGATCAAGAGGAGGAGGAATCGACACTCCATCAGGCGCATAATGAAATTGGAGAATATCTAGAGATTTGCAACAAGACTAGTCCTAGAGCTGAGACGGAGGACCCAAGAGAAGACCCTCAAATATCCGAAGGTGATGACCACAGAGAAAATAAGAACCAGTGGGAGAGACATGATAACAACGTACGAGATACAAAAATGAATTCACAGGGCACAGAAACACACACACACACACACACACATAGAATAAGGTTCTCTAACCCACGTATGAAAGATGAAGTTAATATTCCAGCGTCTTGCAAGAGCAACATTGACAAAGTGAACCACTTAAGGTATTTGTAAGATCTTGGATCTCGGAGTGGCAGCTGCAAATGGAGATAACTGATCAATGTATTCAAATTATATCCTCTATAGTAGTCACATTTCCTTCAGTCCTTCCTCTTAGTTATCTCAAATAAATGTAGTACTATTCTACTACTACTACTACTACTTACTACTATTACTACTACTACTACTACTACTACTACTTACTACTACTACTCTACTACTACTACTACTACTACTACTACTACTACTACTACTACTACTACTACTACTACTACTGCTCTTTCTGCTGCTGCTGCTGCTTGCTGCTCCTGCTGCTGCTGCTGCTGCTTGCACTGTTGCTGCTCTGCTGCTTGTCCCTGCTGCTGCTGCTTGCCTCTTCTGCGCTGTTCTCCTCTGCTGGGCGCTGCTGTTGCTGTCTGCTCAGCCTGCTGCTCTTTCTCTGCTTCTTTGCTTCTGCTGCTGCTGCTGCTGCTGTTGCTACTCTCCTGCTACTACTTGCTCTGTTGCTGCTGCTGCACTGCTGCGCTGCTGTTGCTGCTGCTGCTGCTGCTGCACATTTACTGCTGCTGCTGCTTGCTATTTCTGCTGCTGCTGCTGCTTGCTGCTGTTGCTGCTGCTGCTGCTGCTGCTTTTCTTCCCTGCTACTGCTGCTGCTGCTGCTGCTGCTTCCTGCTGCTGCTGCTACGCTGCTGCTGCTGCTTGCTGTGTGCTGCTCTTACTGCTGCTTTCTTGCTGCTTTCTGCTACTGCTGCCTGCTGCTGGCCTGGCGCACTGCTGCTTTCTGCTGCTGCTGCTTTGCTGCTAGCGCTGCTGCTTGCTGTGCTGCTTTCTTTGCTGCTTGCTGCTGCTGCTGCTGCTTGGCGCGTGCTGTGCTGGCTTTGCTTTGCTCTGCTGCTGCTGCTGCTGGCACTGCTGCTGCTTGCTGCTGCTGCTGCTTTCTGCTGCTGCTGCCCTTTGCTGCTGCTGCTGCTGCTGCTGCTGTATCCTGCCTGCTGTTTCTTCTGTGCTATATTCTTCTTTCTGCTACTTTCTACTTTCTTTCCTGCTCTCTTCTTTCTTGCTGCTTTGCTTTACTCTTTGCTCACTCTTTGCTGCTGCTCTTGCTGCTACTGCTGCTTTCTTGCTACTACTACTACTACTACTCTACTACTACTACTACTACTCTACTACTACTACTACTACTACTACTACTACTACTATCATCACCACTACTGCTAATACTATTATTAATACTGCTATTATTATAATAATTACTACTACTACCAACAATAATAATAATAACAACAACAATAGTAATAATAATAACAATACTTTCACCGTTATATTATTATCATTTTAATAATAAAAGAGCCTAGCTATAACCGTATCTAATAATCACTAGAAATATTTACGAGGTATTTCATCAGGGCTGTGATAATTCTGAAAATGAATTAATAAAGAGAAACATTACTTGTATGGTAATTGAAATTTGCATAAATATGAGGATATGACTGGATGATGTAAAAGAATATTCCCGTAAAGTATCGCTCGGCGATAATATTCCCGTAAAGCATCGCTCGGTGATAATACCGGACAAGTGGGTATATTTTTTTTTTTTTCGTAAAACTGAATGATTTATGTAACTAAAAGGGGAAAAAATGCGGTCGTGTTGAATTGGTTGCGTAATGCACGCATACATGCGTAGGTATGTCGATGCGTGTGTACATACATGTGTAAACATGCGTATGTATGAGTGAAAATGCAATTACGTACATGGGCGTACATGCAAACACATGCTAGTCAATACACGCCACAAACTCAGTCATACATAGATACACACTATATATATATATATATATATATATATATATATATATATATATATATATATATAATATATATATATATATATATATATATATATATATATATATATATATATATATATATATATATACTATATCAAATAAAGTAAACAGGCACTAAGAACACATATTTATTTAAATACAAATAGGTAATTACACACCCTGACTGCAGCTCAAAGTCAGACTCACCACAGACGCACTACAGAACTGACAGGTCTTGGAGTCCTCAAACAATCAATCCGGTGCCTGAAATCGTCAGTCTGATGCCTGAAACAACTAGACTGCTGACTGAAGTAATCAGTCTGCTGCCTGAGGTTCCTCAACTAAGCAGGGCAGACTTCGCCTCTGCTCTTAATTTTGTGTAATTCGGCAGCTCAGGCGTGTTGTCTCCTCCAATAACAGACCTTAAAACACAAATTAGTCCTGTAATGAACACTGCATTGACCAGTGTTAGAAGGGGAGAGAAAAAAAGAGGGCCGTGGGTCCCTCTGAACAATAGCTCCACATCCGTCAGCGGAGTGAATAAAAGAACCACTCGCTCCACAAGAGGAATATCTGAAAGCGGAGTTGTTTTCCTTTTATTCCTCCAGCCAACAGGACATTACTTCTAGCGACAGAGAATAATTTTATTCCCTGAAGAGGGTGAAAAATCCAAGAGGTTGAAGTAATGAAATCTGCAGCTAGGGATGTCAGCTTGGAGGAGGAGGACGAGGACGACCAGAAGAGCTGACAGCTTAGAAGAACTGAGAGCCTCGTTGAACTGTTTTACTAGGCTTAAAACCTCTCGATACACGAGGGTCAATAAGGCTGCATGCCTAGCCTGTTCACCATCAGTCACAAATATATATATATATATATATATATATATATATATATATATATATATATATATATATATATATATATATATATACATACATACATACATACGCATAACCTTGAACCGATAGCTTAGACGAACAGACAGCTAAGAGCTGACAGCTTGGAGGCTGCTCCCGACACTGACTGCTAGAGACAATACCGCGCCTACGTCTCACCCAGCATCCGGCTGTACCACCTTGCTAATACATGCAAAGTCCTGCTTCATTTTTTAGACTTTGACACCAAATTGGATGGAGAAAACATTATTGAATTTCTCTTCCCAATTAGGAGCCGGAATTCAATAAAGTGTAGTAATTTTCTGTATTTTTCTCTGTCTCTGTCTTTTCTTCTTACGGGACCTGGCTCATTCTTACCCCCAGATGCTGGGGACTAATGGGGTCCCTGGACCCCCAAAGGCAGGAAGACTAGTGGGGTCCCTGGACACCCAGATTCAGGGGAAACTAGTGGGGTCCCTGGACCTCTAGATATAGGGAGACTAATGGGGTCTTGGACCCCATATGCAGAGTAACTAGTGAGGTCCCAGACCCCCCCCCCCAGATGATGAGGAACTAGGACACACTAAACTAACACCAACACGACACACACGAGGGATGGTCAACTACCCACATTGTGTACTCTCCCACGCACCTTGTGATATATTGGATTATTTTTAATCAACGTTTATTGCTAGATTACATGTACCCTCTCCTCTCTCTCCTCTCTCTCTCTCTCTCTCTCTCTCTTCTCTTTAACTGCATCATTAAAAGAAGTTTTATATATATATATATATATATATATATATATATATATATATATATATATATATATATATATATATATATATATATACTCACATACACACAAACGTACGTCCAGGAAGGGTTGTGCTGGTCACTGACTGCGGCTCTGACACGTTTTTACGGAGTCCCTACAACTCCACCCGCATGCGGTGACGCATCTGTGTCATGTGTCTTGAATGACACATGACACTTGCCCTGTGCTGAAAATTCTGTGGATGGGGGGGGGGGGCTAAAAAAAAAGGAATGTGACACTTTAGTGAAATAGTGTCTTTCATACCGACCATCTGACGCTCATGGTAACGCAAGTCCGTCGCTACACTGGCGGTGGTCCCCAGGGTTCCCTGCTTAGCCCCACCCTGGCGGTGGTTCGCCAGGGGTCCCCCTGCGACCACCACCACCCTGGCGGTGCTCCAGCGCCTGGAGCGGGTTACCAACTGAGTTACTCGACCTGAACGATTCCCGCGCCTCAGTGATCAAAGACTGACACAGGTGCCGCCTCTCTCAGTTATGTTGCTAATGTTTCCACCGTGGTCGCTACGAGTCGCTAGATGAGTCGGGGGCATGGAGTGGTCGGTAGTTGAGTCGGGGGCATGGAGTGGTCGGTAGTTGAGTCGGGGGCGTGGAGTGGTCGGTAGTTGAGTCTGGTGCATGGAGTGGTCGGTAGTTGAGTCGGGAGCATGGAGTGGTCGGTAGTTGAGTCTGGTGCACGGAGTGGTCGGTAGTTAAGTCGGGTGCATGGAGTGGTCGGTAGTTGAGTCGGGTGCATGGAGTGGTCGGTAGTTGAGTCGGGGGCATGGAGTGGTCGGTAGTTGAATCGGGGGCATGGAGTGGTCGGTAGTTGAGTCGGGGGCATGGAATATGTGCCGAGTAAGCCATATATATATATATATATATATATATATATATATATATATATATATATATATATATATATATATATATATATATATATGTCTGCCGATTAGGTAAAACTGGTCAATTAGCAAGAACTCATTTAAAATTAAGTCCTTTCTAAAATTTTCTCTTATACGTTTAAAGATATATTTTTTCATTTATGTTAATGTAAGAATTTATAATTTTGTACCAAGAGAAACTTTGAAAACCTACCTAACCTTATTACAACAAGCGCAATTTAATTTAGCCTAACCCAACTAAATACATTTTTGATACGTTAACATTAATTTAATAATAAACAAACACAATGAAATATATTTTTCGTTATGTTCAGAATGATTTTGGCGAAATTATTGCATACACAAATTTTCACTTGTCTTATATGGCAAGGTGAGCTTTGCTATTTAAGCCAAAATCGCAAGTTTTACCTAATCGGCACGACATATATATATATATATATATCTTTTATTACTACATCGACAGTCTCCCACCAAAGGCAGGGTGACCAGAAAAAAAGGAAACACTTTTATCATCATTCACTCCATCACTGTCTTGCCAGAGGCGCGCCTACACAACAGTTGAAATACCATATCAACACCCCTCTTCAGAGTGCAGGCACTGTACTTCCCACTTCCAAGACCCAAGTTCGGCTAACCAGTTTCCCTGATTTCCTTCATAAATGTTACTTTGCTCACACTCCAACAGCATATCAAGTCATAAAAACAATTCGTCTCCACTCTCTCCAAACACGCTCACGCACGCTTATTACATCCTCTCCAGCCTTCTCCTTGTTGCAACATTCACAACCCATGCCTCACACCTATATAAGAGCATTGATACAACTATACGCTCATACACTCACCTTTTTCCCCTCACCAATTCTATGATTCACCTCATCTTTCATAGACCCATCTTGATATCCAATCTTCCATTACCAAATTTTTTGTTATCCTCATCACCTTACTCTTTCCTATGTTCACTTTTAATTTCCTTCTTTTACACACCCTACCAAATTCATCCACCAACCTCTGCAACTTCTCTTCAGAATCTCCCAAAAGCACAGTGTCATCAGCAAAAAGCAACTGTGACAACTCCCACTTTGTGTTAGATTCTTTATCTTTTAACCCCACACCTCTTGCCAACACCCGAGCATTCACTTCTCTTACAACTCCATCTATAAATATATTGAACAACCACGGTGACATCACACATCCCTGTCTAAGGTCTACTTTTACTGGGAAATAATCTCCCTCTCTCCTACATACTCTAACCTGAGCCTCACTATCCTCGTAAAAACTCTTAACTGCTTTCAGTAACCTTCCTCCTATTCCATACACCTGCGACATCTGCCACATTACTCTCCTATCCGTCCTATCATAAGCCTTTTCCAAATCCATAAATATGCAACGAAAACCTCTTTACCCTTATCTAAATACTGTTCACACACACACACACACACACACACACACACACACACACACATATATATATATATAAACTACAAAATAACCCAGCAGTTTAGAGCAATTTTATCCATATCCGCCAGTATTACACATCCGTTTCACCCATGATTACAGCTCTTTTGTACTAAATTTTAATGGGGCGTGATTTAGAAAGTGTCTCTTCAGTACCTTGTCGTTTCACCCCATGTTATTTCTTCTTCACATTGTATTGATCCTGATTTGAAAAGGTTGAAAATCGAAATGGATGAGTGCTATAGTTGCGACAGCGTCAGGTTTCCACTGGCCTTGTGAAATGTCGAGACCCGTGGGGTCAGTCGCCACTTTGAAGGTAGACCAGAGAGGAAGGCTGGCTGAGTGCCTCCCATAATTAATTAGCGGACTGGGGATTGGACCTACACACACACGCCTTGAGCTGATTGGCTCGCACGGGTTTAGCTCTGTATATAAATAATAAACACTAATAAAAGGAGGAAAAGAACGAAAACGAATAAAATAATAATAATAATCAAGAACAAGAATGAAAAGAATGAAAGCGAATAAAATAATAATAAGGAAGAAAGGAAGAAAGAAGAAACAAATAAGTGTAGAAATAGTGGTAGATGTAATGCTGGTAGTGGAAGAAGTAGTAGTAGAAGTAGTAGTGGTGATAGTAGTAGTAGTGGTGGTAGTGGTGGTAGTAGTAGTAGTGGTGGTAGTGGTGGTAGTAGTAGTAGTGGTGGTAGTGGTGATAGTAGTAGTAGTGGTTGTAGTGGTGATAGAAGTAGTAGTAGTAGTAGTGGTGGTAGTGGTGATAGTAGTAGTAGTGGTGATAGTAGTAGCAGTGGTGGTAGTAGTGGTAGTGGTGATAGTAGTAGTAGTAGTAGTAGTGGTGGTAGTGGTGATAGTAGTAGCAGTGGTGGTAGTAGTGGTAGTGGTGATAGTAGTAGTAGTAGTAGTAGTGGTGGTAGTGGTGATAGTAGTAGTAGTAGTGGTGGTGGTAGTGGTGGTGCGATTAGTAGTAGTAGTAGTAGTGGTGGTGGTAGTGGTGATAGCATTAGTAGTAGTAGTAGTGGTGGTAGTGGTGATAGTAGTAGTAGTGGTGGTAGTGGTGATAGAAGTAGTAGTAGTAGTAGTGGTGATAGTGGTAGTAGTGGTGATAGTAGTAGCAGTGGTGGTAGTAGTGGTGGTAGTGGTGATAGTAGTAGTAGTAGTGGTGGTAGTGGTGATAGTAGTAGTAGTAGTGGTGGTGGTAGTGGTGGTGGGATTAGTAGTAGTAGTAGTGGTGGTGGTAGTGGTGATAGTAGTAGTAGTGGTGGTGGTAGTAGTGATAGTAGTAGTAGTGGTGGTAGTGGTGATAGTAGTAGTAGTGTAGTAGTAGTAGTAGTAGTAGTAGTAGTAGTAGTAGTAGTAATGGATTAGTAGTAGTGCAGTAGTAGTAGTAGTAATGGAGTAGTAGTAGTAGTTGTAGTAGTAGTGTAGTAGTAGTAGTAGTAGTAGTAGTAGTAGTGCAGTAGTAGTAGTAGTAGTAGTAGTAGTAATTGAGTAGTAGTAGTAATGGAGTAGTAGTAGTAGTAATGGAGTAGTAGTAGTAATGGAGTAGTAGTAGTAGTAATGGAGTAGTAGTAATAGTAATGGAGTAGTAGTAGTAGTAATGGAGTAGTAGTAGTAATGGAGCAGTAGTAGTGTAGTAGTAGTAATGGAGTAGTAGTAGTGTAGTAGTAGTAGCAATAATGGAGTAGTAGTAGTAGTAATGGAGTAGTAGTAGTAGTAATGGAGTAGTAGTAGTAGTAATGGAGTAGAAGTAGTAGTAGTAATGGAGTAGTAGTAGTAATGGAGCAGTAGTAGTAGTAATGGAGTAGTAGTAGTGTAGTAGTATTAGCAATAATGGAGTAGTAGTAGTAGTAATGGAGTAGTAGTAGTAATGGAGTAGAAGTAGTAGTAGTAATGGAGTAGTAGTAGTAATGGAGTAGTAGTAATAGTAATGGAGTAGTAGTAGTAGTAATGGAGTAGAAGTAGTAGTAGTAATGGAGTAGTAGTAGTAATGGAGTAGTAGTAATAGTAATGGAGTAGTAGTGGGAGAATTTGTAGTAGTAGTGGATTAAGTCTAAGGATGCAGGGCCATTGCTTGTTGCAACAAGCACACTGCAGTTGCAACAAATGTGGTTTTCGTGTTGCAAGATCACACTGCAACATTGGAACTTGATGTTCCTGGATAACAATATTACCATAAAAATTTCAGAGTCATCATAACAGAGTTATCATAATCTGACAACTTTGTAAGGTTCTCTTTGAGATAAAAGCAGTTTTGCTGGTCAAGTGATTAGAATGTTACCAATGCTGTCAATGTTATCAGTGTTATCAATGTTATCAGTGTTATCAATGCTGTCAATGTTATCAGTGTTATCAATGTTATCAGTGTTATCAATGCTGTCAATGTTATCAGTGTTATCAATGTTATCAATGATATCAGTGTTATCATTGCTTCCAATTTTATCAATATTATCAATGTTATCAGTGTTATCAATGCTGTCAATGTATCAATGTTATCAGTGTTATCAGTATTATCAATGATATCAGTGTTATCAATGCTGTCAATTTTTTCAGTGTTATCAATGCTGTCAGTGTCATCAATGCTGTCAGTGTCATCAATGCTTTTCAACATTTCGATATTATTTTCGTTCTTCTCTGCTGCTGCTTTCCACGCTTTCAGAATTCTCTCTGCGTCACTTCCTTCCGTCCTTCCTTCCTTCCTTCCTTCCTTCCTTCTTGCTCACTTCTCCCCGCTTCACTTCCTTCCTCCATGCTCACTTCTGCCTCATTTCCGCTCCTGTTCAACGCTCTCTCAGTTCTTCCCGTCAGTGGGCGAAACGAATTTTATCATGTGCACAACTATGGAGGGATTGTGTAGATGTGTGCACAAGAACTGATTATGTATATATATATATATATATATATATATATATATATATATATTATTTATTTAGTAGTTATAATAGATGATAGTAAATAAGAATATACAATTTGAATTAATAATCACAGATAATTTAGATCATTCTAGACTGTTGTTATAATTATACAGTTAATATTAGATAAGGATCATCACCACTATTATTACTACTACTACAACAACAACTAGTACTACTACTACCACTACTACAACAATAACAACAACTACTACTACTACTACTACTACAAGTACTACTAACACTACTACTACAACAACAACAACAACAACTACTACTACTACTACTAATACAACAACAACAATAACAACTACTACTACTACTACTAATACAACAACAACAACAACAACTACTACTACTACTACTACTACTACTACTACCCTGGCAGCGGTATAGTGACAACTGGGTTCATTATAAGCTGTGAACATTTCATTCAGGGTGACGGCTGTAGCCATCCAGTGGCACTCTGGAATGGTGCCACCACCTCTCTCATGGCTTCCCACCTCTATCCCTTCCACTCCCTTTATCTCCATTTATCCCTTCCACTCCAATTATCTCCATTTATCCCTTCTTTTCCCTTTATCCTCATATCCTTTCCTCCCCTCTATCTTTTACTCACCTTTCTCCTCCCATTATTTCCATTTTCTTATTATTATTCCTCTGACGCTTCCCCCTCCCAATTCATCCCTCTCTCTTCATTTCTCTGTTTATTGCCCCTCCTTTATCCCCCCCTCTCTATCTTTCTCTTTCTCTTCATCTAATTCCCTCGATTTTTTAACGTTCTTTTCTGATCTCAGTTTCTTCTGTGTCCATTCCATGTCTCATTCACTTTGTGATTTCTTTATTTATTTCCTCTGTCTTTCCTTCCCTCCCGTCGTCCCTCCCTCCCGTCGTCCCTCCCTCCCTCCCTGCCTTCTACTCTTCTCTCCACACAAATGACTAGAGGTCTAATTAAGGTGTCTCATGTCTGTTGAAGGTTGTGTGTGTGTGTGTGTGTGTGTGTGTATTGGGTGTGTACTAACTTAATTGTGGTTGCATGGGTCGATTCATGGCTCCTGGCCAAGTGTGTGTGTGCGTTTGTAATGAGTCCTGCCGCCTGTGACAATGACTACTCACCTTACGTAGGTAAGGTCGCCCGTGACCCATCACTCACGTAGGTAAGGTCGTCCGTGACCCATCACTCACGCAGGTAAGGTCGCCCGTGACCCATCACTCACGCAGGGAAGGTCGCCCGTGACCCATCACTCACGCAGGGAAGGTCGCCCGTGACCCATCACTCACACAGGTAAGGTCGCCCGTGACCCATCATGTGACCATCAGTGACCACAATCCTTGGCTTCCTCAATAAAGCAACATTAACCGTCATCAGATCCAGTACACTCAAATAAAAAACCACAAGACCAGTACACTAACACTAGACCACCGCACGACCAGTACACAGATTAGCAGGTTCTCTGGGGGCCTGAACAGGTATCCTCCCTCACTGGTGTGAATATCGCTCTCCGGGGACATGAACAGGTATCCCCCTCACCGGGACGAACACCGCACTCACTAAACACACCTTTTTAAAGCCGTCATACCCGGCGTGGCTGAGAAATTTTACGCTTTCAAGGTATAACTCGTATAAAAAAAATGTACCCATTTAATCGCAGCGGATTCTGACTTATTTTCACCCCTGAAATACCGATTTTGTTTTTTCTTGCGATAATTGATCGTAGCCATTACTCTATATACGCTTAGGTTAGTTTGGGTTGGGTTAGGTTAGTTGTTGTTAGGCTAGTTAGGTTATGGCAGGTTGTCTTAGGTTGGAATAGGTTTAACCTAGGTTAGGTTGGGTTAGATTAGGCTGTGCTAGGCTAGGTTAGATTAGATTATGTTACTTTATGCTATGTTAGATTAGGTTAGGGTGGGTTAGATTAGGTTAGGTTAGGATGCGTTAAGCTAGCTTAGATTAGGTTGAGATACGTTAGGGTGGGTTAATTATTATTATCATTAATAATATATATTATTATTATTATTATTATTATTATTATTATTATTATTATTTGCTAACAACTATTTATATAATTTTTATATAACCAACTAGCAGATTTTTTTTTGGAATTAGTGAGCTTCTCTTTATAAATGCTGAATAAGCGAATTAGCGTGATATAATCATCCATTCAATTATTATCCAAGTTATATTATCGCGTTAATTAGTAGGATGATTCATAATGGTGGTGGTGATTGTTGGTAGTAATAGTGGTGGTGGTGGTTGTGGTGGTTGGTAGTAATAGTGGTGGTGGTGGTGGTTGGTGGTAATAGTGGTGGTGGTTGGTAGTAATAGTGGTGATGGTGGTTGGTGGTTAGTGGTGGTGGTGGTGAAACAGAACAGGGAAAAAGAAAAGGCAGAAGAGATGTATAAGAAGAATCACACAATTAGAAGCATCAGGAGAAAAAGAAACTATGGGGGAAAGATACAACAAAAGCGGCAAAATAAAGAGAGAGAGAGAGAGAGAGAGAGAGAGAGAGAGAGAGAGAAGAATTTGAATCGGCAGCAGTTGTAGAAAAAAAAGGAAAGAAGAAATGAAAGAAAATGATGATGATAATAATAACAATAATAATAATAATGATGCTACTTCTACTACTACTACTACTACTACTAATAATAAAATAATAATAATAACAATAAGAAGATAAGAAGAAGAAGAAGAAGAAGAAGAAGAAGAAGAAGAAGAAGAAGAAGAAGAAGAAGAAGAAGAAGAAGAAGAAGAAGAAAAGAAGAAGAAAGGAGTCTTTAAGAAGGACAAATCCCCTTTGCCTCCTTAATAATAATAATAATAATAACTTCATTCTAGCATGATACATCCTCCCTCGAGTCATCCTCAAGGAAGGAGGAGTCTCCAAGGAAGACACACACACACTTCTTCCCTCCCCCCTTCCCTCTCGATCAAAAATGAAGGATTCCTAGAGAAGGACAAACCTTCCTTCGGGTCCCTCCTTGTCTCACTTCTTTCATCCCATCTTCAGGAAACTCAGCGCTGACTTGCACTTCCCTCTACAACGTCCATCTATCAGAGAGAAGGCAGGGAATAGGACGCACTCAACGTCCACTGACGGTGCATTCAACACCGTCGTCCATTAAAAAAAAAAATAGGAGAAAAACTGAAAGGTATCCAGATGACTCAGACGTGGCCTCTATCCTCTTGTGTATCCCTCTGTTTATTATCTCGGTCTATCCCTCTGTGTCTACCTGTAAATTTCTCAGTCAATTTTCACCTGTTCATCCCTCTGTCTCTGTGTATGACTTCATCTCTCTGTATATTCCACTGTTTAACTATTTGTTTCTCCTTCTGTTTATCCCTCTGTCTATATCTTTGTTTATCCATCCGTCTCTGTCTATATGTCTGTCTAATCTCAAAGTCTGTTCCATGACTTTGAGATTATTCATTAACTTTTTTTATATCGTCTCTTTGTATAGAAAGAATTCACCAAAACAAGGGAAGGTGCAGCCTTTACACCCAGTGGTTACAATGACACCAGTGGTTACAATGGGTTACACTGTTAACAATGGTTACAGTGGCACCGCCACTTTTAATCTATAATAATTACTTTTAATGTGTGTGACTCTGATTCAACTGGATAATCAACTTCTCTTTTCTCCTTATTTTTTTGTGGTCTCCTCCTCCTCCTTCTCCTCCTCTTGATTATTCATTTTCTGGTTACTCCTTCTCATGGTGCGAGTTATTGCCATCGTCATCTCCTCCTGCTCCTCCTCTTATGTTTACCTTTTGCTTCTTATCACCCTTCTCCATTATTATTTTTTAATAGCCTTCCTACTCTTCTTGTCTTTTATATAATCAAGCAGAAGAGCGAATAGGGAGTAAGAAAATAATCGTGAGGTAAACTAAAAGAGAAAAACTGAAGACGTGAGGGGGCAGAGAAG
Organism: Cherax destructor; assembly: GCA_009830355.1. Taxonomy (NCBI): domain Eukaryota; kingdom Metazoa; phylum Arthropoda; class Malacostraca; order Decapoda; family Parastacidae; genus Cherax; species Cherax destructor. The sequence goes on along the minus strand of WNWK01000209.1, from coordinate 222,334 downwards.
AAGGGGAGTGAAGATGTTAGGGGAGACTGGAGACGTAGAAAGTACCTTCTCACAACCTTTTTAAAAAAATGTATGATTTTGCCGTGTGCTCCTTTACACTTTCCCTTTTTTTTGGGTTGGGGGGGATGGATCATCACCATTTTTTGATCACTTTAGCTTCTCGTCGCCTTCGCTGACTTAGTATTTTGCCGAGGATTCGAATTTAAAGATAATTAACAAACAAGAAAAGTCATTCTTAGGCCACCATAACATGTAACGTTAGGCCGCCCGAACCATTATGCAATTGAAAAAGTTTGGTAGGACTAATCTGATTGTGATAATGGGGCCAAAAAATAATCTTTTAGCAATAGAGTTGTTTGTGGAGGTGTGAACACAATGATGGGTCGAGTCACTGAACATGGACCAGTAGGCCTACTGGTGATCCTCAACTCTTGTTCTATTACTGGTAGGCCTACTTTAGTGCTCCTTTACCGTGTGCACCTGACGTATTTGCATATATAAAACACACTGAGTGTCCGGGGGTTCGATCCTCGGTATGGGCGGTAACGTTAGGCATGTTTCCTTACACCTTCTGTCACTGTTAACCTAGCAGTACCAGGGTGCTAACCTACTGGTGTGGGTCGCATCCTGGGGGAGTATACCTCAGGCAGAGCTGGGCTTTGAAATGAGTTGAGGTTGGACAACAGCTCTTAGTCTGTAAAACTAAAATGTGTAAACAAAAAATTCAGCCCAACTAGTTTGGAATCGCAGGTGTATGGCTCACCTTCACCTGAAGTGTACATTACACCTTCACCTGAAGTGTACATTACACCTTCACCTGAAGTGTACATTACACCTTCACCTGAAGTGTACATTACACCTTCACCTGAAGTGTACATTACACCTTCACCTGAAGTGTACATTACACCTTCACCTGAAGTGTACATTACACCTTCACCTGAAGTGTACATTACACCTTCACCTGAAGTGTACATTACACCTTCACCTGAAGTGTACATTACACCTTCACCTGAAGTGTACATTACACCTTCACCTGAAGTGTACATTACACCTTCACCTGAAGTGTACATTACACCTTCACCTGAAGTGTACATTACACCTTCACCTGAAGTGTACATTACACCTTCACCTGAAGTGTACATTACACCTTCACCTGAAGTGTACATTACACCTTCACCTGAAGTGTACATTACACCTTCACCTGAAGTGTACATTACACCTTCACCTGAAGTGTACATTACACCTTCACCTGTAGTGTACATTACACCTTCACCTGAAGTGTACATTACACCTTCACCTGAAGTGTACATTACACCTTCACCTGAAGTGTACATTACACCTTCACCTGAAGTGTACATTACACCTTCACCTGAAGTGTACATTGCACCTTCACCTGAAGTGTACATTACACCTTCACCTGAAGTGTACATTGCACCTTCAACAGATTGGGTATCCCTGTTTTTTGTTTTCATCTCAGAGAGTTTTTGCTTCATGGTGACCAGTGCTTTCTCTCTCAATAGAGAGGTAGTGATCGAAGTGAAGATGTTAGAAGTCGTAAGTGAAAGAGAGAGAGAGAGAGACGTTTAACTATTGAATAGTTATTTCTGGTCTCTCTTAAAAATAGTTCACAGTCTTCTTCTTCACACCCACAACAAGTCTGACCGCGGGTTCTAACCCCGCCCGTGGCATGGTTTGTTTGCAGTCGTGTCATCACGATTTCTTGAGTCACGACTCACCCACTTCTCACAACTTAGCACCACTATGGATGTACTTTTCAAAATACTGTAGCATTAGATAAAGGAATGTAGTGAAGATAGACGTCAACCTAACTAGTTGACGTCTATCTTCACAAAGCTCAAACCTGGAGCTTCCTTTACCTACCTACGAAGCTAAAGGAAGCTGGAGTCACGTCACCAACAAGCTTCGATGCTTATTGGTTAAAGGTTATGACGTCATATGACGTATGAGAACGTCACAACACTCGAGCAGTTAATAAATACAGAGAGCAGCTGGTAGATGGACAGAAACTGACCGTATATTGGACAGTCAGTTGGAAGCTGCACAGGATCACACTCCTCTAACACGACACTCTGACAGATAAATATTTTATAGTAAATGACTTATAATTATTGTTCCTAACACTTAGCATATAAATACTTATTCCCAAGTATGTCTTTATCTCGGCTTCAGACAAGCGTACACAGAACTAAGAAAAAGAGTTACAATTAAACATACTATTATATGAAATACCAAAAAGGTCAGTATAAAAATAGCATATATGACTCAGTCGTGACTTTGACCTCTGTGGTTATGTTCCTTGTCTGTGTTCATCTCTGCGTTTCACCCAAAATAGTGAACATTTCAAAACATAAATACTGGTGTTCTTGTCGGTGTTCACTCACCATGGCAAACATTAATGCTATAATATTCAGTACCGTCTTGATTAACCAATAATTAAGTAGCGACGTTACTTTATATTTACTAGCAAGCATTTATATGAGTGGATGCAATAATAATGTGAAAGGTGTAAGGTGCACAATAGGTGAAGATGCACTGTGCACGGGGGTTGGTAGACAAAAAGTACCATTTTTGACATTGTGGTAAATAAACTTAATAAATTTACAATACTCTCAATATATATATATATATATATATATATATATATATATATATATATATATATATATATATATATATATTTATATATATATATAAAAGTCGCATATATTATATATATATAATAATATATATATATCATATATATATATATATATATATATATATTATATATTTTTTACCATTGTATTTTGTCTTGAAATAAAGTTTGTAAAAAAAAAAAAAGATGGGGTGGTAGGGAAGTGGAATATTCAAATGGCTTCAAAGGAAATATAAATATTCTTCCTTGAAGTCTTTTTATCCACTTCTCCGAGGCAATGGGTCCACAATTGACACCAGATGGACCCCATCCTATATATATATATATATATATATATATATATATATATATATATATATATATATATATATATATATATATATATATATATATATATATATATATATATATATTGCAACAAGTCGGCCGTCTCCCACCGAGGCAGGGTGACCCAAAAGAAAACCCCCAAAAAAGAAAATACTTTCATCATCATTCAACACTTTCACCACACTCATACATAATCACTGTCTTTGCAGAGGCGCTCAGATACGACAGCTGAGAAAGTCCCTCCCAGCTGTCACTATCTCAGACCCCTCCTTTAAAGTGCAGGCATTGTACTTCCCATTTCAGGACTCAAGTCCAACTAAATCAATTAACTGGTTTCCCTGAATCCCTTCACAAATGTTACCCTACTCACCTCCAACAGCTCGTCAGGTCCCAAAAACCATTCGTCTTCATTCACTCCTATCTAACACGCTCACACATGCTTGCTGGAAGTCCAAGCCCCTCGCCCACAAAACCTCCTTTACCCCCTCCCTCCAACCATTTCTAGGACGACCCCTACCCCGCCTTCCTTCCCCTACAGATTTATACGCTCTCCAAGTCATTCTACTTTGATCCATTCTCTCTAAATGACCAAACCACCTCAACAACCCTCTTCAGCCCTCTGACAAATACTTTTATTAACTCCACACCTTCTCCTAATTTCCACATTCCGAATTTTCTGCATAATATTTACACCACACATTGCCCTTAGACAGGACATCTCCACTGCCTCCAGCCTCCTCCTCGCTGCAGCATTTGCAACCCATGCTTCACACCCATATAAGAGTGTTGGTACCACTATACTTTCGTACATTCCCTTCTTTGCCTCCATGTATAACGTTTTTGTCTCCACAGATACCTCAATGCACCACTCACCTTTTTCCTTCATCAATTCTATGGTTAACCTCATCCTTCATAAACCCATCCGCTGACACGTCAACTCCCAAATATCTGAAAACATTTACTTCTTCCATAATCCTCTCTCCAATGTGATATCCAATTTTTCTCTATTTAAATCGTTTGATACCCTCATCACCTTACTCTTATCTATGTTCACTTTCAACTTTCTACCTTTACACACTCTCCCAAACTCGTCCACTAACCTTTGCAACTTTTCTTTAGAATCTCCAATAAGCACAGTATCATCAGCAAAATGTAACTGTGTCAACTCCCATTTGCATTTAATTCCCCATAATTTAATCCACCCTCTCCCCAACACCCTAGCATTTATTTTTTACAACCCCATCTATAAATATATTAAACAACCATGGTGACATTACACATCCCTGTCTAAGACCTACTTTTACCGGGAGTAATCTCCCTCTCTCCTACACACCCTAACCTGAGCTTCACTATCCTCATAAAACTCTTTACAGCCTTCAGTAACTTACTACCTATTCCATACACTTGCAACATTTGCCACATTGCTCCCCTATCCACTCTATCATATGCCTTTTCTAAATCCATAAATGCAATGAAAACTTCTCTACCTTTATCTAAATACTGTTCACTTAGAGGTTCGTAGGTATCAAAAGTATTATTATACTAATGTGAATGTTCTTACTGACTTGAATCCACCTGTTTGTTTTCGGGGGATGGGGGGTAGCATCTCAGCACCAGGACCCGCCTCTGAACCCGCAGTGAACACTTGATCTACACATCCCCTACCCACTCTAAAGCCTCCTTGCTCATCTGCAATCCTACTCTCTGTCTTACCTCTAATTCTTTCAATAATAACTGCCATACACTTTACCTGGTATACTCAATAAACTTATTCCCTATAATTTTTACACTCTCTTTATCCCCTTCCCTTTATATAAAGGAACTATACATGCTCTCTGCCAATCCCTAGTACCTTCCCTCCTTCATACATTTATTAAACAAAAATACCAACCACTCCAGCACTATATCCCCTGCTTTTAACATTTCTGTCATGATCCCGTCAGTTCCAGCTGCTTTACCCTTTCATTCTACGTAATGCCTCACGCACCTCCCCACACTCACATCCTGCTCTTCTTCACTCCTAAACGATGTTGTACCTCTGGCCAGTACATGAAATTACCGCCTCCCTTTTTCATCGACATTTAAAAGTTCCTCAAAATATTCCCGCCATCTACCCAATACCTCCAGCTCCCCATCTACTAACTCCCTACTCTGTTTTTAACTGACAAATCCATTCGTTCCAGGCTTTCTTACCTTGTTTATCACTCTAAAAATTTTTCTTGTTTTCAGTAAAATTTCTTGACAGAGCCTCTCCCATTCTTTCATCTGCTCTTCTTTTGCACTCTCTCACCACTCTCTTCACCTTTCTTTTACTCTCCATATACTCTGCTCTTCTATTACACTTCTGTTTTGTAAAACCTCTCATAAGCTGCCTTTTCTCTTTATCACACCCTTTACTTCTTCATTCCACCACTCACTCCTCTTTCCTCCTGCACCCACCCTCCTATAGCCACAAACTTCTGCCCCACATTCTAATACTGCATTTTTAAAACTATCCCAACTCTCTTCAACCCCCACTACTCATACTTGCACTAGCCCACCTTTCTGCCATTAGTTGCTTATATCTCACCCTAAATTCCTCCTCCCTTAGTTTATACACTTTTACCTCTCTCTTGCTGTTGCCATTTTCTTTTTGTCCCATCTACCTTTTACTCTAACTGTAGCTACAACTAAATAATGATCTGATATATCCGTTGCCCCTCTATAAACATGTACATCCTGAAGCCTACCATCAACCTTTTATCCACCAATACATAATCCAACAAACTACTTTCCTTACGTGCTATATCATACCTTGTATATTTATTTATCCTCTTTTTCATAAAATATGTATTACTTATTACCAAACCTCTTTCTACACATAGCTCAATTAATGGTTCCCCATTTACATTTACCCCTGGCACCCCAAATTTACCTACTACTCCTCCACAACATTTTTACCCACTTTAGCATTAAGATCCCCAACCACAATTACTCTCTCACTTGTTCAAAACTCCCACACACTCACTCAACATTTCCCAAAATCTCTCTCCTCCCCTACACTTCTCTTTCTCCAAGTGCATAAACACTTACTATAACCCACTTTTCACATCCAACCTTTATTTTACTCCACATAATCCTTGAATTTATACATTTATATTCCCTCTTTACCTGCCATAACTGATTATTCAACATTATTGCCACTCTTCTTTAGCTCTAACTCTATTTGAAACCCCCGACCTAATCCCATTTATTTCTCCCCACTGAAACTCTCCTACCCCTTTCAGCTTTGTCTCACTTAAAGCCAGGACATCCAGCTTTTCATTCATAACATCTACAATCATCTCTTTCTTATCATTCGCACAACATCCACGCACATTCAAACGGTTTTCTTCTTTTTCTTTTTAGTAAATCTATACAGGAAAAGGGGTTACTAGCCCATTGTTCCCGGCATTTTAGTTGACTTTTACAACACGCATGGCTTACGGAGGAAAGATTCTTATTCCACTTCCCCATGGATATGAAAGGGAAAGCAATAAGAACAAGAACTTTTAAGATAAAATCAAAGAAAACTCAGATGAGTGTGTATACATAAACATGTACATGAAGGTGTAGTGTGACCTAAGTGTAAGTAGAAGTAGCTAGACGTACCTGAAATCTTGCATGTTTATGAGACAGAAAAAAGACACTAGCAATCCTACCATCATGTAAAACAAATACAGGCTTTCGTTTTACACTCACTTGGCAGGACGGTAGTACCTCCCTGGGCGGTTGCTGTCTACCAACCTACTACCTAGTAAAGATGATAAAATCTCTCATACTTTCAATGTGAGACATGGATTATATATATATATATATATATATATATATATATATATATATATATATATATATATATATATATATTTTCTTTCTTTCAACACGTCGGCTGTTTCCCACCGAAGCGGGGTGGCCCAAAAGGAAAAACGCAAGTTTCTCCTTTTACATTTAGTAATATATACAGGAGAAGGGTTACTAGCCCTTGCTCCCGGCATTTTAGTCGCCTCTTACGACACGCATGGCTTACGGAGGAAAAATTCTGTTCCACTTCCCCATGGAGATAAGAAGAAATAAGAACAAAGAACTAGTAAGAAAATAGAAGAAAACCCAGAGGGTGTGTATATATATATATGCTTGTCATGAATGTGTAGTGTGACCTAGTGTAAATAGAAGTAACAAGACATACCTGAAATCTTGCATGTTTATGAGACAGAAAAAAGACACCAGCAATCTTACCATCGTGTAAAACAATTACAAGCTTTCGTTTTACACTCACTTGGAGGACGAGTGGTACAATATATATATATATATATATATATATATATATATATATATATATATATATATATATATATATATATATATATATGTGGTTACAGCGAGTGGGTGCGGAGGGAAGAGGAGCGATTGGTGGAATATGATGTAAAGAGTAGTAAGGGAGAAAAAGTTAGTATGAGAGGTTTTTACAAAGTAGAAGTGATGCAAGGAGGGAAGAGATCAGGGAGAAAAAGAGAGGTTAAAGAGTGGTGAAGCAATGTAAAAGAGAGCAGATGAGAGAGTGGGTGAGATGTTATCAGCAAATTTTGTTGAAAATAAGAAAAGTTTTGGAATGAGATTAATAAGTTGAGGAAGCCTAGAGAACAAATGGATTTGACAGTTAAAAATAGGAGAGGAGAGTTATTAAATGGAGAGTTAGAGGTATCGGGAAGATGGAGAGAATATTTTGAGGATTTGTTAAATGTTGATGAAGACAGGGAAGCTGTGATTTCGTGTGTAGGGCAAGGAGGAATAACATCTTGTAGGAGTGTGGAAGAGCCAGTTGTGGGTGTAGGGAAGTTCGTGAGGCAGTGGGTAGAATGAAGGGGTAAGGCAGCTGGGATTGATGGGATAAAGATAGAAATGTTAAAAGCAGGTGGGGATATAATTTTGTAGTGGTTGGTGCTATTATTTAATAAATGTATGGAAGAGGGTAAGGTACCTAGGATTGGCAGAGAGCGTGTATTTTTCCCTTTTGTATAAAGGCAAAGGGGACAAAAAGAGTGCAAAAATATAGGGAATAAGTCTGTTGAGTGTACCTGGTAAAGTGTATGGTAGAGTTATTATTGAAAGAATTAAGTAAAACAGAAAGCAGGATAGCAGATGAACAAGGGGGCTTTAGGAAAGGTAGGGGGTGTGTAGACCAAGTGTTTACAGTGAAACATATAGGTGAACAGTATTTGGATAAGGGTAAAGATGTTTTTGTGGCATTTATGGATTTGGAAAAGGCGTATGATAGGGTAGATAGGGGCAATGTGGCAGATGTTGCAGGTGTATGGAATAGGAGGAAGGTTACTGAAAGCAGTGAAGAGTTTTTATGAGGATAGTGAGGCTCAGGTTAGAGTGTGTAGGAGGGAAGGGACTATTTCCAGTAAAAGTGGGCCTTAGACAAGGATTGTGATGTCACCGTGGTTGTTCAATATATTTATAGATGGGGTTGTAAGAGAAGTGAATGCGAGGGTCTTGGCAAGAGGTGTTGGGCTAAAAGATAAAGAAGCAAATACAAAGTGGAGTTGTCACAGTTGCTTTTGCTGATGACACTGTGCTTTGGGAGATTCTGAAGAGAAGCTGCAGAGGTTGGTGGATGAATTTGGTAGGGTGTGTAAAAGAAGAAAATTAAAAGTGAATATAGGAAAGAGTAAGGTGATGAGGATAACAAAAGAATAGGTGATGAAAGATTGGATATCAGATTGGAGGGAGAGTATGGAGGAGGTGAATGTATTCAGATATTTGGGAGTGGACATGTCGGCAGATGGGTCTAGAAGGATGAGGTGAATCATAGAATTGATGAGGGAAAAGGGTGAGTGGAGCACTTGGAGTCTGTGGAGACAAAGAACCTTGTCCATGGAAGTAAAGAGAATGTATGAGAGTATAGTTATACCAACGCTCTTATATGGGTGTGAAGCATGGGTGATGAATGTTGCAACGAGGAGAAGGCTGGAGGCAGTGGAGATGTCATGTCTGAGGTCAATGTGTGGTGTGAATATAATGCAGAGAATTCGGAGTTTGGAAATTAGGAGGAGGTGCGGGATTACCAAAACGATTGTCCAGGAGCTGAGGAGGGGTTGTTGAGGGGGTTTGGACATGTAGAGAGAATGGAACAGCAGAGTGACTTCGAGAGTGTATAAATCTGTAGTGGAGGGAAGGCGGGGTAGGGGGTCAGCCAGGAAAGGTTGGAGGGAGGGGTAAAAGGAGGTTTTGTGTGCGAGGGCTTGGACTTCCAGCAAGCATGTGTGAGCGTTTTGATAGAGTGAATGGAGACAAATGGTTTTTAATACTTGACGTGCTGTTGGAGTGTGAGCAAAGTAACATTTATGAAGGGATTCAGGGAAACCGGCAGGCCGGACTTGAGTTCTGGGGATGGGAAGTACAGTGCCTGCACTCTGAAGGAGGTGTTAATGTTGCAGTTTTATAACTGTAGTGTAAAGCACCCCTCTGGCAAGACAGTGATGGAGTGAATGATGATGAAAGTTTTCTTTTCGGGCCCCCCTGCCTGGTGGGGGACAGGGCCCAAAAGTGTTAAAATATATATATATATATATACAGTATATATATATATATATATAATTTCTGTGAACTTTATAATAGTCAACAAGACCACAATCAATTTAAATAAATATTATCATGAAATTATTGGCGTTAAAATAAACCTACGTTACAGTACATCACAGTACAGCATACGTTACAGTACATCACAGTACAGCATACGTTACAGTACATCACAGTAAGGACACGAACAAGGGCTCCATCCCGGGTTGCAGGATTTGTCACCGAAATCGAATCACCCGAATTAATAAACTGTTTTATTCCTTGAGAACTTCTGTTTTATGTGTAGTGGTCAGTGTTTTATCTGTCAGTATAGAAGATACGAAGGAATTGATGATGTGACAAAAAAAAAAGAGAGACTGGTTATAATTATTGAAAAAAATGCATTTTTGACTGTTCTTTACATTCCATAAGATAATTCGTGAGTGTGTCTGTCTATGGCTCATTTAAGATCACTCTCATTTAAGATCACTCTCATTTAAGACCACTCTCATTTAAGACCACTCTCATTTAAGACCACTCTCATTTAAGACCACTCTCATTTAAGACCACTCTCATTTAAGACCACTCTCATTTAAGACCATTCTCATTTAAGACCACTCTCATTTAAGACCACTCTCATTTAAGACCACTCTCATTTAAGACCACTCTCATTTAAGACCACTCTCATGTCTTCACTTCTCGGATTTGTAGGAAGGAGTACCAAGCAGGTGACTGCCTTCAGATGTTTCCCCCGACACATGAACTTACACTGGGTCGAAACTTGTGGAAGAGATATTAATATACGCGACAGAATAGTTACCCTAGAATCTGTTTATAGGAAGAAATCATTGGTAATCGTTTCTCCAACAACTGCACCATCACCAAGACAACAACAGCACCATCACCAACACAACAACGGCACCATCACCAACACCTACCCCATACCACCATCATTCCAATAACAGCCCAGTCACCATCACCCCAACATCAGCTCCACCGACACCTCCCACATCTCCCCAACAGCAGCCCCCACTACCATCACCCCAACAACAACAACAACCCCACTACCATCAACCCCAACAACAACCACTCTACCATCACCCCAACAACATCTACACTACCATCACCCCAACAACATCACTACCCACCACCACCCCAACAACATCACCACCACCACCCACAACCACCACTATCACCACCAACAATACCACCGCCACCAGCTAAACACTCTACACTCCCCACATCCAAAACTGTTATGACAAGACGCTTCTGCCTCAGTTATACCTGAAGGAGGCGAGGAGGGCGTCACGATATGGCAGAGAGAAGTGCCTCAGCGCCTTCAATATTGCTCCAGACGCTGCTCACCCCGTGAGAGATGAGTTCCAGGAGTCATTCTCAGAAAATTCAATCATCATAGGTGGTGGTGGTGGAGGCTGGGACGACCTCCTTCACAATTGTAGCTTCTCCGCGGGATAACTTTATGTAATGTATGAAGTGCGGAGCAAGGAGACTGTTGGTGTTGGTGTGTGTGTGTGTGTTAATGTTTATTCTTGCTGTATTTCTGTGTTTGTTCTGGTCTGAGTTTGTTTCTCGGTTGTTATGGCTGTGTTTGCATATCTCTTTGTTCACGCTATGTTTATGTGTGTGTTTTGTTTGTGTGTTAATAAAAGAGTATTCGGTAAATACTTCAATTACAGCAATGTTTCAGAACTTCTAAGAGGAACTAATCACTGAAGCCGAGCCACCAGGAACCTACTACCCTGGTGCCCACACATACTGTAGGCAGGTACAAATAGGTAACTACACAAATGAACCTACTTTCCTACCTACACATGGGCAGGTACAAACAGGTAAATACACAGATGAACATACTTTCCTACGTAAACATAGGCAGGTACAAACAGGTAACTACACAAGTGAACCTACTTTCCTACCTACACATAAACAGGTACAAACAGGTAACTACACAAGTGAATCTACTTTCCTACGTACACACAGGCAGGTACTAACAGGTAACTACACAAGTGAACCTACTTTCCTACCTACACATAGACAGGTACAAACAGGTAACTACACAAGTGAACCTACTTTCCTACCTACACATAGACAGGTACAAACAGGTAACTACACAAGTGAACCTACTTTCCTACCTACACATTGACAGGTACAAACAGGTAACTACACAAGGGAACCTACTTTCCTACCTACACATAGACAGGTACAAACAGGTAACTACACAAGTGAACCTACTTTCCTACCTACACATAGACAGGTACAAACAGGTAACTACACAAGTGAACCTACTTTCCTACCTACATAGACAGGTTACAAACAGGTAACTACAGCAAGTGAACCTACTTTCCACCTACACATAGACAGGTACAAACAGGTAACTACACAAGTGAACCTACTTTCCTACCTACACATAGACAGGTACAAACAGGTAACTACACAAGTGAACCTACTTTCCTACCTACACATAGACAGGTACAAACAGGTAACTACACAAGTGAACCTACTTTCCTACCTACACATAGACAGGTTCTAGTCTTCCAGAAAATAAAAAAAACTGAAAACAAAATTCTTGTGATATGAAAATTAAAACGAAACATAAAAATATAAAATTAAAAAAAAAAAAAAACGAAAACATTATCCGCTCTATGGTTTCATATTCACGGGGAAGCGCTAAAGGCGTAAAGATCATGCAGCTGCTGGAAGGAATGGAAGGCGATGAGTTTAAATCAAATTTAAGGGAAAGCCAGTGTCATTTCCTTGGATCAAGAGCCTTTCAACACCACCTACCCCGTCATCCAATAAAATGAAAGGTTTTTTTTTTCCCCTCTCTTGGGAGAGGGAAAAAAACCAGATGAGAACAGAAGAAATAACGGGAATATTACGTACGGAAATGTAACTTAATTATTTTTGGGGGGGGAAATATTAAATTTGATCAAAGGTAATGAATATAACAAGGTGTGATCCAAGGTAATGAAGACACGTCTGATTAAAATTGATCAAGATCTATTTGACAGAAGTAGTTAAGAAAAGTTTTTATAAAAATGTAATCAAGAAAGGTGTACTATTATTATTATTATTGTTATTATTATTATTATTATTATTATTATTATTATTATTATTATTATTATTATTATTATTATTATTATTATTATTATTATTATTATTATTATTGTTATTATTGTCATTATTATTATTAATGTTGTTATTATTATTGTTGTTGTTGTTATTATTATTATTATTATTATTAACATTATTATTGATATTATTATTTTATTATTATTATTATTATTATTATTATTGTTGATGGAAGAGGAGGGTTCTAAGACGTAAACAACGCGTCAACAAAGGAGGTGAGAAGATCGTCGCCAGCCAGGTGTCTCAGCCTCAGGTGAGAGACAATGGTGAATGACGTGTCGGGAGACACACCAAAAAAAAACAGAATAGAAAAAAAGAGTGGAATCGTGAAAAACTCGTTAGGGCGGAATAATAAGTGAGAAAACAATGGTTTTGGAGGTAAAACAAACGTGTTACCTTCAGGGTAAGGGAGGGAAGGAGAGAAGGAGAGAAGAAGGAGGAGAGAAGGGAGGAGAGAGTGAGGAGAGTGAGGGAGGGTTGGAGGATGTGAGGAGGTTGGAGGGAGTGGAGGGAGGGTGGAGGGAGTGTGAGGGAGGTGGAGGGAGTGGAGGGAGGATGAAGGGAGTGAGAGGGATGAGGGAGTGGAGGGAGGGATGGAGGGAGGTGAGGAGGGATGGAGGGAGTGTGAGGGAGGGATGAGGGAGTAGGAGGGGAGGGTTGGAGGGAGGGTGAGGGAGGGATGAAGGGAGTGTGAGGGAGGGTTGGAGGAGTGTGAGGGAGGGATGGAGGGAGTGTGAGGGAGGGATGGAGGGAGTGTGAGGGAGGGATGGAGGGAGTGTGAGGGAGAGATGGAGGGAGTGTGAGGGAGGGATGGAGGGAGTGTGAGGGAGGGAGGTCCACACAAGACTGATGGCTGCTGATTAACCAAATAACGAGACTTCAGTCTTGTAAGGATGACTTCAGTCTTGTAAGGATGACTTCAGTCTTGTAAGGATGACTTCAGTCTTGTAAGGATGACTTCAGTCTTGTAAGGATGACTTCAGTCTTGTAAGGATGACTTCAGTCTTGTAAGGATGACTTCAGTCTTGTAAGGATGACTTCAGTCTTGTAAGGATGACTTCAGTCTTGTAAGGATGACTTCAGTCTTGTAAGGATGACTTCAGTCTTGTAAGGATGACTTCAGTCTTGTAAGGATGACTTCAGTCTTGTAAGGATGACTTCAGTCTTGTAAGGATGACTTCAGTCTTGTAAGGATGACTTCAGTCTTGTAAGGATGACTTCAGTCTTGTAAGGATGACTTCAGTCTTGTAAGGATGACTTCAGTCTTGTAAGGATGACTTCAGTCTTGTAAGGATGACTTCAGTCTTGTAAGGATGACTTCAGTCTATCGATATTTCCTTATATTTAGAGCATCAAGTCTTTTATCTATCAGTAACAGACAAGTTGACAGTGTTTAGATAGATTTTAGACCTTCAGTCTTTTTTTGAGGTGTTCTGTCTACCCGGTCTATCAGCTGAAGATGAAAGCCTCTTTAAGCAGCTCGGTCTGACAGGCTTTAAGACAGACACCGTCTAATTTTTTCAAGCAAATATCAGTCTTTTAGGCTTTTAGAAAGGCTTATTAGTCTTTCAGAGCTAAGTCAATCAGGCTTTTAGACTTAGTTCAGACTTTCTTGTTCTTGTTCTTTCCAAGAAAGTGGAGCTACTTTGCCCTTCCTCGGATCAAACCTGATTGCTGTATGACGCCTGAAAAACAACCCTTTCACTGAAATTTGCAAATTTTGAAAAAAAATGGCAAAAACAGATTAAAAAAAACAAATAAGAACAAACTCAAACACGTGAAAGAAAACACCAACACATAAACAAACACAAGCACATTCCAAACACAAACAGTTCTAGACACAAACGCGTTTAGACAAACGAGAAAAAAAACGGAATCACTGGTATATACTAAAACACAGACAATAAAAACGCACTCACCAGAGTACACAAACGACAAAAAAACACCAGAACACACACACACACACACACACACACACACACACACACACACACACACACACACACACACTCCAGGAACTGCGCCTCACACTAATATACACTAAAATATTAATTCTCCACTGCCTCCCTGAGGACAAAACGGGAGCAGGAGACCGGAAATCCTGTCTCTGTGACCTGATGAATTATGAAGACTGGGAGATGAGCTAATGACATGGGAGAGAGAGAGAGAGAGAGAGAGAGAGAGAGAGAGAGAGAGAGAGAGAGAGAGAGAGAGAGAGAGAGAGAGAGAGAGAGAGAGAGAGAGAGAGAAGAAAAGAGAAATATGAATTGCGACTGAAAAGAGAGGAATGCTGTAAGCAGACCAAGAAAATTGACAAATAGAGATAGATATATAGATAGGTAGAGAGATAGATAGATAGATTCAGAGAGAGACAGACATAGACAGAAACAGAGAGAGAGACAGACAGAGTGAGAAAGAGAGAAAATTATATTAAAAGCGACTGAAAATACAGAAAGATTATGAGTAAAAAAAAATGAACCAAAAATATTATTAAAAAAAAGCGAAGACAGGTGAGAGAAAAAGGTGAAGAGAAAGAGAGAAAGAGTGCCACAAGACAATAACCAAATGAGAAGGACGGTGGCACTCTACTATAAGCAAGTGCCAACAGTTGCCGCAGTAGCAGTAGTGGCACCCGTGAGAACAATATTCACACCCCATTACATTTTATTTCTTATTTAGCGACACGGCATTTGTATGGCCCTATGATCCGTGGCCTTATTCCAGCCTGGAATGTTGTATTCCCAGTCTGGAATATTGGATTCCCAGTCTGGAATGCTGTATTCACAGTCTGGATTGTTGTATTTCCAGTCTGGAATGCTGTATTCCCAGTCTGGATTGTTGTATTTCCAGTCTGGAATGCTGTATTCCCAGTCTGGATTGTTGTATTTCCAGTCTGGAATGCTGTATTCCCAGTCTGAAATGTTTTCCCAGTCTGGAATATTGTATTCCCAGTCAGGAATGTTGTATTGCATTCAGGAATGTTATATTGCAGTCATGAATGCTGTACTGCAGTCAGGGATATTGTATTGTAGTCAGGAATGTTGTATTCCAGTTAGGAATGTATTATTAAATTCTAGTATGTGAAATGTTTTGGAGGAAAATACTTCAGTCTGTATTCCAGTCTGTATTCCAGTCTGTATTCCTGTCTGCATTCCAGTCTGTATTCCAGTCTGCATTCCAGTCTGTATTCCAGTCTACCAAAAGTCCTTATTCTAGTCTATATCCCAGTCTATCATCCAGACTGTATTCCAGTCTATTATAGTCTATTCCAGTCTGTATTCCAGTCTATATCCCAGTCTATATTACAGCCTCTATTCCAGTCAATATTTCAATCTCTACTCCAGCCTATATTCCAGTTTATGCCAGTCTTCATTCTAGTCTCTATTTTAATATGTCCTTTTCTGTATTCCAGTCTAGATTCCAGTCAGTATTCCAGTCTAGATTCCAGTCAATATTTTAGTCTATATTCCAGTCAGTGCTTGTCTTTATTCCAGCCTGTGTGTATTCCAGTCTATCTCAGATGTCACTCTTAGTAGACCTGGAAAACGGGAAAGGGATTCGTTGGTAGTGGCACTGCTAATGACTCTTCTAGGGCACTGCTAATGACGCTGCTAGTGGCACTGCTAATGACGCTGCTATTGGCACTGCTAATGACACTGCTTGTGGGACTGCTAATGACAATGCTAGTGGCACTGCTAATGACACTGCCAGTGGCACTGCCAATGACACTGCTAATGACACTCTTGTGGCACTGCTAATGACACTGCTAGTGGTATTGCTAATGACACTGCTAGTGACACTGCTAATGACACTGCCAGTGGCACTGCCAATGACACTGCTAGTGGCACTGCTAATGACACTCTTTTGGCACTGCTAATGACACTGCTAGTGGTACTGCTAATGACACTGCTAGTGACACTGCTAATGACACTGCTTATGGGACTGCTAATGACAATGCTAGTGGCACTGCTAATGACACTGCTAGTGGCACTGCTAATGACACTGCTAGTGGCACTGCTAATGACACTCTTGTGGCACTGTCAGGACGTGAGGACAGAACGAGAAGTGCCACTTGGTGGCAGACGATGGGAACACATGCCAGGGATGGAAGGAGTGGAAGAGGAACAAAAAGATGAAACACCGTGAAGGAAAAGGGGCGAGGGAATAGAAGAGGGAATATGGATGGGAAGAAAATGAAGGAACACAGAGGGAAGAAGGGAAAGAAGTAGTGGGAAGAGAATAAACCAAGGTGATAGGATAATATAACTGGGTAATTAGAAAGGGATGAAAGGGATAGTAAAAATTTCGGTAAAGGGGGGGGAAGGGCAAAAGAAAAGCAGAAGAATGTGATGGAAGGATAAGGGAAAAATGGTGTTATGATTACGAAGTTCGAAGGAGAAAATAAACTAGAATTAAAGGGAGAAGAAAGTAGTAATAGGGTGATTAGAAGCTATGAGTGATTAGACTGTCATGAGGCGCAGCTCAGGGAGAGAGTTTGATTCGGAGTTATGATAATTTACGTTTCTACCCACAGTAACGTCAGTTCCGTTATTTATACGAAGATTGTACTGGGAATTTTTAAAAATACGTCAAAAATGACGCCACAGTAAGCTGTGAAACGTCGGTACGTCTCATAAACTCACCGATTGTAAGAAAGGTTGTGGAGGGGGCCAGAAGAAATAATCCATAAATACTGCTTGACTATGTTGACCATTCTCTATCACTTCTAGTTCACATCTCCAACTCTGTCACGGTGGTAAATGACATTATACAGTAGATATATGTCAATAACATTTTTTTTATTATTTATTAACACATTGGCCGTCTCCCACCAAGGCAGGGTGGCCCGAAAAAGAAAACCTTTCATCATTCACTCCATCACTGTCTTGACAGTTATAAAACTGCAACATTAACACCCCTCCTTCAGAGTGCAGACACAGTACTTCCCATCTCCAGGACTCAAGTCCGGCCTGCCGGGTTCGCTGAATACCTTCATAAATGTTTAATAACATGTATAATAACAATAACATGTATAACATGTTATCAATAAACCAGCATAACACGTCTTGAGCAGAGCAGACAGGTTTCAACCTAGTTGGGAGGATCGTCCTGGTCCGGCATGGGGCAGTGGTCAGAGCGCTTGCTTCCTGATTCTGGAACTCATATGCCATGGGGTCGAATCCCTGTGTTATTTCCCAAATGCCAACTTGTGCCTGTACTTACCCGGAGCGAGCAAAGGCGGATAAGACATTTCCTGAAGAGGAAATCAACTTGTCCGTGGTGGCCTCACCGAAGAATGAGTGTTACTGAAGTGACGGTAACTGTGAGGATCGTAGCAATCATGAATAACATTGACATCCTGGAGTGTGATGTTGATCTCTGGAGTGGTTATAAAAGGATATAGGGGAGAGTATTAGAGTAAAAGGGCATTGGAGCTGGCAGGTCAGCTGGCAGGTCAGCTGGCAGGTCAGCTGGCAGGTCAAACTGTAGTATCCTGTACCCGAGGGCCAGACTCTGAAGCGAGCCCAGGCAGGAAGCTCTCAAAGGCTGTAAAATTCTTCTAGTAACTCTCATCATTTAAATTGTAGAAGTCTTTAATGTAGAGAGAGAAAAAGAGAGATAGAGAGAGAGAGAGAGAGGCAGAAAGAGAGAGATAGAGAGTGAGAGAGAGAAAAGAAAGAGAGAGATGAGGTGTAACACACGGAGTATCCTCAAAAGTTCAATATCTACGATATATATATATATATATATATATATATATATATATATATATATATATATATATATATATATATATATATATATATAATAAAGGCGTCAGTAAAGAGCAGTGTGTGAGTGCGATGGGTGAGGGTCGGGAGTTTTAACACATATGTCCTTCATATGAAACACCTGTTGGTATTTCATTCAACTGGACGATATTTAGAGCGTGTGTGTGTGTGTGTGTGTGTGTGTGTGTGTGTGTGTGTGTGTGTGTGTGTGTGTGTGTGTGTGTGTGTGTGTGTGATGTGTGTGTGTGTGATAGTAGGAGGAAGTCCTCAAAAAGAGATAGCAGATAGTCCCCTGCAGATTAGACTCGGTGTGGCTGTTGAAAGTTTTCTGCTATGTGCTTTTCTTATGTACTCCCGTGTACATACATGGACAAACACACACACACACACACGGGGCCAGGAGCTGAGTCTCGACCCATGCAACCACAATTAGGTGAGTACACACACACACAAACACGCTAACCTCCATGTCAGAGGTACATGAGAAACTCTGCTGTTCAGCGGGGGAGTGCAAAAGAATTCAATACTGCCGTTGCCAACCGAAGAGGGCGGTTGGTGGTGGGTGGGCGGCAGGCGGGTGGTCTACATTAAGGTGTAGGAAGGAGCACCTGGCAGGGGGGTGAACACGAGTGAAGACACCGTGATAACTGCCACCCCGTGCTGCGACCGTCAACGACACCCACTGAGTGACCCTGTGTTAGAGTCGGCATCCCGCAGGCAGCCTCCTACCCTCCCTCCCTCTCTATCCTCCCCTCACCGTCCTTTCTATCCACTCCTACTTAAGACAGCAGTGCAAGAAACTATTACCTTGTACCATGCTTACACTGATGGCTTAATCTAGCAGGCTACAGGACGCACTGCAACAGCCTGCAAAATACACGAAGGTAACAAGGGTTTAGAGACTAGGAGACCCCAATGGAAATAAGTCACTTTGTCTTACTTTATTATACCAACAGCAAATTAAAATAACACAGGAGGAGGGTAATCTGTGACTCCTAGTCTGCTCTTCAGGAACCTGAGAATCCTAATGACAAAATAGCCACTAGGAACATACATCTCAATAGACACCTGACAATTACTCAGCATTTCATTTGTCTGGATACCTTCCCACAGAGGCATCAACTATCATGTGACAGACAAGAGGTGGAGTTACAACTGGACATCATATCTCCCCTGTTAAAACCATCCTGTTAAAGGATATCAGCTGTGGAAGACGGGAAAACACAGATTTCCAGAGACCCAAAAGCACAAGTATCAAGCACTAGGATCAAGGACTAGTATCAAGCACTAGGATCAAGCACTAGTATCATGCACTAGGATCTTTTCCGATCAGAAAGGTATATGTATGGGCAACATGAAAGGTCGACTACACTGTGTGATACGGTTACCGCCAGAATCAGGCTGGGATACCTACACTTGTGCCAGATGCGGACAACCACAGGCGAGTCTCCCGTCCCTGCTTATTCTACATATAAGCTCTGTGAACAAGGGAAGCCACGCCAGACTTTTACCATTATGTAGTTGAGTGTCCAGTTGTCAGTGACTCTAGACCTGGTGGTGGAAAGGGATTCTTGAACGTATATACTTCATCTACTCCAAGGGATACTTAAGGATATCCTCGTTGTCCAAACCGATTTTGGCAGCAGACATTAGCAGTCTAGTGATACACTAGATGTATGCAAATGTTTGTAGTCCAGGTATGTGTTAAAAGGTATTTTTTTTTTTTTTATATATATATATATATATATATATATAACTTTTATAGAGATTAGAGTAGCAGTCTCTGCTTATGTGATGTATTACAAAAGAGGGAGGACTGGAGAGAGAGAAAAAAATAAAGAAGGGAGAGGAAAGGGGAAAAACGAAAAAAAGAAGGCACGGGCTATTATATATTCTTAGGCTTATAATGACTCTTATAGTGACTCCGCGTTATTTTTAGATATGGATAACCAGTTACTGGAGGAGGTGAGACCAGGCTCCACGTCTTTACGCTCCTGACTCGACAGCAACGCATGCAACTGCTAGCAATCTTTGCATAAATTACTAGGGAGGACACACACACACACACACACACATTATATATATATGAGGACACTATGCCTTTAATCGTTCTTAACTACCAAAACGATCCCTACGATCTTAAACACCTAAAAACGTAAAGAATGTGTGTGTGCGTGTTTTGGGGGGACGAAGGAGGTGGAGTGCAGGGTAACACCCCATCTATTCCCTGGCCACACCTCCGCCTAGCCACACCTAAGTGTGGCCGGGTTATGAATGCTACTTTGCATATCACGGATGCCCCAACATTCTGCGGGCACTCGACCCCAACACTCCCGGTCTTCAGGTATTTCGCTTATTTTCGCGACCATCACCAGAGGCCACAGGACTTTACGGCCTTGTTCTTGAGCGCCTTCACTGTGTCAGGCTCACTACGGCACATCTCCTGGGCTGTTTTGTGTCGTTACTGGGCTATTTTGTGTCGTACTGAGTAATTTGTGTCGTTAGTGGGCTGTTTTGTGTCGTTGCTGAGTAATATTGTGTCGCTACTGAGTTACTTTGTGTCGTTACTGAGTAATATTGTGTCGTTACTGAGTTACTTTGTGTTGTTACTGAGTTATTTTGTGTCATTACTGGGTTATATTGTGTCTTTACCGAGTTATTTTATGTCGTTACTGAGTTGTTTTGTGTCGTTACTGAGTTATTTTGTGTCGTTACTGGGATATTTAGAGTGGCATTCAAAGAGTATGTCACAATTTATTCGTCGTATGTCACACTCCCATATAGGCTGCCTCCCAATCAGTGTACTGGGTGCTAAGGGAACCCGTCATTAAATCAGTACCTTGGTTCATTGACCAATTACAGGCAAGCCCGCCAAGGCTGAAACAACGTGGATCACTTGTGGTAAGTATTGGCAGACTTGCCTAGCTGCTGGTTGAGTACCGTTCACTCTCTCTCTCTGGCTTCCGCTTTGCCATCTGTCACCGTGGTGCACATTGAGTTATTTTGTGTCGTTACTGGGTTATTTTTGTCCTGGGTTATTTTAGTGTATTCCTGTTATTTTTATGAATTAGTTTATGTCGTTCTTAAGTACACTGTCACCTGTCATATGATTCCCACTGCCACCTGTCATATGACACCTGTCACGTGTCATGTGATACTCACTGTCACCTGTCATATGACTCCCACTTCCACTTGTCACGTGTCATGTGACACCCACTGTCACCTGTCATGACTCCCGCTATCACCCGTCATATGACATCGTCACCTGCTATATGACACCTACTGCCTCCTGTCATATGATTCCCTCTGTCTTCTGTTATATGACACCCACTGTCACCTTTCGTATGACACCTGCTGTCACCTGTCATATGACACCCAATGCCACCTGTCATATGACACATGCTGTCACCTGTCATATAGTATTGTCATCTGTAATATGACACCTAGTGTCAAGTGTTATGTGACACTCTCAGTCACTTGTCATATGACCCACTGTAACCTGTCATATGACACCCACTGTCACCTATCGTATGACAGTATCATTTCTCATATCACACTGTCATCTGTCATATGACACTGTTACCTGTGATGACACAGTCAAATGACAAAACTACCTGTCACATGACAGTCATCTATCGTATGGCAATCACTTGCCATATGGCACTGTCATCTGTCATATGACTTCCACTGTCACCTGTCATATGACACCCACTGTCACCTATCATATGTAGGGGTGCGGGTGGGTCCCCGACAGTGCCTCGACACCCACCATGGTGTGGGGAAGGTGGTGATTCCCCCACACTCTCCCTCGACACCCAACATGGTGGGGGGTGATTCCCCCACACTCTCCCTCGACACCCAACATGGTGGGGGGTGATTCCCCCACACTCTCCCTCCACACCCAACATGGTGTGGGGGTGATTCCCCCACACTCTCCCTCGACACCCAGCATGGTGTGGGAGGGTGATTCCCCCACACTCTCCCTCAACACCCAGCATGGTGTGGGGGAGGGGATGATTCCCCCACACTCTCCCTCGACACACAACATGGTGTGGGGGAAGGGGATTCACCCCACACTCTTCCTCGACCCCAACATGGTGTGGGTGTGGGGGGACTCAAATGATACATCGTGGGAAGGGTTGGTGGTTTGTATATGCTCTTATGAAGGGTTAGGGGACGGCTGGCTGCCGTCACCTTGACGGGAGGGGACTCTGAGGGGAAGTTGGAAAAGGTGAGGGGAAGTCAGAAGGGAAGAGGTGAGGGGAGGTTGAAAGTAGTTAGGGGAGATTAGGTTTGGTAGGAGGTGGTTGGGGTGCCAACTTCCACTACTACTGCTACATGTAATAATAATAATAATAATAATAATAATAATAATAATAATAATAATAATAATAATAATAATAATATAATAATAATAATAATAAAATATATTATGATTATTATTATTATTATCATTATTGTTATCAATATTATCATTAGAACAGTTACCTAGAGAGAGGAACGGAGGGAGAATGAGGGAGAGTAAAAGGGAGTGTGTTTGAGAGGAAATGAAGGAGAGAGGGAGAGGGAGAGTAATGGAGTGGTCAGTCCCTAGATTTATTCCTCTCGCACCTTGTCTAAACCACTCGTTGAAAAACTACTTATATCCTGCCTTTCATAATCTATTTCTGGGCTGCCCAAGTTACTGTTACTGTTGTTGGTGGTGGGTGTACTGGTAGTACTGGTGGTACTGGTAGTACTGGTGGTAGTATTGGTGGGTGAACTGGTAGTACTGGTGGCTGTGCTGGTAGTACTGGTGGTAGTACTGGTAGTACTGGTGGGTGTACTGGTAGTATTGGTGGGTGTACTGGTAGTATTGGTAGTATTGGTGGGTGTACTGGTAGTACTGGTTGTAGTATTGTGGGTGTACTGGTAGTACTGGTGGTAGTATTGGTGGGTGTACTGGTAGTACTGGTGGTAGTATTGGTGGGTGTACTGGTAGTACTGGTGGTAGTATTGGTGGGTGTACTGGTAGTACTGGTGTAGTATATGGTACTGGTATGCTGGTTATATGGTGGGTGTACTGGTAGTACTGGTGGTAGTATTAGTGGGTGTACTGGTAGTACTGGTGGTGTATTAGTGGGTGTGCTGGTAGTACTGGTGGGTGTACTGGTAGTACTGGTGTGATAAGTGGTATGGTAGGTGAAGTCTGGTGGGTGTACTGGTAGTGCTGGTTATAGTACTGGTGGGTGTACTGGTAGTACTGGTTGTAGTATAAGTGGGTGTACTGGTAGTGCTGGTTATAGTACTGGTGGGTGTACTGGTGGTATTGGTGCTGCTGTTCTCTCTCTGGGGAAGGAAGCTTATTCCATACCCCGTCAATTGCCTCAGCTGGGGAGTTGACAACCCGTCAATTGCCTCAGCTGGGGGAGTTGACAACCTGTCATTGCTCAGCTGGGGAGTGACAACCTGCTAATTGCCCAGCTGGGGTTGACAACCCTGTCATTGCCTCAGCTGGGGAGTTGACAACCCCGTCAATTGCCTCAGCTGGGGGAGTTGACAATCCCGTCAATTGCCTCAGCTGGGGGAGTTGACAACCCCGTCAATTGCCTCAGCTAGGGGAGTTGACAACCCCGTCAATTGCCTCAGCTGGGGAGTTGACAACCCCGTCAATTGCCTCAGCTGGGGAGTTGACAATCCTGCAATTGCCTCAGCTGGGGAGTTGACAACCCTGTCAATTGCCTCAGCTGGGAGTTGAATCAATTCCTCGCTGGGAGTGACAACCCGTCTGCCTCAGCTGGGAGTTGACAACCCCGTCAATTGCCTCAGCTGGGGAGTTGACAACCCTGCCTCAATTCGCTCCTCAGCTGGGGGATTGACAACCCCGTCAATTGCCTCAGCTGGGGAGTTGACAACCCGTCAATTGCCTCAGCTGGGGAGTTGACAACCCCGTCAATTGCCTCAGCTGGGGGAGTTGACAACCCCGTCAATTGCCTCAGCTGGGGGAGTTGACAACCCCGTCAATTGCCTCAGCTGGGGAGTTGACAACCCTGTCAATTGCCTCAGCTGGGGAGTTGACAACCCGTCAATTGCCTCAGCTGGGAGAGTTGACAACCCCGTCAATTGCCTCAGCTGGGGGTTGACAACCCCTCAATTGTCTCAGCTGGGGAGTTGACAACCCGTCAATTGCCTCAGCTGGGGGAGTTGACAACCCCGTCAATTGCCTCAGCTGGGGGAGTTGACAACCCCGTCAATTGCCTCAGCTGGGGGAGTTGACAACCCCGTGAATTGCCTCAGCTGGGGGAGTTGACAACCCCGTGAATTGCCTCAGCTGGGGGAGTTGACAACCCCGTCAATTGCCTCAGCTGGGGAGTTGACAACCCGT
Source organism: Cherax destructor (assembly GCA_009830355.1). Taxonomy (NCBI): domain Eukaryota; kingdom Metazoa; phylum Arthropoda; class Malacostraca; order Decapoda; family Parastacidae; genus Cherax; species Cherax destructor. Next base: position 197,484 of record WNWK01000209.1, on the reverse strand, counting down.
CAATTGCCTCAGCTGGGGAGTAGACAACCCCGTCAATTGCCTCAGCTGGGGGAGTTGACAACCTCGTCAATTGCCTCAGCTGGGGGAGTTGACAACCCCGTCAATTGCCTCAGCTGAGGGATTTGACACCACGTCAATTACCTTAGCTGGGGAGTTGACAACCAACGTCAATTGCCTCTGCTGGGGGAGTAGACAACCCCGTCAATTGACTCAGCTGGGGGAGTTGAGGCAAGGCTAATTTATAGATTAAGGAGAGGGGTGGTGTTGATTGTGGTGGTGGTGGTTGTGATAGTGGTAGGAGAGGGGTGGTGTTGATCGTGGTGGTGGTGGTTGTGATAGTGGTAGGAGTGGTGGTAGTGGTGGTGGTGGTGATCGCTGTGGTGGTGGTTGTGATTGTGCTAAGGGTGGTGGTAGTGATAATGGTGATTGTGGTGGTTGTGATTGTGGTAGTGGTGGTGATGGTGGTTGTGATTGTGGTAGGGGTGGTGGTAGTGGTGGTGATTGTGGTGGTGATTGTGGTGGTGGTTGTGATTGTGATTGTGGTAGGAATGGTGGTAGTCGTTGTGATTATGGTAAGGGTGGTATTGATTGTGGTGGTGCTTGTGATTGTGGTAGTGGTGGAGATTGTGGTAGGGGTGGTGGTAGTGGTGGTTATTGTGGTGGTGGTGGTTGTGATTGTGGTTGGGGTGGTGGTGGTGATTGTGGTGGTTGTGATTGTGGTAGTAGGGGTGGTGGTGGTGGTGATTGTGGTGATGGTTTTTGTAATTGTGGTAGGGGTGGTGGTAGTGGTAGTGGTGGTGGTTGGGGTGGTGGTGATGGTGGTGGTTGGGGTGGTGATGGTGGTGGTTGGGGTGGTGGTGGTGGTGTGGTGGTGGTAGTGGTGGTAGTGTGGTGGTAGTGGTGGGTAGTGGTGGTGGTAGTGGTGGTGGTAGTGGTGGGGGAGGGAGTCACAGGCCGTGACTCGACCCAGGTAACCACAAACTGGTGTGTACATTATCCAGAAGTTTGATCAAGCTCTGGAGCCGAGGATCAAGAGCCGTGAAGGAAAGCTGCGGTGAACCTCACCCACCCACATGGGTAGGAAGTCAGAACACGATGGGATATGACCACGACGTAATGCATACCCTGGCCAGCGATAATAATAATAATATAATTTTATTATTATTATTTGTATTATTATTATATTCAATCAGAAGCGCTAAACCAGCGAGGATCATAGAAAGTCTGATTAAACAAGAAGTTAATCAGGTTTGATCCTAGGAAGAGGAACAAAGTTCAAATTCCTTGGATCAAGAGCCCTCCAGGAGCACAAAAGTCCCCACCAGTCACCTCAGTGTCCCCTCAGCAGTCACCAACATGTGAAGGGACGGAGGATCGAGACACACACACTCCACGCACGCGCGCGCGGGTTTAGCTCTTCAAATGTAATATGTATAAGTAAGTTAATAAATATGGACTAGTTTTGTTGAGAACTTTTTGCAGTTTCTCTGGCGTGGGCTGCATGGTGGTAGTGAAGACTCGAGGATGGAACCCTCGTATGTGAGGGGTGGGGACTGACTCCTAGCTTCCTGAAGGCTGATCTTAGCTTCGTCAGTCATGAATTTGGGTTCTCTCTTTCTATGTCTATCTATCCGTCTATTTGTCTATCTGTCTGTGTGTGTCTCTCTCTCTCTTTCTCTTTCTCTTCTCTCTCTTCTCTCTTCCTTTTCTCTCTCTCCCTCTCTCTTTCTCTCCTCCCCTCTCTTCCTTCTCCTCCTCCCCTCCTCCCTCTCTCTCCTTTCTCTCTCCTCTCTCTCCTCCTCCTCTCTTCTCTCTCTCTCTCCTCTCTAAAAGTATTTTTACCATGGCACAACACAAAAGATCTAGCGAGTACCCAACTGAAAACAAGATTAAATTTCAATGAAAAAAAAACTAAACAAACAAATAAAACCAAACTTAACGTGATGCCTGAGACTGCAATTAAAAATTACAACGAAGAAAGTAATGAAGAAAAAATATATAATAACCCAGAAAGGAGTAGAAATTAAAGAAAAAAAAAAAAGGGTTTTGGGGTCGTGGTTGGTTGGGTAGTTGTGTATGGGTGGTCAAGGGATAGCGGGCCTCCGCCCTTCTCCTCTCTCTCTCCTCCCACATAATATCGCCATTATATTCCCCTTTGTCGCCATTGGGCAACTTGGGCTCTTATGAAAGATGGTAACGATGGATTCCACCAATGGCAGCGCCCGAGTATATTAATATGATGACGTCAGCGAACAATCATATTCCCACCAGAGATCAGGAGGTGAACCACGCCGGCCAGTACTTTATCTTAACACAGTCCGTTTCTTCTCCCGCCGAGTGCGTTCGGAAATAGCCGCTGGTGAAGTGGCCATGCCTCGGCGGGCTGGCGGAAACGAATAAGATTAGTCTATGCGGAATATTATTTTCTTGAAGTTCGGCGCGGCAACCGTCCCCGGTGGCCTATATGAAGGATAGATCATAACTCGGCCTCTGATTGGCTGGAGTTATGACGCCGCACCTGACGCCGCCCTCCCATTGGCCGCCGCTGCCGCTGCATCTCAACCCCCTTACGCGTTATTGACTTCGGATCAATTTATTGTAGCTTTATCTGTTTACCCCGCCCGTGCGGCAGGAATAAATAATAAAAACGCGTAATATATTCACAGCGCCGTAAGTGCTCCCTTCTTGACTGACATTTGAGCTGTGGCATTGCTCCTCTCACAGAAAAGTCTAATTCGTTAATCATTAGTTCGGAAACTTTTATTGAAATCTAGTCCGGAGTCGCGAGTAATTAAGTGATATTTAACTCCAACTTTGAAAGAGAGAGAGAAAAAAAAGAGGACATTAAAATCAGAAGAGGTCAGTGGAATTATAAAGGATGAGCCAGCTCGCTTATTGAAAACGGGAGAGAGATAGAGAGAGAGAGAAAACAAAGAGAATCCCAACCACTTAGCAGATATTCATTATATAAATAATTCTCAAACCCCGTGTTTACAAATCCATTTTCTTTCAGAGAGAACGAAGCGCAAGTGGCTTCCCAAACTAATGAAAAAAACACAAAAGATTTTTTCGTCGTTTCCCCTCTAACTTCCCTAAACGAACATCTTTTTATTACCAAACACTAAGAATAAACGTGAAAAATAAAGACAAACATTCGTGCATGATCAAACTGGGTTGCCAAAGAGGGATTTTAGAAATTTTACATAATATATCTCCAGCATTTGGTTTTTCCTTATTATGCAAAGGTTAGGGTATTGATGAGCGGGGGCACTCAAATGTTAACTCAAAGTTCACCTTACCGGCCCCACGTTAACTAAATTATGACCACCACCTCAAGGCTGTCTATTTTATATTACGGGTTTCTTGTGCCTTTAATGTTTTACTGGGTTCGTTGCTTTTATTGCCTGGCTTTATTTATCTCTCTCTCTCTCACTAACTGTCTTATCACTATCTTACTACTGTCTAAGTGCTATCTATTATCCCATCACTATCTCACTATTACTACCTATATACCTCACTATCACCCTCGCTTACTATTACTACCACTATCGCCTCCTTTACCACCATCCTCATATCATTATTACCACCACTAATCGCCTCACCATCACAACCACTACGATCACCACCAATACCACTACGATCACCACCAATACCACTACGATCACCACCAATACCACTACGATCACCACCAATACCACTACGATCACCACCAATACCACTACGATCCACCAATCCACTACGATCACACCACATACCACTACGATACCACCAATACCACTACATACCACTACACCATCACACCACTTTCAACCACAAACCACTCGATCCTATCACCATCCCAACCACTACGACCACCACCATTACAACCACTACGACCACCACCATTACAACCACTACGACCACCACCATTAACCACCACCAGCCTCGTCTCATTACTACCACCACTGGCTGTGGTTCGTACGTTGTGTTGCGTGCTGCCAGCAGTAACAGCCTGGCTGATCAGGCCCTGATCCACCACGAGGCCTGGTCATGGACCGGGCCGCGGGGGGCGCTGACCCCCGGAACACCCTTCAGGTATACCACCACCATCACTACAGTTACCACCATCACTATCACCACCCCATCACTATCACCACCAGCACAACACAACCTCTATCACCACCAGCACAACCACTATCACCACCACCACCATCACTATCACAACCACTATCACAACCACTATCACCACCACTACCACCACTATCACCACCAGCACAACCACTATCACCACCAGCACAACCACTATCACCACCACCACCATCACTATCATCACTAGCACAACCACTATCACCACCATCACTATCATCACCAGCACAACCACTATCACCACCACCATCACTATCATCACCAGCACAACCATTATCACCATCACTATCACCACCAGCACAACCACTATCACCACCACTACCACCACTAAAGCACAACCACTATCACCACCACCACTATCACCACCAGCACAATCACTATCACCACCACCATCACTATCACCACCATCACTATCACCACCAGCACAACCACTATCACCACCATCACTATCACCACCATCACAACCACTATCACCATCACTATCACCACCATCACAACCACTATCACCACCAGCACAACCACTATCACCACCAGCACAACCACTATCACCATCGCAACCACTATCACCATCACTATCACCACCATCACAACCACTATCACCACCATCACAACCACTATCACCACCATCACAACCACTATCACCACCATCACAACCACTATCACCCACCACACAACCACTATCACCACCATCACACACTATCACCACCAGCACAACCACTATCACCACCAGCACAACCACTATCGCCACCATCGCAACCACTATCACCATCACTATCACCACCATCACAACCACTATCACCACCAGCACAACCACTATCACCACCATCACAACCACTATCACCATCACTATCACCACCATCACAACCACTATCACCACCATCACAACCACTATCACCACCATCACAACCACTATCACCACCAGCACAACCACTATCACCACCAGCACAACCACTATCACCACCACTACCACCATATACATGAGGGAACACACTCATCTACGCTTTTGAGAGGGGAGGGGGGTGTGGAGGGAACGAGTGGGGGGTAAGAGAGAGGGGGAGAAAGGAGGGAATGGTCAGTCCGAAAAGGAGGGGAAACGGGGAGATGGAGTAGAGGGGGAGATAGGGGTGGGGAGGATAGGAGGTGAGAGGAAAGAGGGGAGGGGAGAGAGAGAGGGGAGGGGAGAGAGGGAGCGTATCATCAATCAATAACATCTTAGAAGACAACAAGGTCGTATTTGCCACTATTACGTCCTTCAAAATCAACTTTATGACACCCTTCCTCTTAGAGACTTCAAAATCACACCACCTGGACCCTCAAATTTTGACGAATTTAGAGTGGCTCTTTTTGAAATAGAGAAAATAGATCAAAACGTGATGATTCCAATGCTGTCTCTCTCTGTCTCCCTCTATCCCTCTTCCTCTCCTCCTCAGTCTCCCTCCCCTTGCCTTCCTCTATGACTTCTTCTGACCCCCCACCCTCCTTCTCCCACACCCCCACACCCACATCCCAGTCGCCACCCCTACCCCACAAATCCCCCACCATTCCCCCACCATCCCACCCCCTACCACCTCCACCATCAGTTCACTCCAGCAGACCAGTGACCCCTTATCATAGTGTGTGTGAGAGTGCGTGTACTCACCTAATTGTGGTTGCAGGGGTCGAGACTCAGCTCCTGGCCCCGTGAGAGTGCGTGTGTGTGTGTGTGTGTGTGTGAGTGTGTGTGTGTGTGTGTGTGTGTGTGTGTGTGTACTCACCTAGTTGTACTCACCTAGTTGTGGTTGCAGGGGTCGAGACATAGCTCCTGGCCCCGCCTCTTCACTGGTCGCTACTGGGTCACTCTCCCTGCGCCATGAGCTTTATCATACCTCTTCTTAAAGCTGTGTATGGAACCTGCCTCCACTACATCGCTTCCCAAGCTATTCCACTTCCCGACCACTCTGTGATTGAAGAAATACTTCCTAACATCCCTGTGATTCATTTGAGTCTTCAACTTCCAACTGTGTCCCCTTGTTGCTGTGTCCCATCTCTGGAACATTCTGTCTCTGTCCACCTTTTCAATTCCTCTCAGTATTTTATATGTCGTTATCATGTCCCCCCTACCTCTCCTGTCCTCCAGTGTCGTCAGGTCGATTTCCCTTAACCTCTCCTCGTAGGACTTACCCCTTAGCTCCGGGACTAGTCTTGTTGCAAACCTTTGTACTTTCTCTAGTTTCTTTACGTGCTCGGCTAGGTGTGGGTTCCAAACTGGTGCTGCATACTCCAATATGGGTCTAACATACACAGTGTACAGGGTCCTGAACGATTCCTTATTAAGATGTCGGAATGCTGTTCGTAGGTTTGCCAGGCGCCCATATGCTGCAGCAGTTATTTGGTTGATGTGCGCCTCAGGAGATGTGCCTGGTGTTATACTCACCCCCAGATCTTCTTCCTTGAGTGAGATTTGTAGTCTGTGGCCCCCTAGACTGTACTCCGTCTGAGGTCTTCTTTGCCCTTCCCCAATCTTCATGACTTTGCACTTGGTGGGGTTGAACTCCAGGAGCCAATTGCTGGACCAGGCTTGCAGCCTGCCCAGATCCCTTTGTAGTTCTGCCTGGTCCTCGTCCGATTGAATTCTCCTCATCAACTTCACATCATCTGCAAACAGGGACACTTCGGAGTATATTCCTTCCGTTATGTCGTTCACAAATACCAGAAACAGCACCGGTCCTAGGACTGATCCCTGTGGAACCCCACTGGTCACCGGCGCCCACTCTGACACCTCACCACGTACAATGACTCGCTGCTGTCTTCCTGACAGGTATTCCTGATCCTTGGAGTGCCTTCCCTGTTATCCCTGCCTGGTCCTCCAGCTTTGCACTAATCTCCTGTGTGGAACTGTGTCAAACGCCTTCTTACAGTCCAATAAAATGCAATCTACCCACCCCTCTCTCTCTTGTCTTACTGCTGTCACCCTGTCATAGAACTCCAGTAGGTTTGTGACACAGGTGTGTGTGTGTGTACTCACCTATTTGTGGTTGCAGGGGTCGACATAGCTCCTTGCCCCCACCTTTTCACTGATCGCTACTACGTCCTCTCTCCCCCTGCTCCATGAGCTTTATCATACCTCGTCTTAAACTATGTATGGTTCCTGCCTCCACTACATCACTTGTCAGACTATTCCATTTCCTGACAACTCTATGACTAAAGAAATATTTCCTAACATCTCTTTGACTCATCTGAGTCTTCAACTTCCAATTGTGACCCCTTGTTTCTGTGTCCCCTCCTGCCTCTGTCCACCTTATCTATTCCTCGCAGTATTTTGTATGTCGTTATCATGTCTACCCTAACCCTCCTGTCCTGTGTGTGTTTTTATGTGTTGGTGTGTGTGTGTGTGTGTGTGTGTGTGTGTGTGTGTGTGTTTGTGTGGGTGTATGTATGTGGGTGTATATATGTGTGTGTGTTTGTGTGGGTGTATGTATGTGGTGTATATATGTGTGTGTGTGTTTGCTGCGGGAGTCGAGTCTCGGCTCTCTCCTGGCCCCTCTCACTGGTCATACTCTACGTGTGGCCTCAAATGACCCTATCATACCTTTTCTTGAAGCTGTGAGTGGAAACTGCCTCTTTCTTCATCCAAATTGCTCCTCTTCTTGACCATTTCTGACATCAATATGAAGTTTTGGCTGATTCTATATGGATTTCCAGTCAATCTATGTCTGCCGTCTCTAACGTCAGCAGTATCTTGTACGTCGTGGCCATGTCCGCCCTAAATCTCGTAAAGGGTTAATCTTGTAGTGAATCTTTGGACTTTCTCTAATTCGTTTAGATGAGGTTGCATGCTGGTGCTACATGCGTCTGAGAGGTCTAACGTATTTCTAAGAAGTCTGACGTGGGTTTGAGAGGCTTGACGTACGTCTGTAAGGTCTGACATGGGGCTGAGAGGCCTTACATCTGAGAGATCTGACGTACATCGGAGAGGTCTGACGTACGTCTGAGAGGTCTGACGTACGTACATCTGAGAGGTCTGACGTACGTTTGAGAGGTCTGACGCACGTTTGAAAGTTATTTACTGACATTCAGTAGTAGGATGGTGCGTGATATGCTCGGTGTGATGCAAACTTCTAGACCCTAAGCCTTGTCTGGGGAATCTGGGGCTTTAGATACCCCATTTCCTTGGATCAAACAAGATTATCTCTTATTTCAGGCTTTATACTTCCCCGTGAATAACAACAACAACAATAATAATAATAATAATAATAATAATAATAATAATAATAATAATAATAAAAATAAGTGACACAGGAGCAGGTCAGTAACACAGTACTCAACTCCCAGCTAAGGAGCCCTGGGTTCGAACCCTGAGAGTGGTGAGAGGAACGAACAAATCTGCCTCCACTTGCTGCTTCCGTTCTGACACTCCCCACCTTCCAGATTCAACGTCCCCTCACTCCCACCTTCCAGATTCAACGTCCCCTCACTCCCCACCTTCCAGATTCAACGTCCCTCACTCCCCACCTTCCAGATTCAACGTCCCCTCACTCCCCACCTTCCAGATTCAACGTCCCCTCACTCCCCACCTTCCAGATTCAACGTCCCTCACTCCCCACCTTCCAGATTCAACGTCCCCTCACTCCCCACCTTCCAGATTCAACGTCCCCTCACTCCCCACCTTCCAGATTCAACGTCCCTCACTCCCCACCTTCCAGATTCAACGTCCCCTCACTCCCCACCTTCCAGATTCAACGTCCCCTCACTCCCCACCTTCCAGATTCAACGTCCCCTCACTCCCCACCTTCCAGATTCAACGTCCCTCACTCCCCACCTTCCAGATTCAACGTCCCTCACTCCCACCTTCCAGATTCAACGTCCCTCACTCCCCACCTTCCAGATTCAACGTCCCCTCACTCCCCACCTTCCAGATTCAACGTCCCTCACTCCCCACCTTCCAGATTCAACGTCGCCTCACTCCCCACCTTCCAGATTCAACGTCCCTCACTCCCCACCTTCCAGATTCAACGTCCCCTCACTCCCCACCTTCCAGATTCAACGTCCCCTCACTCCCCACCTTCCAGATTCAACGTCCCTCACTCCCACCTTCCAGATTCAACGTCCCTCACTCCCCACCTTCCAGATTCAACGTCCCCTCACTCCCCACCTTCCAGATTCAACGTCCCCTCACTCCCCACCTTCCAGATTCAACTTCCTCTCACTTCCCTCCGTCAGACTCAAGTCTGGACGAACTATTTTCACCTGAATGCTTTCACTGACATTTCTGTGGTCACACTCCAACAGCTCGCAAACATAAATGTCACTCACTCCACTCACGTTAATATAAGAACACACCTGAATCTGATGCTTAATTTTTTTTTAACTTTGTGAGATATATATATATATATATATATATATATATATATATATATATATATATATATATATATATATATATGCAAAAAGATCACAGTAAACAGGTGATATCAAATATACAAGAAAACCACTATGAAAATAGAAGAATTCCAAGCGCATTCCTTGATAATGTATGTAGTCACGAAAACGCTTGGAATTTTTCTATTTTTTCATAGTGGTTGTCTTGCATATATATATATGATGGGGTCCACCCCTGGTGCAAATTGTGGGACCCATAGCCTCGGAGAAGTGGATAAAAAGGCTTCAAGGAAGAATATCTTGATTTCTGCCTGAAGCCATTTGAATATTCCACTTCCCCTACCACCCCATCTTTTCATTCTTTTATACCAATAGGTATATTTTATTACATATTATGGTACAAAAGATTGAATATATATATATATATTTTACAGGGAATCTTATAGACACATCCGTCAGCATTTTGGGGGGAATTTTTTTATCAAAAGTCTTTTTACTGTA
>WNWK01000209.1:132500-182500 GCA_009830355.1 Cherax destructor | reverse complement strand
CTTAGCTCCAGTTCCTCGAATCAATGATCCTTTCCCTGGCAATAAGGAACAAGGGCTGGTAAGCAAGGTAGGCTGTTTTATTATTATTATTGTTGTTGTTATTATTATTATTATTATTATTTATTAATACACCGAGGTAGGGTAACCCGCAAAAAATACTTCCACCATCATTCCTTCAATCACTGTCTTGCCAGAAGTGTGCTGTCGTCACATTATATTAGGCGTTAAACCCGAAGGGGTCAGGGAGGCGAGGTCAGCTGGAGGTGCAACCTGAGCTAGGTCAACAGTCACAATATCAATATAGCTGTTGGTAAGGTGCAGTGTCTGGCTGGACACCTCTGACTGCTGCAATTTAGCCAGATGTCAAACTAGGTCATCTATATTATTGAGGTGGAGGGTAAATATGGTTGATTGGTGGTGGTGTGGTTTTGGTGGTGGTGGTGATGGTGGTGGTGGTGGTGTGGTGGTGTGGTGATGGTTGTGGTGGTGGTGGTGTGCTTGTGGTGTGGTGGTGGTGGTGGTGATGGTGGTGGTGGTGGAGTGGTTGTGGTGGTGGTGGTGTGGTGATGGTGGTGATGGTGGTGGTGGTGGTGGTGTGTGATGGTGGTGGTATGGTGGTGGTGGTGGTGGTGTGGTGGTATGGTGGTGGTGGTGGAGTGTTGTGGTAGTGTGAGTGTGAGTGATGATGGTGATGGTGGTGATGGTAAAAGTGGTATTGTGTGATATGGTAAGTTTATTATTATTTTGTAGTTTTTATTATTATTATTATTATTATTATTATTATTAAAATTATTATTATTAATATTATTAAAGTTATTATTATTATTATTATTAAAGTTATTATTATTAAAGTTGTTATTCTTGTGTTTATTCACTGGCACATTACACATACAGTGTGTGTACTCACCTAATTGTGGTTGCAGGGGTCGAGGCTCAGCTCCTGGCCCCGCCTCTTCGCTGTCCGCTACTGGGTCTCTGCTCTCCCTGCTCCATGAGCTTTATCATGCCTTGTCTTATAACTATGTATAGTTCCTGCCTCCAATGTATCGTTCGCTAGACTATTCCACTTCCTAACTACTCTATGGCTGAAGAAATGCTTCCTAACATCCCTTTGACTCATCTGAGTCTTCAGCTTCCAGTTGTGTCCCCTTGTTTCTGTATTCCCTCTCTGTAACATCCTGTCATTATCTACCTTGTCGGTTCCCTGCAGTATTTTGTATGTCGTTATCATGTCTCCTCTAACCCTTCTGTCCTCCAGTGTTGTTAGTCCTATTTCCCTCAACCTTTCTTCATATGGCATTCCCCTGAGATGTGGAACTAGCCTTGTCGCAAACCTTTGCACTTTCTCTAATTTCTTGACGTGCTTGACCAGGTGTGGGTTCCAGACTGGTGCTGCATACTCTAGTATGGGCCTGACGTACACGGTGTACAGTGTCTTGAACGATTCCTTGTTAAGGTAACGGAACGCTAATCTTAGGTTTGCCAGTCGCCCATATGCTGCGCAGTTATCTTGTTGATGTGTCTCCGGAGACGTGTGTGTTGTTACCATTTTGTCTAGGCTGTCAATTAGACCTGGGTCTGTTGTTATATGTGTGTGTGTATGTGTATGTAAGGGAAACATTTGAAATGTTTCTGTACGTGGATGACTGGTCTGTCGTGAAGTAGGCTTTACCCACTAGGCCACTCGGGGTGTGTGTGTATGTGTGTGTATGTGTGTGTATGTGTGTGTATGTGTGTGTGTATGTGTGTGTATGTGTGTGTATGTGTGTGTATTGTGTGTGTATGTGTGTGTGTATGTGTGTGTGTAGTGTGTGTGTGTATGTGTGTGTGTATGTGTGTGTATGTGTGTGTATGTGTGTGTATGTGTGTGTGTATGTGTGTGTATGTGTGTGTATGTGTGTGTATGTGTGTGTATGTGTGTGTGTATGTGTGTGTGTATGTGTGTGTGTATGTGTGTGTGTATGTGTGTGTATGTGTGTGTATGTGTGTGTATGTGTGTGTATGTGTGTGTGTATGTGTGTGTGTATGTGGTACTCACCTAATTGTACTCACCTATTGTGGTTGCAGGGGTCGAGACTCAGCTCCTGGCCCGCCTCTTCCTGTCTGCTACTGGGTCTCTGCCTCCCTGCTCCATGGCTTTATCATACCTTGTCTTAAAACTATGTATGGTTCCTGCCTCCACTATATCTTTCTCTAGTCCATTCCACTTCCTGACTACTCTGTGGCTGAAGAAATGTTTCCTGACATCCTTTTGACTCATCTGAGTCTTCAGCTTCCAGTTGTGTCCCCTTGTTTCTGTGTTCCCTCTCTGAAACAACCTGTCACTATCTACCTTGTCAATTCCCGCAGTATTTTGTATGTCGTTATCATGTCTCCTCTGACCCTTCTTTCCTCCAGTGTTGTTAGTCCTATTTCCTCAACCTTTCTTCATAAGACAGCCCCCTGAGTTGTGGAACTAACCTTGTCGCAAACCTTTGCACTTTCTCTAGTTTCTTGACGTGCTTGACCAGGTGTGGGTTCCAGACTGGTGCTGCATACTCTAGTATGGGCCTGACGTTAGGTATACAGTGTGTGTGTATGTGTGTGTGTATATGTGTGTGTATGTGTGTGTATGTGTGTGTATGTGTGTGTATGTGTGTGTATGTGTGTGTGTATGTGTGTGTGTGTGTATGTGTGTGTATGTGTGTGTATGTGTGTGTGTGTGTGTGTGTGTGTATGTGTGTGTGTGTTTGGTATAGTAATACTAGAAATATTATTTTGCTGCTTCTCTTCCTCCTTCTTCCTCTTCCTCCTCCTACCATCCTCCTCCTCCTCCTACCATCCTCCTCCTCCTCCTACCATCCTCCTCCTCCAGCAGTGGAGGTGGACACTGCTGCCATGGTCAGTTCGCTGGACCTCCCAGCTTGCCAGACAGTTATTTTGGCGATGCGCTAAATCCGTCCGTCCTGTAGGCTCCTCCATCTCGTTCATCCCCATCCCATCCTTCAGAACGATCCACTATCCAGGAATAGTATGATGCATGGGGCAAGGTGGGGACGGATAGGCGATCCCAGAATACATTTTTGGGGATGATGGGGAGTGGAGGCGACGGTGCTGACGAAGTCTGGGAGAGGCTGCAGGGTGCTTGGTTAGAATTTCAACTGAGAGGCCGACCGAATCAATTTAGTGAAAATGTGCTCCTGGCATACACTCCTGAATCAAAGATGGGTTCTGCTGGTGATGGTGGTGGAGGGAGGGGTGGTAGGAGGTGTTGTTGTGGGGGAGTGGTGGTGGCTGTTGGTGGTGAGTTAAAGGGGGGGGGGTGTTGGGTGTGGTGGTGGTGATGGTTATACTGTGATGGTGTGTGATGATGGTGGTAGCGTGATGGTGGGGTGGTGGTGGTGATGGTGGTGGTAGCGTGATGGTGGGGTGGTGGTGGTGGTGGTAGTGTGATGTGGGTGGTGAGTGGATGCTGGGGTTGGTGATGGTAGTAGTGTGATGCTAGGGTGGGTGGTGATGGTGGTAGTGTAGTGCACTAATACACTTTAATATTAAAGGCAGTGAGACAGAGAGCGGGTCAGAGAGCTAGCTATCAACCCTCACCATCAACACCGTTCTCATCACTACCTAGAAATTTTAAGACAACAATTCTCCAGCAAGTGACATAAATTTATCCTCCTCCCATTTCTGCTGGGAGAACACAGTGACTATATTTACCATGTTGCACAAATCACCGTGCGATCCCATGCTGTTGCACGGGATATTGCAAGTAAATTTGTCTCTTGTCAAAGCCGTAGGTTCTAACGATCTGTGTCTCAGCTCTGCATCTGAGTGACTAACTTCAGTTCAGAATTTCAGAGTAGGTTTTAATGAACTCTGAAACCCAGTCAATCCACACAGAGGTACCACAGGGCTCTGAAACCCAGCCAATCCACACCGGGGTACCCAAGGGAGGCTTCTTTGGTCCCTCGTCATTTAGCAGAAATCTCAATGAGAGAATTTACTTACATTTCATTTTTTTTTATCACGGGGAATTGGACAATTCTGAATAGCCATAAATACCAGAAGCCTTTTTTTTCTCTCTCTCAATCCCCGAACAACGACTTCACTGGAATCGCCACTGACACACCAGGGGTGAGGGACCAACTTTCTAATTACACTCAGCTTAGCAAATGCCAATCAAGTACCATTTAAATGGCCATTAAAAATATGTCCATCCACCAGCCACTGTGAGAGGGACAAGTAAGTGTAGATTATCTATGCACTTTCATGTAATAATAACAACAACAACAACAACAACAACAACAACAAAACAACAACAATAATAATAATAATAATAATAATAATAATAATAATAAATGAAACTACAGATATAGAAAAAAACAAAAAAGAACAATACCGTGACTGAAACAACACACAAATAACCCGAGAGAAACTCTCGACGACGTTTCGGTCCGTCTAGGACCAATCACAAGTCACACTGACAGAAGAGATGGTAGGTGTAATGTTTGTCAGGAAAGAAGCCAAACGTTTCCTGACTCCAGTCTTAGTCATATGATGACCCACAGCTGGAGCTATCGGTCATCTGACCGAAGCCTTCCGCTGGCTAACCGGTCCACCTCTTTAAAAATCATGGTTATGATTATACCCATTAGTACTTAGTTTGACAGACGAGAGTTAGTGAGCCAGTAAATATACAGGCTAGGAGGAGAGGGACGGGAGAAAGAGAGGAAGACAAAGAAGTAGTAGATTAATATGTTATTATTATTATTATTATTATTATTATTATTATTATTATTATTATTATTATTATTATTATTATTATTATTATACAGAATCAGACACCTACATGAAGGGAAAAAGTGTGCAGGAATATCATAGCACCTATCTTACTGCTACTAGTTTTACCACAGTTTAAAACCAGCATTTGATATCGGAACTGTTATCTTACATGAACTAAAGTGAATACTAGTGATAACTTAGTCAGTTGGATAATGGGTTATCTATCAGAGTTTACTCTCTGTTCTCTGACAGCGTTTCAGAGGTAAAACTAAATAGGTGTTCCTAGACACACCACAGGGACGAGTTCTGAGTCCCATGCTATTTAATTAATCATTAATGCTTTTCTAAATACTCTATTTCACCTAAGCCATGATGTCATCAGCGTAGCCAAAAGCTATGCTGACGACATCATGATTCATAGAACAGGGCATAAGAAAAGGATTTCCGTTCTTAACGAAGTAATATGCAATTGACTAGGCCTCATTATGGTCTCAGATAAGGCTAAGACAGTGATGAGCAAGCGTATTGCCTCACCCATCTGTTTGCTGGGTAAATTCATCGGCTGCGTTGATGAGTTCATTGGTGAGCCGAAATCATCATCAATTTAGACACAGTTGTTGTTATAAATTACTGAAAAGTGTGTTTTTTAACCCTCCCTTGTTTGATGCCCTACAAAAACTGATTAATAGCCCTTCTAAAGTTGTTGTTGTTTTGTTGTTCTTGTTGGTGGAGTGGTGCGGTGGTCGGTGGGGCGTAGTGGGGTGTGGTCATGGTAGGGTAGGTGCAGGCAGTGTGGTTGGTAGTCATAATGTAGCTGGTGGTGGTAGGTAGTGGTGGTGGTGGTAATGGTAGTGGTGGTGGTGAGTGGTTCATGGTAACTGGTGGTGGTGGTCATGGTAGCGTGGTCATGGTAGTGGTGGTGGTGGTCATGGTAGTGGTGGTGGTGGTGGTCATGGTAGTGGTGGTGGTGGTAGTGGTGGTGGTGGTCATGGTAGTGGTGGTGGTGGTCATGGTAGTGGTGGTGGTGGTCATGGTAGGTGGTGGTGGTCAATGGGTGGTGGTCATGGTAGGGGTTTTGGTGTGGTGGTCATGCAGGTTGAGTGGGTGGTCATGGTAGTGGTGGTGAAATGGTCACTGGTAAGTGGTGGTGTGGTGGTCATGGTAGGCGTCGAGTGTGGTGGTCATGGAGTAGTGGTGTGGTGGTCATGGTAGTGAGTGGTGGTGGTCAGGGGTAGTGGTGGGAGGGGTTTGGTGGGTGAGTGCAATGGTAGTGGTGAGTCGATGGTAGTGGTGTGGGTGGTGGTCATGGTAAGTGGTACTGGCCTCAAGGAGTGGTCTTGGAGTGGTCAGGTAGGTAGTAAGCAGCTGGAAGTGGTCAGTCTGTCTGCGAAGGTGCGTGACAGTAACGCACCTGCTGGAAGATGGTCACTGGCGATAGTAACTGCAGCTCGCTGAAGATGGTCACGGGGGTTTCCAAAGGGGACAGTAACTGCAGCCTGTGGAAGATGGTCACTGGCAAGTGATAGTAACTGCAGCCTGCTGGAAGATGGTCACTGGAGTGACAGTAACGACTGAAGATGCATGAGTAGTAGCAGCTTGGAAGATGGTCACTGGCAAGTGATAGTAACTGCAGTTTGTGGAAGATGGTCACTGGCAAGTGTAGTAATGCAGCTCTGTGGAAGATGGTTCACTGGTAAGTGATAGTAACTGCAGCTCTGCTGGAAGATGGTCACTGGTAAGTGACAGAACTGCACTCTGCTGGAAGATGGTCACTGGCAAGTGATAGTAACTGCAGCTCTGCTGGAAGATGGTCACTGGCAGTGAAGTAACTGCAGCTCTGCTGGAAGATGGTCACTGGCTAAGTGATAGTAACTGCAGCTCTGCTGGAAGATGGTCACTGGCAAGTGATAGTAACTGCAGCTCTGCTGGAAGATGGTCACTGGTAAGTGATAGTAACTGCAGCTCTGCTGGAAGATGGTCACTGGCAAGTGATAGTAACTGCAGCTCTGCTGGAAGATGGTCACTGGCAAGTAAGTAACTGCAGCTCTGCTGGAAGATGGTCACTGGAAGGATGTAACGAAGTAAGATGCACTGTGATTACTCAGCTCTGCTGGAAGATGGTCACTGGCAAGTGATAGTAACTCGCTCTGCTGGAAGACATAGTGCTGCGCTTGGAAGATGGTCACTGGAAGTGATCAGTAACTTCAGCTCTGCTGGAAGATGGTCACTGGAAGTGATAGTAACTGCAGCTCTGCTGGAAGATGGTCACTGGAAGTGATAGTAACTGCAGCTCTGAGTGCTGTGATAGTATGGCTGTTGAGTGGTCTGGTAAGTGATAGTAACTGCAGCTCTGCTGGAAGATGGTCACTGGTAAGTGAAGTAACTGCAGCTCTGCTGGAAGATGGTCACTGGCAAGTGACAGTAATCTGCAGCTTGCTGGAAGATGGTCACTGAGTGGAACTGCAGCTGCTGAAGATGGTCACTGGCAGTGATAGTAACTGGCTCTGCTGGAAGATGGTCACTGGTAAGTATAGTAACTGCAGCTCTGCTGGAAGATGGTCACTGGTCATAGTGGTAGTAACTGCAGCTCTGCTGGAAGATGGTCACTGGTAAGTGATAGTAACTGTCAGCTCTGCTGGAAGATGGTCACTGGCAAGTGATCAGTAACTGAGCTCTGCTGGAAGATGGTCACTGGAAGTGACAGTAACTGCAGCTCTGCTGAAGATGGTCACTGGCAAGTGACAGTAACTGCAGCTCTGCTGGAAGATGGTCACTGGCAAGTGATAGTAACTGCAGCTCTGCTGGAAGATGGTCACTGGTAAGTGAAGTAACTGCAGCTCTGCTGGAAGATGGTCACTGGCAAGTGAAGATGGTCCTGGAAGTGCAGTAATGCATCTGAGTGCCTGGAAGTGGTACTGCAGTTTGAAGTCCTGGAAGTGAAGTAATCACTTGCTGGAAGATGGTCTGGAATGAGTAATGAGTCTGCTGAAGATGGTCCGGAGTGAAGTAACTGCACTCTGCTGGAAGATGGTCACTGGAAGGATTAACTGCAGCTCTGCTGGAAGATGGTCACTGGAGTGAAGTAACTCACTCTCTGGAAGATGGTCACTGAAGTGAAGTAACTCACTTGCTGGAGATGGTCCTGGAAGGATAGACTCAGTCTGTGGAAGATGGTCTGGAAGTGAGTAATGCATCTGAAGTGATGGATATGAACTGCACTTGCTGAAGATGGTCACTGGAAGTGAAGTAACTCAGCTCTGGAAGAGGTCATGGAAGTGAAGTAACTGCATCTGCTGGAAGATGGTCTGGAAGTGAAGTAACTGCAGCTCTGCTGAAGATGGTCCTGGAGGAGTAGCAGCCTCTGGAAGATGGTCACTGGAAGTGAGAACTGCAGCTTGCTGGAAGATGGTCACTGAAGTGAAGTAACTACTCTGTGGAGATGGTCACTGGAAGTGAAGTAACTGCAGCTCTGCTGGAAGATGGTCACTGGAAGTGAAGTAACTGACTCTGCTGGAGATGGTCACTGGAAGTGAAGTAACTGCAGCTCTGCTGGAAGATGGCACTGGTAAGAAGTACTGCACTTGCTGGAAGATGGTCTGGAAGTGACAGTAACTGCAACTTGCTGGAAGATGGTCACTGGTAAGTGAGAAGAGTCCTGGAAGATGGTCACTGGAACTGATAAGATCAGTCTGCTGGAAGAGGTCACTGGAAGTGATAGTAACTGCAGCTCTGCTGGAAGAGTGCTGGTAAGTGATAGTAACTGCAGCTCTGCTGGAAGATGGTCACTGGTAAGTGAAGTAACTGCAGCTCTGCTGGAAGATGGTCGGAAGTGAGAACTGCAGCTCTGCTGAGAGTCACTGGAAGTAAGTAACTGCAGCTCTGCTGGAAGATGGTCCTGGAAGGATGTAACTGCAGCTCTGCTGGAAGATGGTCACTGGTAAGTGACAGTAACTGCTCTGTGGAAGAGGTCACTGGTAAGTGATAGTAACTGCAGCTCTCTGGAAGATGGTCACTGGTAAGTGACAGTAACTGCATCTCTGCTGGAAGATGGTCACTGGCAAGTGATAGTAACTGCAGCTCTGCTGGAAGATGGTCACTGGTAAGTGACAGTAACTGCAGCTCTGCTGGAAGATGGTCACTGGTAAGTGACAGTAACTGCATCTCTGCTGGAAGATGGTCACTGGCAAGTGATAGTAACTGCAGCTCTGCTGGAAGATGGTCACTGGCAAGTGACAGTAACTGCAGCTCTGCTGGAAGATGGTCACTGGTAAGTGATAGTAACTGCAGCTCTGCTGGAAGATGGTCACTGGTAAGTGACAGTAACTGCAGCTCTGCTGGAAGATGGTCACTGGTAAGTGACAGTAACTGCAGCTCTGCTGGAAGGACACCTTTGATGTCGTAGCTGATGAACCTTTAATGGAATACTGGACCATATTCTCATTGTCTTACTGAAGTCTGCCAGCTCAGACTGACACTGCTGAAGTCTGCCAGCTCAGACTGACACTACTGAAGTCTGCCAGCTCAGGCTGACACTACTGAAGTCTGCCAGCTCAGACTGACACTACTGAAGTCTGCCAGCTCAGACTGACACTGCTAAAGTCTGCCAGCTCAGACTGACACTACTGAAGTCTGCCAGCTCAGACTGACACTGCTAAAGTCTGCCAGCTCAGACTGACACTACTGAAGTCTGCCAGCTCAGACTGACACTGCTGAAGTCTGCCAGCTCAGACTGACACTACTGAAGTCTGCCAGCTCAGACTGACACTGCTAAAGTCTGCCAGCTCAGACTGACACTACTGAAGTCTGCCAGTTCAGACTGACACTGCTGAAGTCTGCCAGCTCAGACTGACACTGCTGAAGTCTGCCAGCTCAGACTGACACTGCTAAAGTCTGCCAGCTCAGACTGACACTGCTGAAGTCTGCCAGTACAGGCTGACACATTTTAAGACCTTGTATGTGGCCCATCCTTCGTGATGGAATATGACAGGAACACATAGCTAGCTTTTGTTCCCACTGTGTAATTATCATATATAATTACATGATAATTACGCAGGTACGCAATTCCAAGGCCATGTTGTACTTGGCCGTGACTTTACTCTCAAGACAAACACGGGGGGAAAGGTAATTTTTTCTTTACCCATATATGTTCTTCATCAAGATTTTTTTTTTCAACGAACCGGCCTAAAAACAACAACTAAAGTTTTACTTTCTAAATTTAGTAATTTATACAGAAGGGGGTTACTAACCCCTTGCTCCCGGCATTTTAGTCGTCTCTTACGCATGGTTTACGGAGGAAGAATTCAAAATCTGTATGAGTTAAATCACCTGTATAGGCGACGTCTAGGCGAGTATAGATAGGAAGAGTGTCTGTTTTGATCTCGGCGGACGGAGGATCAAGCCTCCACCACGTCTTGCGCTGATATGGATTTAGCGCTGAACATGAATTGTAAAATGAAAAAATATCTAAAAATCAACAGCATAACAACAATAAGCCAGAGAGTAAAGAACCATAACAGCTGGTTATACACGTCAGTCAACAGCTGGTTATACACGTCAGTCAACAGCTGGTTATACACGTCAGTCAACAGCTGGTTATACACGTCAGTCAACAGCTGGTTATACACGTCAACAGCTGGTGACTTGACGTGTACTTAAACAGCTGTCAGTACACTTAATTCACTTATTACCTGAGAGATGAATAAAATAATGATCTTTTGATGTTGTATTATGATAATCACCATACTCTCTTTATTCTTATATATATATATATATATATATATATATATATATATATATATATATATATATATATATATATATATATATATATATATATATATATGTATGTAATGTATTCGCAATGAAAAAACGGAGAAAGTGAAATAGTACTTTATGTAGAGAAAATGAGTCTCCTCCGTGGTGTAACGGTTGATGATTATCTCTCTCACTCTCTCTCTCTCTTCTCTCTCTCTCTCTCTCTCTCTCTCTCTCTCTCTCTCTCTCTCTCTCTTCTTCTCTCACTCTCCTCTCCCTACACCTGACCTGGGATAATTGCCCTCTAATTTGGAATGTTTGGTTGTAATCTGAAAGCCGACTTAAAGTAGGTGAGCACTGCATGTGTTGTAATAAGGGGTTCGTTAGCTGATCGTACCATTTGTTTTCTTTACATGCCTGTAGTGCCATGTGAGTGGGAGTGGTGAGTAAGTGAGTTGACCTCTATGATCTGATGTATTCCATACTAGTCTGATCTAGTGATGTATCTGATAGTGGTAGTATATTTGAATGGTCCTTCATCCTGCTCTCCTCTCTTCTTCTCTCTTCCCCTCTCTCTCCTCCTCTCTCTCCTGAGAGTGAATGCAGTTAGTCTATGAGTGTCGTGAAGTATTGTCATCTAATGAGGTGGATTAATGGGTTGTAATCTGAAACGATTGATTGTAGTGAGTGATGTAGTTGTTAAATTTTCGGTTGCAGTGCTACAGTAGTTTGAAAGTGATGTGAGGTATAGTGTGAGGTGATGAGTGGTGAAGTGGATGAGGTGAGTGGAGGTGTGCAGTAGTGGAGGTGAGAGAGTTGTAGTGGAGTTTGATAGGATGGAAGGTGATGGAGTGTGATGTGTGGTGAAGTGGAGTGTGGTGAAGTGAGTTGAGTGAATGAGTGTGAAGTGAAGTGGATGTGAAGTGAAGTGGAGGTGTGAGGTGAAGTGGAGGTGTGAGGTGAAGTGAGGTGTGAGTAAAGTGGAGGTGTGAGGTGAAGTGGAGTGTGAGGTGAAGTGGAGGTGTGAGGTGAAGTGGAGGTGTGAGGTGAAGTGGAGTGTGAGGTGAAGTGGAGTGGAGGGTGAAGTAGGTGTAGGTGAAGTGGAGGTGTGAGGTGAAGTGGAGGTGTGAGGTGAAGTGGAGGTGTGAGTGAAGTGGAGGTGTGAGGGTGAAGTGGAGGTGTGAGGTGAAGTGGAGGTGTGAGGGTGAAGTGGAGGTGTGAGGTGAAGTGGAGGTGTGAGGTGAAGTGGAGGTGTGAGGGTGAAGTGGAGGTGTGAGGGTGAAGTGGAGGTGTGAGGTGAAGTGGAGGTGTGAGGGTGAAGTGGAGGTGTGAGGTGAAGTGGAGGGTGAGTGGTGAAGTGGAGGTGAGGTGAAGTGGAGGTGTGAGAGTGAAGTGGAGGTGTGAGGGTGAAGAGGAGGTGTGAGAGTGAAGTGGAGGTGTGAGGGTGAAGTGGAGGTGTGAGGGTGAAGTGGAGGTGTGAGGTGAAGTGGAGGTGTGAGGTGAAGTGGAGGTGTGAGGGTGAAGTGGAGGTGTGAGGTGAAGTGGAGGTGTGAGGGTGAAGTGGAGGTGTGAGGGTGAAGTGGAGGTGTGAGGGTGAAGTGGAGGTGTGAGGGTGAAGTGGAGGTGTGAGGGTGAAGTGGAGGTGTGAGGGTGAAGTGGAGGTGTGAGGGTGAAGTGGAGGTGGGGGAGTGAAGTGGAGGTGTGAGGGTGAAGTGGAGGTGTGAGGTGGAAGATGGAGGTGTGAGGGTGAAGTGGGTGAGGTGGTGGAGGTGGTGAAGTGGAGGTGTGAGGGTGAAGTGGAGGTGTGAGGGTGAAGTGGAGGTGAGTGAAGAGGGTGAGAAGTGGAGGTGTGAGGGTGAAGTGGAGGTGTGAGGGTGAAGTGGAGGTGTGAGGGTGAAGTGGAGGTGTGAGGTGAAGTGGAGGTGTGAGGGTGAAGTGGAGGGTGTGAGGGTGAAGTGGAGGTGTGAGGGTGAAGTGGAGGTGTGAGGGTGAAGTGGAGGTGTGAGGGTGAAGGGAAGTGGAGGGTGAAGTGGAGGTGTGAGTGAAGTGGAGGTGTGAGGGTGAAGTGGAGGTGTGAGGGTGAAGTGGAGGTGTGAGGTGAAGTGGAGGTGTGAGGGTGAAGTGGAGGTGAGTAGGATGGAGGGTGAAGTGGAGGTGTGAGGGTGAAGTGGAGGTGTGAGGGTGAAGTGGAGGTGTGAGGGTGAAGTGGAGGTGTGAGGGTGAAGTGGAGGTGTGAGGGTGAAGTGGAGGTGTGAGGGTGAAGTGGAGGTGTGAGGGTGAAGTGGAGGTGTGAGGGTGAAGTGGAGGTGTGAGGGTGAAGTGGAGGTGTGAGGGTGAAGTGGAGGTGTGAGGTGAAGTGGAGAGTGTGAGGGTGAGAAGTGGAGGTGTGAGGGTGAAAGTGGAGGTGATGGAGGTGAAGTGGAGGTGTGAGGGTGAAGTGGAGGTGTGAGGGTGAAGTGGAGGTGTGAGGGTGAAGTGGAGGTGTGAGGGTGATGGAGGTGTGAGGTGAAGTGGAGGTGTGAGGTGAAGTGGAGGTGTGAGGGTGAAGTGGAGGTGTGAGGGGGTGTGAAGTGGAGGTGTGAGGGTGAAGTGGAGGTGTGAGGGTGAAGTGGAGGTGTGAGGGTGAAGTGGAGGTGTGAGGGTGAAGTGGAGGTGTGAGGGTGAAGTGGAGGTGTGAGGGTGAAGTGGAGGTGTGAGGGTGAAGTGGAGGTGTGAGAGTGAAGTGGAGGTGTGAGGGTGAAGTGGAGGTGTGAGAGTGAAGTGGAGGTGTGAGGGTGAAGTGGAGGGTGAGGAGTGAAGTGGAGGTGTGAGGGTGAAGTGGAGGTGTGAGGGTGAAGTGGAGTGTGGGAGGAGGTGTGAGGGTGAAGTGGAGGTGTGAGGGTGAAGTGGAGGTGTGAGGTGAAGTGGAGGTGAGGGTGAAGTGGAGGGTGAGGTGATGAGGTGTGAGGTGAAGTGGTGAGGGTGAAGGAGTGAAAGTGGGTGAGTGGTGAGGTGGGTGAAGTGGAGGTGTGAGGGTGAAGTGGAGAGGAGTGTGAGGGTGAAGTGAGGTGAGGGTGAAGTGAGGTGGGTGAAGTGGAGGTGTGAGGGTGAAGTGGAGGTGTGAGGGTGAAGTGGAGGTGTGAGAGTGAAGTGGAAGCCCCGGAGTTACTGCTGTGTGAGGTAAACTCTAATTGTTGTTAGGTGATTTGGGTATGGGGTGAGGGAGAGGGGTGAGGGTGATGGGTGAGGGAGAGGGGTGAGGGGAGTTGTGAGGGGAAGGGGATGAGGAGGGAGGGAAACGAGTGAAAAACAGAGAAAAGAGGGGCAAAGAGTTTGTGGCACCAATCATCACATGAACCTCTCCACTATGTGGCACCAATCATCACATGAACCTCTCCACTATGTGGCACCAAACATCACATGAACCTCTCCACTATGTGGCACCAAACATGACGAGACTGTTAGAAAAACACTTAGAAAACATCAACATTGATTGTTCTAATATTTGATAAATGTTACTGATCACATGATGGTGAAGAGTGATGTTGTTCATCACCTGATGGTGAAGGGTGATACTGTTCATCACATGATGAATAACATCACCCTTCACCATCATGTGATGATAAATACCTTCAATCTTTGTGATAATATACTTCACCATCATGTATTATCATCATGATGGTGAAGGTGATGTTATTCATGTGATTTTATTCAACACATGATGGTGAAGGGTGATACTATTCATCACATGATGGTGAAGAGTGATGTTATTCATCATATGATGGTGAAGGGTGATGTTATTCATCACAGCACTTTATTTATATCGCCCTTGCGTATGGCCATCATCCACTTACCTCAATAATATCTCCTCTCACACTGTATCTCTACAGTGTGAAGATTCAAGGGCCTAAGTTTATCTTCACATGGGAAATCCCTTATACAGTGAGTAATCATCTTTGCCATCCTTCTATGCATGTTCTCCAGTGAATTAATATCTTTCTGTAGTAATTAGATCAAAACTGAGCAGCATAATCTGGATGAGGCTTCACTAGTGATGTATAGAACTGTAAAATAACTTTTGGACTCCTGTTACTTATATGTCTTGATATAAATCCAAATAATCTGTTAACCTTATTGCGCACACTTAGGCACTGTTGTCTTGGTTTTAGATTTCTGTTTACCATGACTCCCAAGTCTTTTTCTCATTCTGTATGTCCAAGCTCCACGTAACCTGCCTTTTAAATACGAGGGTTATTTTTTTCCTTCCTAAGGACTTGGGCTTTACACTTGTCCACACTGAGCTGCATTTGCCACTTTTCAGACCAAGATATTAATTTGTCTAAATCCTCTGGAGTTCATGAGTGTCCTCAGAATCAATCATTCGGCCGGTTTTTGTGTCAGCGAATTTACACATGTCACTTGTAATTGCTTCATAAAGGTCATTAATGTAAATTATGAACAGCAATGGGCCTAAAACTGATCCTTGTGGAACGCCATTATTGACCAGTGCCCATTAAGACTTGACCCCATTAATGCAAACTCTCTGCTGTCTATTGGTAAGCCTCTATCAATGTTAAAACTTTATATCCTATACCATGAGCTGCCACTTGTCTTAAGAGTCTTTTGTAAGGTACTCTATCGAAGGCTTTACTAAAATCCAAATAAATATCATATTATTAATCATTGTCTACTGCCTCAAATGCTTTATTGAAGAACGTCAGTAAAATTATCAGGCAGGAACGACCTCTCGTGAATCCATGCTGAGACTCATTAATTAAATTATGCCTATCAAGGTGATTAATAATGAAATCAGCTATAATTGATTCTAATAACTTGTCTAATATAAATGTCAGGCTTACTGGACGGTAATTTGATGGAATGGACTTATCCCCTGATTTAAATAAAGGAATTACATTAGCCATCTTTCACATCTGTGGCACAATACCGGTTTGGATGGACGCATTAAACACACTCGTTAGCGGCTGACTTAGTTCCAACTTGCATTCTTTCAGTACATTTGAAAATAATTCATCTGGACCTGAATAATTATTAATTGCTGGGATATCATTTATGTCTTCTTGTGTAAAGACTGTCTAGAAATATTCATTAAAAAGATAACACAATTCTGATTCATTATCATATATCTGTTCAACCCCAGTTCTCAGTGTCCTATTTCTTGCCAGATTTTGTCCCATACACTTGAAAGAACCGTTTTGGATTCGTCTGTGATTCATTAGCAATGTTTCTAATTACTTTTTTTACCTCTCATATAAAGTGAACGTATCGGTCAGTAAGGTTAACCTCTCCTCTTTTGATGCGCCTTTATATGCCTATTTTTATCTCCTAATAGATGCTTTAGTCTCCTATTCCATGGGATCATTCGTATTTGACATAATTTCTCTCTGGGGAATATATATACTCTGAGCACGTTGTACATTATTAAGAAAAGTCATAAACGCAGATCCCGTCGTTATCGTAAGTACGATCAACGTCAATAAAATCATTAGGTAGATTACCCCAGTCGAGACTAGACAGTTGTTCCCATTATGAGCGGCAGGACGATAATTGGGGACTTCTACTGCGAATAACACAAAATTATGTGCTCACAATATGTTTTTTTCAAATTTGGTTTCGATCCATGTCTCATAGACCATATCTCTGTAATATCTCAACACTCCCTTAGTCTCGTACTCCCAGGTATTATTAAAGATAATTTGGGTTATTTGCTGCGAGTTCTTCAGTGAACTCCAGATTATTTACGAGGGTTTCATTATTTGACAAGACGAACAAATTATTCCCTCCGGTAGGCTCTGTTACACACTGTTTCAGAAAGCAGTCCTGAACTAATTCCACGAAGTCACTGGACTCCAGATTACCGGACAAAGAAGTCCAGTCAATTTGACTCAAGTTTAAATCTCGTACTATCACTACGCTATCGTGTCTAGAAACCCTAACAATTTCGTCCCATAGACTGTCTCCCTCTATCGTTTTCTAAGCCTGTAGGTCGGTATATTACACCTAAAATTCGTTTTTCATGACTTTCTAGAAATTCTACTCAAACAGATTCTGTGACAAATCCATCTATTTGTATATCTGTTTTTATGCAACAATTTAAAATTTCTTGTACATTTAATGCTACTCTACCCCCTTTCCCGTAATTTCCGTCTATATGGAACAACTTAAACCTTTGAATGTGGCACTCAGCAATCATGTGCTGACTCTCTCTCAATTATACCATGTTTCGGTTAGTGCAATAACATCAATGTTTACCTCACACGCTACCAAACGTAATTCATTAATTTTATTCCTGCTGCTTCGACTATTAGTATATAATATATTTTTTCTACTACACCTTTTTCCTACTTAGCTTTTCTTATCTACAATTTCTGTTATCATAATCACCCAATGTTACTTGATAACTGTTATTCTTGACGTTCATTAATATCAAAGCCTAAATCAACATCTCCACACTCCGTATTTTTCCCTTGCTAAACCCAAACTAATCCTGTTTAAGGCCTTAACAACACCCTCAAGCGAGAACACCCACACCTGCCCTGGATAAGTGAACCCCATCCCTGGCATACATGTCCAGGCTCCACAAGTGGCTTCTTCAGCCACTTGCAGTGAAATATTTCCTGTTGGTATCGCCATACCATTTTTTACTTTTAATGTTTAGGTGTTAGGAGGAAGCATATATAACTTGTGTCACATCTTTAATGGCACCCCAGTAAGGACGAGTTGACGAATTTAAACACATCTGTAACACTGGGAAATCCTTTTCGTCAATAAATTTTCCTTGCGATAGGGTAGTCGATGAATGAAAAACTCTGCCTAGTAGGGTAATTGAAGCTGAAACCTTGGGTAGGTTAGATAAATACATGGATGAGAGGGGGTTGGATTTGAGTGGGACTTTCACACGAGTTAACTATCGAAGCTTATTCATTGGGTAACAGTGAAAAAAATATTGGTTGGTCAAATATGTTTGTTAGTGGGTTTGAGTTTGAGTAAGACCTGCCTAGTATGGTTCAGTAGACCTTCCGCAGTGTTCCCCCCTTTCTTAATAGGTGACACAGTACTCACCTATTTAAGAAAGGAGGAACACAGCAACATGCCTACTGGCCCATACTTAGCAGGTCCTTTGTGGTTGCAAGAGTCGAGAGTCTTAGCTCCTGGCCCCGCCTCTTCGCTGGTCTCTACTAGGCCCACTCTCTCCCTGTTCCAAGACCCTTATCATAGTGTTCAACATCTCAACCATCAGTCAAGACTAACACCTGAGTTAGATAACAGCTCTACGCTGGTGAGCTGAGGCAAGATAACAGCTCTACGCTGGTGAGCTGAGGCAAGATAACAGCTCTACGCTGGTGAGCTGAGGCAAGATAACAGCTCTACGCTGGTGAGCTGAGGCAAGATAACAGCTCTCGCTGGTGAGCTGAGGCAAGATAACAGCTCTACGCTGGTGAGCTGAGGCAAGATAACAGCTCTACGCTGATGAGCTGAGGCAAGATAACAGCTCTACGCTGGTGAGCTGAGGCAAGATAACAGCTCTACGCTGGTGAGCTGAGGCAAGATAACAGCTCTACGCTGGTGAGCTGAGGCAAGATAACAGCTCTACGCTGGTGAGCTGAGGCAAGATAACAGCTCTACGCTGGTGAGCTGAGGCAAGATAACAGCTCTACGCTGGTGAACTGAGGCAAGGTAAAAGCTCTACGCTGGTGAGCTGAGGCAAGATAACAGCTCTACGCTGGTGAGCTGAGGCAAGATAACAGTTCTACGCTGGTGAGCTGAGGCACGATAACAGCTCTACGCTGGTGAGCTGAGGCAAGATAACAGCTCTACGCTGGTGAGCTGAGGCAAGATAACAGCTCTACGCTGGTGAGCTGAGGCAAGATAACAGCTCTACGCTGGTGAGCTGAGGCAAGATAACAGCTCTACGCTGGTGAGCTGAGGCAAGATAACAGCTCTACGCTGGTGAGCTTAGGCAAGATAACAGCTCTATGCTGGTGAGCTGAGGCAAGATAACAGCTCTACGCTGGTGAGAGGCAAGATAACAGCTCTACGCTTGTGAGCTGAGGCAAGACAACAGCTCTACGCTGGTGAGCTGAGGCAAGATAACAGCTCTACGCTGGTGATCTGAGGCAAGACAACAGCTCTACGCTGGTGAGCTGAGGCAAGACAACAGCTCTACGCTGGTGAGCTGAGGCAAGATAACAGCTCTACGCTGGTGAGCTGAGGCAAGACAACAGCTCTACGCTGGTGAGCTGAGGCAAGATAACAGCTCTACGCTCTTGAGCTGAGGCAAGATAACAGCTCTACGCTGGTGAGCTGAGGCAAGACAACAGCTCTACGCTGGTGAGCTGAGGCAAGACAACAGCTCTACGCTGGTGAGCTGAGGCAAGATAACAGCTCTACTCTTCAAAGCACAAGACTGAAGGAATTTTTAAACACTTCTCCCGAACGTAAGTAAATGGCCACTTAAAAAAAAAAAGATTGTATATTTACAAAAAGAGCTAAATCCGTATGGGTTATTCAGCACAAGGAGTGGTGGAGGCTCGATCATCCGTCCGCTTTCTAAGAAAATAGAGAGAACAGATTTGCGCGGATGATGATAGAGAAGAGGAAGGTGACAGACTCTGTTAGGACCACTAATTGTATATCGTAGCTCCTCTCTGAGGGGGTAATATTTACCGCTGATTTAATTGGAAATGCCTTCTGGGCGCTCCCTGAAAGCATACACACAAACATATACACACATGCTCACAGGAAGTGGAACAAAGCTTTAGATTGAGGTAGTGGAGGCAGGATGCCCATACGTGGCTTTAAGAAGAGGTTTGATAAGGCTCTTGGAGAAGAGAGAGTGGACCTAGTAGCGACTAACAGCGAAGAGGCTGGGCCAGGAGCTGTGAATCGACCCTGCAATTACATATAGGTGAGTACAAACACACACACACACACATATACACACGCACACACACACGCACACACACTCACACAAACACACACATACACACACACACACATACACACACACATACATAGTTTTAAGACGAGGTTTGATAAAGCTCAAGGAGCAGGGAGAGAGAGGACCTAGTAGCAATCAGTGAAGAGGCGGGGCCAGGAGCTATGACTCGACCCCTACAACCACAACTAGGTGAGTACACACACAAACACACACACACACACAGAGACACACACACACACACACACCTGACGACACTAGAGGACAGGAGGGTTAGGGGAGACATGATAACGACATATAAAATACTGCGAGGAATAGATAAGGTGGACAGAGACAAGATGTTCCAGAGAGGGGACACAGAAACAAGGGGTCACAATTGGAAGTTGAAGACTCCTATGAGTCAAAGGGATGTTAGGAAGTATTTCTTAAGTCATATTGTTGTCAGGAAGTGGAATAGCTTAGAAAGCGACATAGTGGAGGCAGGAACCATACATAGTTTTAAGACGAGGGAGGTTTGATAAAGTTCATGGAGCAGGGAGAGAGAGGACCTAGTAGCAATCAGTGAAGAGGCGGGGCCAGGAGCAATGAATCGACCCCTGCAACCACAAATAGGTGAGTACAAATAGGTGAGTACACACACACTTCATCCAACTCCCCACCAGTCTATTTATTCAACCATCCACTCCTTTATCCATCCTTTCACCTATCCACCCAACATCTATCTCTTTAATTTACCTATCCTTCCATTTACCCCACAATCCATCCCATCAACTCACCCACCAAACACCCTATCCACTCCCCATCCTTCTCTTTGTACGTCCACCGATCCATCCCCCTTCAACCTATCCACCACCCACCCATCCACCTATCCCTGCTCCCTCCGTCTGCGTATTCCGTCTTGGGTCTGTTAAGGGTCGTATTAATTCCATTACGGACCAGTTCCTCGCTACATTAATATGCACATCAGATCTGTGAGTGATTACATTCCGCTGTATGGGAGGGCGGGTCGGAATAGGAGGGAGGAAGAGGAGGGTGGAAGAGGAGGGTGGAAGAGGGCAGGAGGAGAGAAGAGGACGAGGAAAAGGGGGAAGAAGAGAGGTTAATAGGGCAGGATGAGGCGGTGGGGGAGAAGACGAAGAAGAGGAGGAGGGAGAGATAAGAGGACGATGAATAAAGGAGGAAGAGGAAGAGTAAGAGGAATAGGAGGAAGAGGAAGAGTAAGAGGAATAGGAGGAAGAGAGGAGGGAGGAAAGGAAAGAGTGCAGGATGATGAGGAGGAAGTGGGAAAGAAGAGGAACAGATGTAGAGGAAGAATGCAGAAAGAAGAGGGGGAAAAGAGAGAAGAGCGGAATAAAAGAGGAAGGGAAAGAAGAAGAGTGAAAGAGAAAGAGGAAGAAGAGGAAAAGGAAGAAGTAGAGGGGAGTAACGTACCATCATCCATCCCCATTAACACCTAACCCTAACCATTCCCCATTAACACCTAACCCCACCCATTCCCCATTAACCATTTACTCCCGGTCCCCAAAGTCCCCTCCTCCTCCTCCATTCCCCACTGGTGACACTCCATTGGGTAGTCTCTGCTGTTCCTATTCACTCCATTTCTCTTATTCCATTTTCATTTCCCCTCAATTCGTCGCCTCTCCCCTCACTCCATCTCTTCCCCTCCCCTTACCTTCTCCCCCTCCCTAGCTCCGACCAGTACTCTATTTTTTAAAGACTTTCTATCCCTTTAAGCTATCCCTTTAAACTATCCCTTTAAACTATCCCTTTAAACTAACCATTTAAACCATCCCTTTAAACTATTCATTTAAACTATCCCTTTAAACAACCTTTTTAAACTATCCCTTTAAACTATCCATTTAAACTACCTCTTGAAACTACCCCTTTAAACTATCCATTTAAGCTACCCCTTTAAACTATCCCTTTAAACTTTCCCTTTAAACTATCCCTTAAAACTATCCCTTAAAACTATATCTCAAAAACTTACTCTTTTAACTCCTGTCGTATCTCTCCTACATCTCTATTCCCTCCCTATCCCAGTCCCCCTCTCCATTCCTTTCCTGTCGACACCCACCTATCCCTCCATTTCCTCCCTATCCACCCGTGTACTGAAACGATTTGCTTTCTACGTTTAGCCCCTTTCGCACCTCCACTGAATTCAGATAAACCGCTTAATATGTCACCTTATTTTTAATCGCTATTCTGAGCGCTCGGTCCGCCGTACCGGGGTGAAGTGGTGATGGTACCGTGGTGGACTGGTGAAGGTACTAGGGGGAGGTTCTCTCGTTGTACCGGGAGGTATATTGGAGTTGGACATGTAAGGGGGTATCGTGTAGGCCGAGGGTGGTATCGTTCAGGATCGGCAATGGTATTGTTGAAAACTGAAAGTGGTATCAATGAGGACTGGGAATGGTATCGTTGAAGACTGGGAATGGTATCGTTGAAGACTGGGAATGGTATCGTTGAAGACTGGGAATGGTATCGTTGAGGACTGGGAATGGTATCATTGAAGACTAGGAATGGTATCGTTGAGGACTTTGAAAGGTATCGTTGAGGATTGGGAATGGTATCGTCTAGGGTCTTTAGAGCAGTAGGGGTATCGATTAGGACCAGGAAGGTATCGTTTTAGGGCCGTCAGGCCGTATGGGTATTGTTTACGACCGGGAGCGGTGGTACCGTTTAGAACCAGGAAGTGTGTGACACTGCTTGCATATCTGGACTTCGTGTTACGTCCTTTTCACGACGTTCACGATCCAGGAAATGACAAGGTCTCTCGAAATGACCGCCTGTGCTTCCTGGAACACCATCTGGAGTACTTCAAGGGAACAGCATCTTGAGAATACCATCTGGAGTACTTCAAGAGAACAGCATCTGGAGTACTTCAAGGGAACAGCATCTGGAGTACTTCAAGGGAACAGCATCTGGAGTACTTCAAGAGAACAGCATCTGGAGTACTTCAAGAACAGCATCCGGAGTACTTCAAAAGAACAGCATCTGGAGTACTTCAAGGGAACAGCATCTGGAGTACTTCAAGGGAACAGCATCTGGAGTACTTCAAGAGAACAGCATCTGGAGTACTTAAAGGGAACAGCATCTGGAGTACTTAAAGAACAGCATCTGGAGTACTTCAAGGAAACAGCATCTGGAGTACTTCAAGAACAGCACCCGGAGTACTTCAAAAGAACAGCATCTGGAGTACTTGAAGAACAGCATCCGGAGTACTTCAAAAGAACAGCATCTGGAGGATAGGAAGATGATTCTGGAACAGCATCCGGAAGACAATTTTGAACTCTCGCTTCTGGGAAGGTGAAGAATTGGTAGGCTCACTTTTCTTGCTTTGAAACTGATGAGTTGTGCAAGTCAGTTGTGGATCAGCCAGCGCGTTGCTAGCACCAAGAGCCAGACTGGTCAATCCTTGAACCAGGAGAAGGGCAGCGGGGGCGGTGACCCCCTCCCCCCCTCAGCATCAACTAAAGGTGTGACAGGTGTTTTTTAGAAGGAAGAGAGGGCTATTTTTTTTTTTTTTTACTTTCAGCATTCTTCATATCCGCATTTTCCTTCCTCCTTCCACGTTTTTTTTTTCCTCAGATCCTTCCTTCCTTCCTTCCTTCCTTCCTTCCTTCCTTCCTTCCTTTCTTCCTTACTGCCTTCCTTTTCTTCCTAACCTTCCCTTTGTTTAACTCATTTCAACGTCACTAATACATGTTACTTGCCCTCCCTCTCCTGCTCCTCCTCTACATCTTCTCCTCCTCCCTCTCCTCCTCCTCCCTCTCCTCCTGCTCCTTCTGCTCCTCCTCCTCCCTGACAGCAGCACGTGTGGGTTCCCCAGGTGTGGGCGTGGTGGGGGCAATAAAGCCGTGTTGACACTGTATCAACATGAATATTTGATCACTATGAGCTGTGGAGACCTCAGAGCCAGGAGGAGGAGGAGGAGGAGGAGGAGGAGGAGGAGGAGGGAGATGGGGAGGAGGGGAGAGGAACAGAATGAAGAGGGAAGGGAAGATGAGGGGAGAGGATGGTGATGAGTAGAATTACAAAGGGAGGATGAAATGAGGTGGATGAGTTAGAGAGGGGAAAGGGGAGGAGGGAGAAGAGGAAGAAGAGGAGGAGGAATAGTAAATAATGTGACTTTAACCTTCAGTCTTTTTCCCTTCCTCTCTCATTCTCTCTGTCTCTGTCTGTCTGTCTGTCTGTCTGTCTGTCTGTCTGTCTGTCTGTTTATCTCTCTCTCTCTTTTCTCCTCTCTCTCTCCCCTTTCTCGCTTACTCATTCTCCAACGCACTTACTCCTTATTCCCCCCTTCTTCTTTTTCCTCTAATCTTGTCCCTCACTCCTCCATCACGCTTCCAGTCATTGTCCTTCCCTCCACACCCTCCTCCTTCCCTCCACACCCTCCTCCTTCCCTCCGCATCCTCCTCCTTCCCTCCGCATCCTCCTCCTCTTCCTCCATCCCACGCCGTGAAAATTACCGAACAAAATCAATTCACGAAACATCCCCAAAATGACCAAGTTATAAGCTGGTGGACACACACACACACACACACACACACACACACACACACACACACACACAGTCAGGCCCATACTAGAGTATGCAGCACCAGTCTGGAACCCACACCTGGTCAAGCACGTCAAGAAACTAGAGAAAGTGCAAAGGTTTGCGACAAGGTTAGTTCCACAACTCCGGGGTCTGTCTTATGAAGAAAGGCTGAGGGAAATAGGACTAACAACACTGGAGGAAAGAAGGGTCAGAGGAGACATGATAACGACATACAAAATACTGCGGGGAATTGACAAGGTAGATAGTGACAGGTTGTTTCAGAGAGGGAACACAGAAACAAGGGGACACAACTGGAAGCTGAAGACTCAGATGAGTCAAAGGGATGTCAGGAAACATTTCTTCAGCCACAGAGTAGTCAGGAAGTGGAATGGACTAGAGAATGATATAGTGGAGGCAGGAACCATACATAGTTTTAAGACAAGGTATGATAAAGCTCATGGAGCAGGGAGAGCAGAGACCCAGTAGCAGACAGCGAAGAGGCGGGGCCAGGAGCTGAGTATCGACCCCTGCAACCACAATTAGGTGAGTACAATTAGGTGAGTACACACACACACACACACACACACACACACACACACACACACACACACACACACACACACACACACATAGCAGCGACACCATATACGGCACATGCGTCCCATGAACTAGAAGTCAACCCCAAAAGACTCACATAAGTAAATACGAATATATATATATATATATATATTATATAAGATTATATATATATATATATATATATATATATATCAAAATAATTTTTCCTGGCATTAACTTGACATTTAGAGAACAGATAACAAAATTGCATTAGTGTTTGTTATAACGTTTTAATGTTGCATAAATCAGCATTAAAACCAAAGTGTAATTATCATATTTGATGTCATTCGCAGTTAATAACGTATGACGTCACTGAAGGTTAGCGACTCACACACATAAACACACACACACATACACACACACATACACACACACACACATACACACACAAACACATACACACACACATACACACACACATACACACACACACACATACACACACACATACACATACACACACATGCATACACACACAAACACTCACACACACAAACACACACACACACACATACATACATACAACAGGCCTAGTGTCTAATTGACATGTGCCTAGGACAAAATGGTAACTAACTAACTAACTAACACACACAAACACTCACACACAAACACACACACACACTGCAGGAAGGCCTTCGACACAGTTCCTCACATGAGATTAGTAAAGAAGGTGGAAGAACAAGCAGGTATAACAGGAAGGACACTGGAATGGATCAGGGAATACCTCAAAGGGAGGCAACAACGGGTCATGGTGCGTGGTGAGGTATCACAGTGGGCGCCTGTGACGAGCGGTGTACCGCAGGGGTCAGTCCTAGGACCAGTGTTATTCTTGGTATATGTAAATGACATGACGGACGGGATAGACTCAGAAGTGTCTCTGTTCGCAGATGATGTGAAATTAATGAGGAGAATCACATCGGAAGAGGACCAAGCAGGACTTCAAAGAGACCTGGACAAGCTTGACATCTGGTCTAGCAACTGGCTTCTCGAATTCAATCCCACCAAATGCAAAGTCATGAAGATCGGAGAAGGGCAAATAATACCGCTGACAGAGTACAGGCTAGGCGGACAAAGGCTACAAACCTCGGCAAAGGAGAAAGACCTTAGGGTGAGTATAACGCCAAGCACGTCTCCGGAGGCACACATCAACCAGATAACTGCGGCAGCATATGGGCGACTGGCAAACCTAAGATTAGTGTTCCGTTACCTTAACAAGGAATCGTTCAAGACACTGTACACCGTGTACGTCAGGCCCATACTAGAATATGCAGCACCAGTCTGGAACCCACACCTGGTCAAGCACGTAAAGAAACTAGAGAAAGTGCAAAGGTTTGCGACAAGGTTAGTTCCACAACTCAGGGGTCTGTCCTATGAAGAAAGGATGAGGGAAATAGGACTAACAACACTGGAGGAAAGAAGGGTCAGAGGAGACATGATAACGACATACAAAATACTGCGGGGAATCGACAAGGTAGACAGTGACAGGATGTTCCAGAGAGGAACACAGAAACAAGGGGACACAACTGGAAGCTGAAGACTCAGATGAGTCAAAGGGATGTTAGGAAGCATTTCTTCAGCCACAGAGTAGTCAGGAAGTGGAATAGTCTAGAGAAAGATATAGTGGTCAGGAACCATACATAGTTTTAAGACAAGGTATGATAAAGCTCATGGAGCAGGGAGAGCAGAGACCTAGTAGCGGACAGCGAAGAGGCGGGTCCAGGAGCTGAGTCTCGACCCCTGCAACTACAATTAGGTGAGTACACACACACACACACACACACACACACACACACACACACACACACACACACACACACACACACACTTTTTTAACCTTTTTAATGGGAAATATACTTCAATGTAGGTTAGGTTAGGTCAGGGAGAGAAGGAAAGGGAGGGAGGGTGTTAGGGACGGAGGGTTTTTAGAAACGGAAAGGAGGGGAAATGTATGGTAGGTAACATGGGGAGGAAAGGGAAATAGGGAAGTGGGATGGTGAACTGGGAATGGAAGAGGGAAGGCAATAGATTGAAGGGAAGGAGGGAAGGGATGTTAAAGGAATGGTACGAGAATTGAGAATTATAATGAGGGAAATGGATTGAAGTGCAAAAAGAGGGAGAGGAGAGAGATAGAGGGGGACTGGAGGGAGAGAAAGAGAGAAGGAGGTGGAAAAGATGCGAGAAAACGAAGGAGAAAAGGAGGCATGGAAAAAGTAGGTAAAGAACAGAAGAAAGAGAAAGAGAGAAATGGATGGATGTAATGATTACTTGAAGTTTACCTGGAGAGGGGTTTCGGGGTCAACGCCCCCGCGGCCCGGTCTGAGACCAGGCTCATGGTGGATCAGGGTCTGATCAACCAGGCTGTTACTCTGATCAACCAGGCTGTGGAAGATGAGGAACAGAAGAAGAGGAGAAAGAAAGCAAAATAATGACCATCACACAATGAAACAATACCAAGCAAAGACACATCACATCATCACGAAAAATACAGTAAAAATCACACAAATCATTCCTCCAGGTCATCAATGAACCCACAAGATCATCAATGAACCCACAAGATCATCAATGAACCCACAAGATCATCAATGAACCCACAAGATCATCAATGAACCCACAAGATCATCAGTGTACCCACAAGATCTTCAGTGTACCCACAAGATATTCAGTGAACCTCCAAGATCATCAATGAACCTCCAATATCATCAATGAACCCACAAGATCATCAATGAACCCACAAGATCATCAGTGTACCCACAAGATCTTCAGTGTACCCACAAGATATTCAGTGAACCTCCAAGATCATCAATGAACCCACAAGATCATCAATGAACCCACAAGATCATCAATGAACCACAAAACGCAACACTACAAAATAATCACATCGGAAACTGGAAATAAAAAAATCGTATATACCAACTAATAATTGAAAAATGATATCCTGACAGTTAGTCAGCCAGTCAGCAGTCAGCCAGTCAGCCAGTCAGCCAGTCAGGTAATCAGTCAGTCAGCCACCCAGTTAGTCAGTCGGTCAGCCAGTCATTCAGCCAACCAACTAGCCAGCCAGTTGGTCAGTTAAAAAACCAGCCAATTAACGAGCCAGCCAGTCATTCAGTCAGTCAGTCAGTCAGTCAGTCAGTCAGCCAGCCAGCCAGTCAGTCAGCCAGTCAGCCAGCCAGCCAGCCAGCCAGCCAGCCAGCCAGCACCAGCCAGCCAGCCAGCCACAAGGCTGGGAGACGGACAGCTGAAGGCAGCCAGGGCAAATCAATACATGTAGCAAAGGCGGATTTATCTGACCTTTGTCCAGTTATCATCTGGGGTCATCTGCAGCTCAGGTCATCCAGTTATCTGATAGTGAGGTCAACCCATATAACCGGTGGTAGTGTTAGTGGTGGTAGTAGTGTTAGTGGTGGTAGTGTTAGTGGTGGTAGTGCTAGTGGTGGTAGTGTTAGTGGTGGTAGTGGGTGGTGGAGTGTTAGTGGTTAGTGGGTGGTGTAGTAGTGGGTGGTAGTGGGTGATGGTAGTGGGTGGTGGTAGTGTTAGTGGTGGTAGTGGGTGGTGGTAGTGTTAGTGGTGGTAGTGGGTGGTGGTAGTGGATTATGGTAGTGGGTGGTAGTAGTGGGAGATGGTAGTGGGTAGTGGGTGATGGTAGTGGGTGGTGGTAGTGTTAGTGGTGGGTGGTGGTAGTGTTAGTGGTGGTAGTGGGTTGTGGTAGCGGGTGGTGCTGGTAGTGGGTGGTGGTAGCGGGTGGTGGTGGTGGGTAGCGGCAGTGTTAGTGGCGGCAGTGGGTGGTGGCAGCGGGTAGTGGTTACGGGTGGCAGTAGTTGGGTAGATAGATAGTCATACGGATGATAACAAGACTAGGTAGTATCCTATCCTCTTCCTGTTTCTTCAAGAAGGTTACTAGAACAACATCTATCAATGCAGGAGGGAGAGTAAGATAGACTGGAACACGATAGAAATAGATCGACGGGAGGGGGGGGGGAACCCGAAGAAAACAGACCAATCGCAGCGCGATAGTTTTATGAATGACGTAAACTGGCAAAGGTCGGTGCGACAGCTGGACGGACGAGGTGGCTTTTACAACTGAGCATGCGACGGGGTGGGGGAAGGGGACAGAGAGAGAGAGAGAGAGAGAGAGAGAGAGATGGAAAGGGGTAAAAGGGATGTGACAGATGGTATCAGAGAGACAGCAAAGGGGAAAGGGTTAAGCCCCTTTCCCCCTGACCCCTCATCATAACTGGGTCAGCAGCCGAGGTTTACCCATGCTAAGGGGATTGTCCCTGATGTGTATGTGTGTTTGAGAGAGAGAGAGAGAGGAAATCTCTCTCTCTCCTCTCTCTCTCTCTCTCTCTCTCTCTCTCTCTCTCTCTCTCTCTCTTCTCTCTTTCTTTCATCATCTTATTCGCCTCATGCCTTCCTAAGCTCCTTATTTTTTTCTTAAATTGGCAGATTATCCTTGCTTTCTTCTCCACTCTCCTTCTCCCTTCTTTTCATTTCTTTACATCCTTGCAAATTAGAGAGAGAGAGGCGCTCCCTCTACAGGCGAGGACGACAGATAACAGAGCTTCTCAGAGACAGCAGCCTTTTCGAAGCACGTAATGAAAACACTGGTTAGAGATAAAAGAGAACACTGAGTTCAGACTAAATGCGGCGTCGCATAGAGTCCAGGAGAGATGGAGAGAACGTAGAGCATTAAATGAAATTTGAAGAAATTAAAAATATTTTTCACGTAGATAAAAACTAATGCCCCCCAAAAAAAAAAAATCGAGCATCAGGCAGTTAAAGGAGATGAGACATACACTGATGTTAATAAAGAAATGAGAGAAATACTGAAGTCCTAATCCGACTCAGTGTTCAGTGAACCCATTAATCATTCTAAAACCCAAATGAGTTTTTCATGCATGAGACTAAACGCTACCCACATTTCCAAAATTTCCGACGTAACTCTAACCCCCAGTTGATTTTCGAAGAAGCCACTGATTGCATGCCCTTGCACTCTACCCCAGGCGCAGACTCGTGGAACTCCATATTAGTCACCAATTGCAAGAAATTAACTTCTCGTGCCTTAAATATTCTAAGGACTCTAGACACAGGTGTCATACCGCAGTCATTAAAAACCACTGATATAGTCCCACTCTACAAAGAGTGGCAGCAGGGCACTTGCTAAACACTATGGAGAGATAGTCCTAAAATTACACACTATCAGAATCTTTAAAAGGATTTTAAAAAGGAAGAACGCTAAATCACATGGCATCAGAACAGTTATATAATCCAGGGTATCATGAGTCGCTCCTGTCTTTAGCCATCGCTGGATCATTATGGCAGACTTGAAAGGACTGGAAAACAAGAATGAAGACGTAGTCTACGTACACCGACTTTGCAAAAGCCTTCGACAAATGAGATCATGGGGTAACAGCGAACAAAATTCGCTCAAAACAAATAACTGAAAAAATGGGCGGATGGATATTAAACTTTTTAACAAACTGAACCCAGAGAGTAATAGTAAACAGAATGAAATTTGGAGCTGCCACAATGATAAGCGGTGTTCCTCAAGGTACAGTACTCGCTTCACTTCTTTTTCTCATAATCATATCAAGCATAGGGAGACACAAATAACCAGCACAAAGGAGAGAAACGAGCCTAAGACGACGTTTCGGTCCGACTTAGACCATTTACAAAGACATACGTTACGTGTGTCTTTACGTGTCACAGACAATACTAGAATTTAAATGAGAGTGGCACCCATCGAGGACACAGTCTTCAGACTGACACTACCAGGTCTTTCAGTGGCTGACAGCAATAAGATGCTGGGGGTCTGGTGGCTTGAGCTCTCGCTTCACACACGGAGGGCCCGACTGGTGTGGGTCGCATCCTGGGGGACAAGATTAAGGACCCCAATGGAAATAAGACAGACAGTCCTCGATGACGCACTGACTTTCTTGGGTTATCCTGGGTGGCTAACCCTCCGGGGTTAAAAATCCGAAGAAATCTTATCCTATCTTATCTTATCTTACTCCGCAGTGGAAAAAATGAGGGACAAAAGACTGAAAGGGAGTATAAGACAAGATCAAATCAAAGTTGTGCCAGACTTTGGAGTGGCAAATAAAGCATCACAACAGTGTCATCAGGTCCACAAGGATAATAATAGGCTGGATATATTTTACATCCTAAACAAGAGATGCCGAATCTCTTGCTCCTTCAACTATGTAATATTGCTGTATCTTAACGGCCACCTTAAAGGCAGAGAAACTGTACAAGTGGAAAATCTTCACTGCTTGTATAATTACAGTCAGTTATCTGAACTACCGGGGAAGCTTGTGGTCCTCTAGAAACGTGGGTGAGGAAGATGCATCATAATTTATACCTGGAGAATTATTGAGGGATTGGTCTCAAACCTGCAAATTGATATCACTCCAAATGAATGCAAGAGGATTGGTAGATGATTCGAAATAGCTCCATTGAAAGCAGAGGTGCGAAGACTACACAGAGAAGTCTGTAAGTGTAAAGGCACCAAGACTCTTCATTACTCTCTCTTCATGAGTAAGGAATCACTAACAGACCCCTGGCTGTCTTCAAGGGAAACTTGATAAGTTCCTCAAATCAGCTCATGATCAGCCGGGCTTTGGTGCATACGTCGCACTGCGTGTGACTAACGTCAACAGCCTGGTCGATCAGGGAACAACTGGGAGGTCTGGTCTGGGACCGTACCGCAGGGGCGGTGATCCCTGAACCTGACTCCGGGTTGACTCCCTTCTTCCCTTCTTTTTGCTCTTCTCTCTCTCAGTTATAGAAGTAGTAATGGTGGTGGCAGTAGAAGTAGTAGTAGTAGTAATAGTAGTAGTAGAAGTGGTAGTAGTAGTATGGCCCTCAGTAGTGTGTACCATTTGACAGTGGTATACAAATTGGACTCATCATAGGTTCTATTTCACTTTACACAGGTGTTGTTATACCTCTCGGTGTATATATATATATATATATATATATATATATATATATATATATATATATATATACCTGTAAGTCTAAATCTGTTTGAAAAGCATAAAATATATACCTCCAATTTTTTTATAATTTTTATTATTATTTTTATTATTAATATCATCATCATCATCATCATATCATCATCATCATCATCATCATCATCATCATCATCATCATCATCATCATCATCATCATCATCATCATCATTATATATTATTATTATTATTATTATTATTATTATTATTATTATTATTATTATTATTATTATTATTATTATTATTATTATTATTAGGCCGTCTCCCACCAAGGCAGGGTGGCCCGAAAAAGAAAAACTTTCATCATCATTCACTCCATCACTGTCTTGCCAGAGGCTTGCTTACACTACAGTTATAAAACTGCAATATTAACACCCCTCCTTCAGAGTGCAGACACTGTACTTCCCATCTCCAGGAATCAAGTCCGGCCTGCCGGTTTTCCTTCATAAATGTTACCTTGCTCACACTCCAACAGCACGTCAAGTCCAAAAAACCATTTGTCACGCACTCTTGCTGGACGTCCAAGCCCCTCGCACACAAAACCTCCTTTCTTAGGCCGACCCCTACCCCGCCTTCCCTCAACTACAGATTTATACACTCTCGAAGTCATTCTATTTCGTTCCATTTTCTCTACATGTCCAAACCATTTCAATAACCCTTCCTCAGCTCTCTGGATAATAGTTTTGGTAACCCGCACCTCCTCCTAATCTCCAAACTACGGATTCTCTGCATTATATTCACACCACACATTGACCTCAGACATGACATCTCCACTGCCTCCAGCCTTCTCCTTGTTGCAACATTCATCACCCATGTCTCACACCCATACAAGAGTGTTGGTATAACTATACTCTCATACATTCCCCTCTTTGCTTTCATGGACAAAGTTCTCTGTCTCCACAGACTCCTCAGTGCACCACTCACCTTCTTCCCCTCGTTAATTCTATGATTCACCTCATCCTTCATAGACCCATCTGCTGACACATCCACTCCTAAATATCTGAACACATTCACCTCCTCCATACTCTCTCCCTCCAATCTGATGTCCAATCTTCCATTACCTAATTTTTTTGTTATCCTCATCACCTTACTCTTTCCTATATTCACTTTTAATTTCCTTCTTTTACACACCCTACCAAACTCATCCACCAACCTCTGCAACTTCTCTCCAGAATCCCCCAAAAGCACAGTGTCATCAGCAAAGAGCAACTGTGATAACTCCCACTGTGTTAGATTCTTTTTCTTTTAACCCCACACCTCTTGCCAACACCCGATCATTGACTTCTCTTACAACTCCATCTATAAATATATTGAACAACAATGGTGACATCACACATCCTCGTCTAAGGTCTACTTTTACTGGGAAATAATCTCCCTCTCTCCTACATACTCTAACCTGATCCTCACTATCCTCGTAAAAACTTTTCACAGCTTTCAATAACCTACCTCCTATTCCATACATTTGTAACATCTGTCACATTGCTCCCCTATCCACCCTATCATATGCCTTTTCCAAATCCATAAATGCCACAAATACCTCTTTACCCTTATCTCTTTACATCACCATTCCACCAATCGCTCTTCTTCCCTCCCACACCCACTTTCCTATTACCACAAACTTCTGCTGAACACTAACACTATATTCTTAAACTTACCCCATACCTGTTATTATTATTATTAGTAGTAGTAGTATTAGTAGCAGCAGTAGTAGTATTACTTTTATTATTATTATTATTAGTAGTAGTAGTAGTAGGAGTATTATTATATCTCATGAGGGGTCATACAGCGCCTGGAGAATCGGAGGCAATCGGGTTTGTTCCAAGGAAGGGGAACCCGTAACTCCGGACAAGACCCACATGGGGCGGCGTTTCTAATCTACGACAAATCACATAAATAGGGCGAGTGGGGAGGTTACCTCCGAGGATCCTGCCAGCCAAGTGCTTAAGCCCCTCCCGAGGCTCTTGGGGAGAGGGGGAGAGACGGTGAGAAAGAGGGAGGGGGAGAGACACAGATAAAGAGGGAGGGGGAGATGATTTCCATTCACATTTGTTCGACCGGGGGTCTGAGATCACAGCTTAAGTCGACAGGTGTCAAGGGGAAGAAGGAAGGGGGAGAAAAAATGAGGAGGGGAAAAAGGGGAATAGAGGATGTAGATGGTGAGAAAGGGGGAAATGGGGGATAGCTGGAAAAGCAGAAATGAAATGTGGATAGAGGATGAGTAAGGATGTACTCCATAAATATATATATATATATATATA
The DNA here is from genome assembly GCA_009830355.1 of Cherax destructor. Classification (NCBI taxonomy): domain Eukaryota; kingdom Metazoa; phylum Arthropoda; class Malacostraca; order Decapoda; family Parastacidae; genus Cherax; species Cherax destructor. The sequence continues at coordinate 148,621 of WNWK01000209.1, read as the reverse complement.
TATATATATATATATATATATATATATATATATATATATATATATATATATATATATATATATATATATATAATATATATAAAAATAATATATATTATAATACCGGAAAACCTTAATTAAAATAATATTGTTTTTTTAATTATAGTGGGTAGAGTAAGCCATTAAAATTTAAAATTACAGATAGAGGTCCACAGGTCCAAAAATCCACAAGTCCACAGGTTCACAGGTACACAGGTCCACAGGTACACATGTACAGCAGCAGGTGTAAGTTACTAACAGCCTCACCTCATCCATTGTTGAGTCTGCTGTACCGTTTATCAGGACATTATTGGAAGCTCTCTAAATGACCTCATTTATAACAGTCTCATTATTCGCTACAGTTTATAGTGTAAGAACAACACCAATAAGTTAATCAAGAAGAAGGAGCCAACCTGCAAGACCAAACTGGAATCCCCACTCGTCCTGTGACTGGAATCTCCACTCGTCCTGTGACTGGAATCCCCACTCGTCCTGTGACTGGAATCCCCACTCGTCCTGTGACTGGAATCCCCACTCGTCCTGTGACTGGAATCCCCACTCGTCCTGTGACTGGAATCCCCACTCGTCCTGTGACTTGAATCCCCACTCGTCCTGTGACTGGAATCCGCAGACATGCTCATCCGATTGGAATATGGAGATGCAGCCATAATCCTGGAATCTAGGAACGCTGAGCTTTCAATGGGAATTCAGAAAGCAACCCCATAAGAACGCAAAAGGAAGATGAGGGAAAAGAGAGACAGGGACATGGAAAGAAGATAGGAAAATGGGACAGGAACACAAGAGAAAGATAAGAGGACATACAGAGACACGAGGAAGATAAGAGGAAGATATAAGGACAGAAGAGAAGATAAGAGGAAGAGATAAGGACAAAGGAGGAAGATGAAAGGAACAGTCAAGGAGACAAAGACAGATGAGAGGAAGAAACGAAGATATGAGACGAAGATGACAGATTGATAGATAGGTAGAGAGAGAGATAGAGAGAAACAGAAAGATATACAAGAGGATAAAAAGAAGAATAGCCAATAACGCAAGGGGAAAATGAGGGAAAAGAGACAAATACACAAGAGATACATACTGTAAGAGAAAGGGGGAGAAAAGAATACAGCTGGAGCCTATGAATATTAGACCTTAAAAAGAATATCCCAACTCGGCTGGAATCCGGAGATATTCCTGTGATGGTGGTCTGGAATCTTACTCATCAAACCGGGTATCAGCAGCTGCATCTATCCAATTGAAGGCTAGAGGCCCACCTATCCGGCTGGAATTGAATGATTCACTTCAGTCCGGCTGGAATCCACAGACGCATTCATATGGCTGGAGTCCTGGAACACAGTCATCTGGCTGGAATTCTGAAACACACAGCCATATGGCTGGAGCACTGAAACTCAGCCATCTGGCTCCAATAAGAAACGGAATCTGAGAATCTGAGAGATAAATTAGTTACCCTCGTTAGTTTGGTATCCGAGGATAGACTCAACAGAAATGAGAAGAAATCCCCAAATTTAACTGGAATCTGAAGCCATCCCAGTATCTACAAGCTGGAAAAGCTCATCAGAATTAGGGGAAGGGGCGACGTTTCGGTCATCTCATCCACCCTCCGGAACCAGGCATCGTTGAAACACGGAAGAATAGTCCGGAGCGAAACATCGTCTAGTTTCTGATGCCACCATATGTATTAGCTGTACAATTTCCCCCACCTGCCTCGAGGCGCAATTATATCTGGGCAAGCAGGTGTGGGGGACAGGTGTGCCTGAGGGTGCTCACCTGCCTCGGGGGTTCACCTATACCTGCCGTAGCTTCCCCTAATAACAGGTGTGAGGAACAGGTGTGCCTAAGGGAGGTTACACTGCTGCTTCCGACACCTGATATTATCTCCCCTTGGGCACCAACACGTGAGGGGTCGCAGAGAGGAGAAGGAAGAGCTGGGGAGATGGAAAGGAGGGGAGGAAATGATGAGGTGGGGTGATCGTGGTGGGGTGGATGTGAGGGTTGTGGTTCTGGTGGGAAGGATGTGAGGATGATGGGGAGATAGAAGATTGATGGGGAGGGGAGGGAAAGACGATGAGGGAAAGGGGTGTTGGGATAACTGAGGGGAGAAACAGAAAGAGGTGTTGGGAGGGGTTAAAGAAGGAGAGATGTAGGGGGGATATGGATCGTGGTGGAGAGAGGAGTGTCATGGAAAAGGATGTAATGGAGAAAGGTGTGATGGAGAAGGGTGTGATGGAAAGAGGTGTGATGGAGAAGGGTGTGATAGAGAGAGGTGTGATGGAGAGAGAGGTGTGATGGAGAGAGAGGTGTGATGGAGAGAGGTGTGATGGAAAGAGGTGTGATGGAGAGAGAGGTGTGATGGAGAGAGGTGTGATGGAGAGAGGTGTGATGGAGAGAGGTGTGATGGAGAGAGGTGTGATGGAGAGAGGTGTGATGGAGAAGGGTGTGATGGAGAGGGGTGTGATATAGAAGGGATTGATGGAGAAAGGTGTGATGAGAAAGGTATGATGGAGAAAGGTATGATGGAGAAAGGTGTGATGGAGAAAGGTGAGATGGAGAGTTATGTGGTCCGGAAATGGGTGTGATGGAGGGGAATGGAAGAGAAGAGAGAGGCGTAGGACATGAAGTGGATGGGGAAGGAAGATGAAGAGAGAGGGAGAAGAAGGAAATGAGAAAATGGTAGAAGAATGAAGAAGAAAAAGGAGGAAAAGAATGAGGGGGGAAATAAGGAAGAGAGAGAGGACGGTGCCTGTCACTGGACATCTCCGGACCCGTCTGTCTGAGGGGAAACAAGGAGGGGAGGTTGGTGAGAGGAGACAAGGAGGGGAGGAGCGAGGGATGAGACAAGGAAGGGAGGAGCGAAGGGAGAGACAAGAAGGGGAGGTGGGTGAGGAGAGACAAGGAGGGGAGTTGGGCTGGGAAACGAGGGGAAAAGAAGCACACGTGGCAACTGTCAATGTCTTAATACCTTCCCCCGCTTAGTGTAACATGTACACCCCTGTGTGTGTGTGTGTGTGTGTGTGTGTGTGTGTGTGTGTGTGTGTGTGTGTGTGTGTGTGTGTGTGTGTGTGTGTGTGTGTGTGTGTGTGTGTGTGTGTGTGTGTGTGTGTCAGTGTGAGTGTGTGCTCACCTAATTGTGGTTGCAGGGGTCGATACTCAGCTCCTGGCCCCGCCTCTTCACTGACCGCTACTAGGTCCTCACTCTCCCTGCTCCATGAGCTTTATCATACCTCGTCTTAAAACTATGTATCGTTCCTGCCTCCACTACATCACTTGCTAGACTATTCCACTTTCTGACAACTCTATGACTGAAGAAATACTTCCTAACATCTCTTTGACTCGTCTGAGTCTCCAAATTCCAACTGTGACCCCTTGTTGCTGTGTCCCCTCTCTGGAACATGTCTCTGTCCACCTTATCTATTCCACGCAATATTTTGTATGTCGTTATCATGTCTCCCCTAACCCTCCTGTCCTCCAGTGTCGTCAGGCCGATTTGTGTTAGTGTGTGTGTGTGTGTGTGTGTGTGTGTGTCAGTGTGTGTGTACACTACCGTATGTTCTCGGATGACGGTAAAACACTTAGCTTGGCTGAGTGCGTCATTCTTGTAGGATTGCGTGGTCCTGTGGGTTAGAGCGTCATGGGTTTTCGCTCACCATGAGGCGGGCCAAAGCAGCATGGGTTCGAATCCTTGGCTAGTCGCAGTGTTGTTATTGATCAGTACCACTCGTTCGTGGTTACAATAATATATATATATATATATATATATATATATATATATATATATATATATATATATATATATATATATATATATATATATATATATATATATATAATATTCAATGGTTCTATCACTCAATTCCTTCTGAAGACAATCAACTGGTCACCTTTCCACTCCACTTTTCCTCAATTTGCAACTGTATCTTCTTGTTATCCCAGTTTCAGGTACAAAGAAATCTTAATCTTCTCTTTCAAGTCCTTTGAGGATCTTAGATGTCGTTATCATGTCTCATCATCTGCTGTCAGCCAACATGGGCAACTTTATTATTTTCAACCTTCATCATAGTGTTCAACTCAGTCATTTATTTTGTAGCTCTTCTTTGAACGTTTTCTAATCTATGATTTTTCTCTCCAGGTGTGGGCACCATACATCAGCTGAATATTCTAATTTTGACCTAATGTAAGTTATAAGCAATTTAAGCATTTCATCAAAGCTAATTTATAATATTTCATCAAAGTTAATTTATAATATTTCATCAAAGTTAATTTATAATATTTCATCAAAGTTAATTTATAATATTTCATTAAAGCTAATTTACAATATTTCATTAAAGCTAATTTACAATATTTCATTAAAGTAATTTACAATATTTCATAAAGCTTAATTTACTAATATTTCATCAAAGCTAATTTATAATATTTCATTAAAGCTAATTTATAATATTTCATTAAAGCTAATTTATAATATTTCATTAAAGCTAATTTACAATATTTCATTAAAGATAATTTACAATATTTCATTAAAGCTAATTTACAATATTTCATTAAAGATAATTTACAATATTTCATTAAAGCTAATTTACAATATTTCATTAAAGCTAATTTACAATATTTCATTAAAGCTAATTTATAATATTTCATTAAAGCTAATTTATAATATTTCATTAAAGCTAATTTATAATATTTCATTAAAGCTAATTTATATTTCATTAAAGCTAATTTATAATATTTCGTTAAAGCTAATTTATAATATTTCGTTAAAGCTAATTTACAATATTTCATCGAAGCTAATTTATAATATTTCGTTAAAGCTAATTTACAACATTTCATCGAAGCTAATTTATAACATTTCATCAAAGCTAATTTATAACATTTCATTAAAGCTAATTTATAACATTTCTTAGCGTAGCTTGTCAGTTTAATTAACATTTTGTTTTGCTGTAATTTTGTTGAATTCGAGATTCTTTCATATTATACTTTTATTTTTATGGTCTATATTCTTCATGTGGTTTGATTTCCCTTTCCCCCATTTCCATTACATGTGTCACTCCATGTGTTCACTCCATGTGTTCACTCCATGTGTTCACTCCATGTGCTCACTCCATGTGCTCAATTTGTCCACATCCTCTTGTGAAGATTTACGTTTTCATTATTAATTTTTAATCAAGACTTTTAAATTATCAAACATATTCATGTCATTTTTTTTATTCCTTCTGGTAAATCATTTATATAAATACGAAACATCAATGGGACAAGTACAGATCATTGTGGCACCCCACTCGTCACATCCTCCCATGCAGACATTTTTTTCCTCTTATAACAGACAAAACAGTTTCTCATCCATTATAATAATTTTCCTCCTATATTTTGCAGTTTCTTTCATGGGAAACTCTATCAAAAACTTTCTTATAGTCCAGGTCAACACACTCTGTAACTCCATTACTTTCTTGAACAATTTCCATAATTCACTTATAATAACTTAATAAATTTGATATACATGAATGTTGACCGAAAATCAAATTGTTAACTATTTAGTTTGTTATTATTATCTAAGTGTTGAATCAACTTTAATGACTTTTTTACAATAATTTTACAACACCTATAGATTAAAGGTCTGTCCTCTCGTCTTTCTTTTAAATACAGACACAATATATGACATCTTCCATATGTCAATTAATTCATCTTTCTGTAGTGAAATCTTTAAAATTTTCCCAAAGTGGATAACATAATTCACCTGAACAATATTTTAAGACTCAAGGTGGTGTCCCGTCTGGTCCTGTAGCTTTGATCTCATTAATATTTACTAACAATATCTTAAGTTCCTCTTTTACTTATTTCAACATCCTCTGGTTCAGCTGTCAGTCTGGGTTTTAAAATCTCCTTCACGAAAAATATTTTCTTTTGTAAACACACTGAACTTTTCTGTTTCGTACCTTAACATTTCTTTCCTCCTCTCTCCTTGCATTTGTATATTTATTTCTATCTTCTTCGAATCTTCGATAAGTTTTTTTTCTATTGTCTCACTTCCTATGTTGATTCCAAGCACTTTCTCTTTTTATTTTTATTTTTATTTGCAACACCTTCCATTAAATCATTCTTTATTATTCTGTCTTATAATCCTATTTGCAATCAAATTTTTAATTCCATTTATCATATACACTACAGAACTCCATGTACAGTTTATTTATATCTGTTCCTTGTAATACATTGTTCAATATAATGTCTCTAAAATACTGTTTTAAAGCAATGTAATTCCCTTTCTTATCATATAACTGTTACTCTTTAAGAATTTCTTTTTCATCTCCAAAGTCACATTTCACAACAAATGTTATTTCCAGTAGAAGATGATCACTTTTCCAAGTGGTTTTAAGTTGGTTATGTTGAAAATTCTCAGCTGTTTTAGTAAACATTGACACTGACGGTGTGTTGCTGCCTCTCATTCTTGTTGCTTCGTTTATGCGCTGGATCAGGAGTCCTTGAAGGGTCCTTGGTTCATGAGTCCTTGAAGGGTCCTTGGTTCATGAGTCCTTGAAGGGTCCTTGGATCATGAGTCCTTGAAGGGTCCTTGGATCATGAGTCCTTGAAGGGTCTTTGGATCATGAGTCCTTGAAGGGTTCTTGGATCATGAGTCCTTGAAGGGTCCTTGGTTCATGAGTTCTTGAAGGGTCCTTGATTCATGAGTCCTTGGTGGGTTACGTATGTTAGAGGAAATGGATGCTATACGAATGGGTAGGAATGCGTATGAATATATGAGAATGGGTGGGAATGGGTGGGAATGAGTGGGAATAGGTGGAAATGGGTAGGAATGGGTGAGAATGGGTTGCCTGGCATGAGTCAGCAGGCCTCCTATGGGCTTCTCTACTTAAGTTCTAATTACTTTTTATTATTATTATTATTATTATTATTATTATTATTATTATTATTATTATTATTATTATTATTATGCTGAGTGGGTGAGCACAGGTGAGGCGTTCGAACACCCTACCTACCCAGCCTTCATTACCTGTGATTAGTGAGATTTAGATAACTACCAGAGCATATTTGATACTCTCTCTCTTCTCTCTCTCTCTCTCTCTCGCTCCCTCAAGCATGACATGTATATATATATATATATATATATATATATATATATATATATATATATATATATATATATATATATATATATATATATATATATAAATATAATATATATATATATATATATATATATATATATATATATATATATATATATATATATATAGTATGTGAATATGATAGATCCATCTATCACAGGGCCGTGTTTGCTATAATGGTCACGTGACAGGATAAGAGAGAGAAAGAGAGAGGGAGAGGAAAAAGAGGGTGAGAGGGGAAATAAATATGATGATTGGTCGGCATAAGAAAGAACTGGAAAGAGACGAGAGATTATAAGGAAACTGGAAAGATAGAAGAGGAAAAGGAAGAAGAATTGGAGGGAGAGGGGAGAGGAACATAACAGAAGTAGGAAGAAACGTAATTGGGGGAGAGAAAGAGGAAACTGGCAAGGAGAAGAAAACAAGGAGAGGAGAACAAGGAGAAAAGATCAAGATTAAAAAGGGATAAAGAATGACACAGAAAGGGTGATAATCAAAGATAAAAATGAGAAAAGGAGGTAAAGTAGGAGGAGGAGAAGGAGGAAGAGGAGGGGGTGGCAAACGAATAGAAGGAGGAGGAGGAGAAATAGAAAGAGGAGCGGAAGACGGAATGAGATGTGAAGATCGAGGGAAGTTAGAGAAAGAGCGCGATGGAGAGAGAGAGAGAGAGTCAGAGATAAAGCAACAGAAGAGGAGAGACATAACAAACGAGGGAATTAGTGAGGATATCGTATCGTCAGATCAAGCTATCGTGCGGCTCAGCATTAACGCCTGCGGTAATCTCACCAGCGATAGCAACGATAGCAGCTTCCATGACAAATATATCTGCCAGGCCTGACGGGGGGGCGTGTTTACAGGCACACACTGGGGCCAAGAGCTGTGAACCGACCCCTCCAAATAGGTGATTACACACATACGTACAGTAACAATTCTCAATTCGCACAGACTTTCTTCACTCTTTCGATAAATAGATGATAGATAGATAGATAGATAGATAGATAGAGAGAGAGAGAGAGAGAGAGAGAGAGAGAGAGAGAGAGAGAGAGAGAGAGAGAGAGAGAGAGAGAGAGAAGGAGGAGGGAAACTGGGGGTGCTAGAGCCATCAACTGGGCCATTTGTAAGCTTGTATCAGTCATTAAGCTCCCCAACCCTCCTCCCCACCAAGCCTCCCTACACTCCAGACTGGGACAGCACAGCCTAGAGGCCATCTGGCGCTGTTTACACAGAGACACGCACCAATTCTACTCTCCTTTCTTCATGGTGTTTGGGTTGTTAATGAGAAAATTATGAGTGGGTTATGTGGGTGGCGTGGGAGGCCTGGCGAACGAACGCCTGACTAGCGTGGGAGGCCTGGCGAACGAACGCTTGACTAGCGTGGGAGGCCTGGCAAACGAACGCTTGACTAGCGTGGGAGGCCTGGCGAACGAACGCTGACTAGCGTGGGAGGCCTGGCAAACGAACGCTTGACTAGCGTGGGAGGCCTGGCAAACGAACGCTTGACTAGCGTGGGAGGCCTGGCAAACGAACGCCTGACTAGCGTGGGAGGCTGGCGAACGATATTTTAGAGATGAATCCTATATGGTCAGCCCCCATCGTCCTCTTCTATTCCTCCTCCTCCTTCTTTCCTTCGTCCTGCTCCTTCTCTTGTTTCTTCTCTAGTCTGCCTCCTCTGCATCTGCAACACCTTAGCGGCCTGCAACAGCTCCTCTGCTGACCGCACGGTTCTATCCTGCACCCCTGCTATGGTTTGCCTTACAATCGTATCATTACGATCTGGTAAGTCAGTTACGAGAATTCATTTTGGAAGATAAACTATAATGTCGTAAGGAACGAAATAGTGAATCCACCGTCAGAAATAGACAGTATACCTGGGATGATAGATAAACACCCACACTACACCTGGGATGATAGATAAACACCCACACAACACCTGGGATGATAGATAAGCACTCACACTACACCTAGGATGATAGCTTCACACTTATAGTGAGGAAGGAGTGTTAGTGTGTGTCATAAACACACCAACAAACACGGTAATGAATGTAACAGACAGAATAACATCGACAGATGAAATTAATTTTAATAAATCACAGGTATAGTCAGGTGGATAGACACTACCAGAGGAATGTGTCATATGCCCTTCCTGTCTGGATGTACAGGTATGTTACACGTCAGGTGAAGGTACAAAGTGATTTGTTGAAGATCTTTCCTGGGAAAAACGTCGTCTCAAAGCTTGTCCTGAGTATTGCGTGTTTAAACGCGTATCTTCGTGTCTGGCGAAAATATGCTGAGTGCTGTGGGAGTGTTGCATATGTCTAATTCATTAACTGTGGGAGTGACTGGTGAATACTGCTGTGGGGGAAGGGGTCGTTAAACCAGGTTACCTGTAGTCGTTTCCCTAGGTCACCCGCCTCCGCGGCCCGGTCCCAGACCAGGCCTCCTGATTGTCGGTCTGATCTATCAAGCTGTTAGTGCCCAGCCGCTCGCGTATGGATCACAACCCGGCTGATCAGGGACTGGTTTGAAGATGTCGAGTTCCCTCTTGAAGACAGCCAGAGGTTTGTTGTAATCCCCCTTATGTATGAAGAGAAGGGTGATGAAGAGTCGTGGTTCCTTCACACTTATTGAGTTGTCTCTCTCAGTGTACTCGTCGCTCCCCTGGTATCTCACCAGCGGCATCCTGCATCGTTTGCCAAGTCTCTGGTGTTTATATTGAGTGATTTAGGTGGTTGGGTCATGAATACTGCGATGGTGTGCTTGAACTAGGACTAAGTCCCCTTTGGCCCTTCTCAGAACCCTTCTTTTCTCCCTCCTCATATTCCTCCTATTTTCCTTCCTCAATACTTTCTTCTTCCACGTGTTTGCTAATCAAACGAAATTCTGGGCCGGGGCGCCGTCCCATCACCTTTACCTTGTTGAACCAGCATCCCTAAACCAGCTATACTGTCTTCATCTTTCCAGCCCCAGGACCAGCAGCATCCTTGGAGCAGCTGTGTTGTCTTCATCTCACCCGCGTCTCCCTTCCCAGCATCCGCCAGCCCTCACCTCGCAAACTACAGAGATATTGTGGCTCGGGCCGGCCATATACCGGCCACGATAATGTTTGCGTTCCGGGCGTCCCACACACCTAATTGGTGTCGATAACCAGACACCACACCTCTCCCTCTTTCCCTTCCATCTCCATCCCCTAGCTTTCCTGTTTTCCCTATGTTCCCAACCCTCCCACCCCTCATTTCCTCGCTGCCTCCCTTACCATTTTCCACCTTCCCTTCAACCATTCCTCTCCGTCTCCCTTCTTCCCATATTTCTCTCTTTCGTATCTCCCACTCTTCCTCTTTTCTCTCTGCCATTCTTCAAAATTCTCCGACATTCGACCTTTTGTTGTTTTTAGGCATCTACCTGCCTATAAAGAAATTCAAGACGACATTTCGTTTCGTCGACGTTTTGAATCCGCCCAGAGAAACTGTCAAGTCGCAATGCCAAATCTCTTGGCAAGAAGAATCTTAAATCATGCAACACAAACACATATAGACACAACTGCACTTGTAGACAGATGGCTACAGATGGTTTATTTATATCCACGTACGTGTGCTGAGGCAAGCTATGGCGGGAGTTATCTGATGCTGAGGCAACAAGACAAGATAATGATGCTGAGACAACAAGATAAGATAATGATGCTGAGACAACAAGATAAGATCAATGATGCTGAGGCAACGACACAAGATAATGATGCTGAGATAACAAGAAAAGATCATGATGCTGAGGCAACAAGATAAGATACTGATGCTGAGACAACAAGATAAGATCAATGATGCTGAAGCAACAAGATAAGATCAATGATGCTGAGGCAACAAGACAGGATAATGATGCTGAGGCAACAATATAAGATAATGATGCTGAGGCAACAACACAGATAATGATCCTGAGACAACAAAAACAGGAGATAGTGAAGCTGAGACAGTTCCTCACATCAAGAGACCCGACATCAGCTGTCTCGAACCACTGACCGATTTGAGAGAGAGAGAGAGAGAGAGAGAGAGAGAGAGAGAGAGAGAGAGAGAGAGAGAGAAAGGGGGAAAGAACCTGAGGTCAGCAGAATCTAGATCAATACTCGTTACGTTACATTCTTATGAGATGCTCCTAATTACTCCTTGTGGCTGCTGTCTCTCTCTCTCTCTCTCTCATTTTCCTTCTTTCTTCTTCACTCTTCATTTGCTTCTCATCCAAAAATCTTTTGGATTTTGAATAAGTAGTAATAATGATGATAATAACAATAATAGCAATAATAATAATAATAATAATAATAATAATAATAATAATAATAATAACAACAACAACAACAACAACAACAACAACAACAACAACAACAACAACAACAACAACAACAACAACAACAACAACAACAACAATAATAATAATAATAATAATAATTTTATTTCCTCACAGTACATAGTTTTTATTTCCAAAATTGGGTGATATTTATCAGTCTGCGCGGAAAACACATTTCGATCTGCTTACTTAATATAGCTCTACACAGAGGGAAACGTGTCATTTGAAGCTTCAGCAACGTGTGTGTGTGTGTCCATTTACGACACATTTGTATCCGGTGTCCCTAAATAGGGACAGAATAGGGACTAATTACTCCCAGCCCCCCCAACCGGAGAACCAATTTGGGGTGATGTACAAAGTGAGAGAATAAATATCTGATTCTCTCTCTCTCTCTCTCTCTCTCTCTCTCTCTCTCTCTCTCTTTTCTTGTCTCCCTCTTTCTCTTTTTCCAAATAAATATGTGATTTCCCCTTTCTTCTTTCTCCTCTTATTTCTTGATTATTCCTTGCCTTCCTATTTGTTTTATTTCTGCCATTCCTTTCTTCTGTTTTTTTTCATGCCGAATCTTCTTCTCCTCTTCCTGCTTCTTCCTCTTCTCTCCATTTTCAATTCCTCTCCTCCCCCTTCTTTTTTACCCTCTCTATCCACCTTCTTTTCCTCCTCTCTACTTCTTTTAACACAATCTCTTTTTTTCCTCTTCCCTTTCTTCCTTCCCCTCTTTTTTTCACCTTTCCATTTCACAAGCTTTTCTTCTCACGTACTCTACTCCCTGGTTATTTTCTTCTTCGCTCCCTCTCTTCTCTCGTTCTCCCTCTCTCCCTCACACTCTTACCCTCTCTCATTCTCTCTCACTCTCTCTCTCATGGTCTCCATTAAGGAGAATATTAAGAGTGTTTGTATGTTATTGCTGAAGGTGTGTGTGTGTGTGTGTGTGTGTGTGTGTACACTGCGGGAGGGATACTCTGTGTCTGTGTGTGAGAGGGAAGGATTATCTTGTGTACACGCGCGCTCACACGCACAGTACAAGTGATGTGTACACAGATGGTGAGAGGGGAAGTGAGGGGAGAGTGGTGGTTGGGGTGGCGGTGGTGGTGGTGGTGTAGTGGTGGTAGTGGTGGTGGTGGTGGTGGTGGTAGTGGCGGTGGTGGTGGTGGTGGTGTGGCGGTAGTGGTGGTGGTGGTGGTAGTGGCGGTGGTGGTGGTAGTGGTAGTGGTAGTGGCTGTGGAGGTGGTGGCGGTGGTGGTATAAGCAAGGTACAGGTGGTACAAGCATGGCACAGGTGGTACTAGCAAGGCACAGGTGGTACTAGCAAGGCACGGGTGGTACATGCAAAGTACAGGTGGTACAAGCAAGGTACAGGTGGTACTAGCAAGGCACAGGCGGTACAAGCAAGGTACAGGTGATACATGCAAAGTACAGGTGGTACAAGCAAGGTACAGGTGGTACTAGCAAGGCACAGGCGGTACAAGCAAGGTACAGGTGATACATGCAAAGTACAGGTGGTACAAGCAAGGTACAGGTGGTACTAGCAAGGCACAGGCGGTACTAGCAAGGTACAGGTGATACAAGCATGGTCCAGGTTTTACAACCAAAGTACAGATGGTACAAGCAAGGCACAGGTGGTACAAGCATGGTACAGGTGGTACAACCAAGGCGCAGGTGATAAAACCAAGGCACAGGTGGTTCAAGCAAGGTACAGGTGGCACAGGTGGTGTTGCTCAATCCATTATCCAGTTGAGATTAAATTTTCACAGTGTGAAACTCTCATAATTGTAAGTGTATATTATACTAGCTTATTATGGGTCACCTGTAACCTACTTCAGAGGCTGAAGCCGCTTCTGAAACCAGTTCTGAAGGATTTGTTGGAGATTTAATGGCACTACACTAATATATTCTCAAATAATTACTGATACTTGCTTAAAAACCCTAATGGTATAGTCCATATATACGGTATGTACTTGGCATAATCATTTATAGGTAGTCATTTATGTGGTTGTAAGGCTCGAGCTCTGGCTCCTGGCTCTTCTCAACTTACCATTTGCCAGTCCTCCCTCCTAGCTTCTTGGGCTTGATTGTACCTGTTCTTAAAACTAAGTATAGAGCCTACCCCCGAGTACCTGTTTCCAGCCTCTTGAACAGCCTGTCCCTGTCTATTCTACCAATGCACCTGAGTATTTTGTATCCTGTTATCATGTCTCCCCTGGTTCTTCTGGCCTACAGTATCGTTAGTATCGTTAGCTAGTTACTAGTTGTCAAGGCACTTGTCAATAGACACTTGACCTGTTTTGTGAGAGTGTGTGTACTCACCTGGTTGTACTCACCTAATTGTGGTTGTAGGGGTCGATTCATAGCTCCTGGCCCCACCTCTTCACTGGTCGCTACTAGGTCACTCTGTCCCTGCTCCGTGTGCTTCATCATTCTCTTCTGTGTATTTGTGTGTTAGTTACCATTTTGTCCTAGGCACATGTCGATTAGACACTAGGCCTGTTGTATGTATGTGTGTGTGTGTGTGTACGAAACACTTCGAAATGTTTCGGTGCCATGTGAACCGGCCTCCGTGTGTGTGTGTGTGTGTGTACTCACCTAATTCACCTAATTTGGTTGCAGGGTCGAGACTCAGCTCCTGGCCGCCTCTTCGCTGTCTGCTACTGGGTCTCTGCTCTCCCTGCTCCATGGCTTTTATACCTTGTCTTAAAACTATGTATGGTTCTGCCTCCACTATATATTCTCTAGTCCATTCACTTCTGACTACTCGTGAGGAATGAATGACTAGACATGATGTGTGTGTGTGTGTGTGTGTGTGTGTGTGTGGTGGTGCGTGCGTGTGTGTGTGTTGTATGTGTGTGTGCGGCGTGCGTGCAGTGCGTGTGTGTGTGTGTGTGTGTATGTGCGTGCGTGTGTATGTGTATGTGCGTGTGTAAGCCACGGCAGTCGTATGAAGGGCGTGGTTCAGGCAGTTATGTCATTTCAGCTCCGTCATGGTTGTCTGGTCTCGTCAGGTCAATCAGTGTCATCTCCGCTTGACCTCTGACCTCACTCCACACACACACACACACACACACACACACACACACACTGGAGAAGGGAAAGAGAGGACCCAGTAGCGGTCAGTGAAGAGGCGGGGCCAGAAGCTAAGTCTCGACCCCTGTAACCACAATTAGGTGAGTACAATTAGGTGAGTACACACACACACACACATACAATACTACTGGCGGTCTTGAAGACCAGTTCTGGTGTGCTCTTGAAGACCAGTTCTGGTATGGTCTTGACCAGTTCTGGTGTGGTTTTGACCAGTTCTGGTGTTGTTTTGACCAGTTCTGGTGTTGTTTTGACCAGTTCTGGTGTGGTCTTGAAGACCAGTTCTGGTGTGGTCTTGAAGACCAGTTCTGGTGTGGTCTTGAAGACCAGTTCTGGTGTGGTCTTGAAGACCAGTTCTGGTGTGGTCTTGAAGACCAGTTCTGGTGTGGTCTTGAAGACCAGTTCTGGTGTGGTCTTGAAGACCAGTTCTGGTGTGGTCTTGAAGACCAGTTCTGGTGTGGTCTTGAAGACCAGTTCTGGTGTGGTCTTGAAGACCAGTTCTGGTGTGGTCTTGAGGACCAATTCTGGGTGTTTGAAGCCAGTTCTGGTGGTCTTGAAGACCAGTTCTGGTGATCTTGAAGCCAGTTCTGGTGTGGTCTTGAGACCATTCTGTTGGTCTTAACCAGTTCTGTGTGGTCTTGAAGACCAGTTCTGGTTGCTGAGCCAGTTCTGGTGTAGTCTTAGACCAGTTCTGAGTATGGTCTTGAAGACCAGTTCTGAGTGTGTCTTGAGGACCAATCTGGTGTGGTCTTGAAGACCAGTTCTGGTGTGGTCTTGAAGACCAGTTCTGGTGTGGTCTTGAAGACCAAATCATTGGTTACACCACATGATATAGGGGGAACTGAGGCAGGGGCGTTAAGATGATTTAACTCATTTTCCCTCGCTACCCCTCTACACTCTCTCCCCTTCCTTCTCCCATTCCCCAATATCTGGTTAATAATATTTATATGTCCTTGTCCATCTATCTAACAAGGACCAGAGAGAGAGAGAGAGAGAGAGAGAGAGAGAGAGAGAGAGAAGAGAGGAGAGCAGCAGAGACAGATACAGAGAGAAACGCTCCTCTACAACCCAAGATAATTAAAAACTTCACTTTACAAGGACAGGTGTACCAGCAAGGACACTAAGAAGAGGCGACTAGGACAGCCTTTCGAGATAACCAGTGTATTTACTTTATTTGTTGCTTTATTGCTATTTTCTTGAATTGTTGTCTTGAATATTATTTGACTTCTTTTCAAGCTTAGCGTCAATTTATTCATTATTTTGATTATTATTAACAATATTTATTATTATTATTATTATTATTATTATTATTATTATTATTATTATTATTATTATTATTATTATTACTATTAACAGTATTCTTCTTTCAACAAATCGGCCGTTTCCCCACCAAGGCGGGGTGGCCACCAAGGCGGGGTGGCCACCGAGGCGGGGTGGCCCAAAGAGAAAAACAAAAGTTTCTCTTTTTAACTTTAGTAATGTATACAGAAGAGGTTACTAGCCCCTTGTGACGGCATTTTAGTCGCCTCTTACGACACGTATGGCTTACGGAGGAAGAATTCTGTTCCA